>OZ024745.1:5149071-5381571 GCA_964016885.1 Eledone cirrhosa
GTTTCCTTGAGCAAGACACTTTATTTCACATTGCTCCAGTTTACTCAGCTGTAGAAATGAGATGATAGGGACTGGGGTCCCTATCATTCCACTGCAAAGTGGTCGTGGAGGTGTCACGGCAAAAAAGCACCCAGCACTCACTGTAAATGAGGTTGGTGTTAGGAAGGGCATCCAGCTGTAGAAATCAAGCCAGAATCAGTTCCCGTCCCACTCTTGCAAGCAGGGAAAAGTGGACGTAAAATGAAATGATGATGTAAATGATGAATGATGATATATACAATACAATATGAAACGAAAGGAGCTGTATGGTTACTAAAAACAAGGTTTAGGATGGTCGTTAGGACGGAACAGGAAGGAGTTTCCATCGTCAGCTGTAAATGTTTCGGCGCTGAATTACAGGACATCGGTGTAGTTCGGGTGCACCTGAGGCCTTTTATTAATCAAAAGACCAAGTGGAAAAGGAGAGAGAAAGAGAGAAAAAAAGAGAGAGAAAAGGAAAGAGAGGGAAAGGAGGAAGAACAGGGGAAAAAAGATGAGGAGAGAGGAAGAAAGGGGGAAGGGAAAGAGGGGAAAAATAGGAAAGGAATAGAAGAAAAAAAGTGTAGAGGTCCCATCGTGGGAAGACACTGGTGAAAGAAACATGCAAAAAAGTAAGTTGTGGCCAGCCTGAGAGACTTTAGCCTGGTGGTCATCATTATCGTTTAACGTCCATCTTTCACGCTAACATGGGTTGGACGGGTTTGTCCCACTTGAGGCAAGATTGGTTGGGTGACCGTGTCTCGCTTGTACAGAACCATTTCTGGCTGGTTTTCTATGGCTGGATGCCCCTCCTAACAGCAACCACATTTATAGTGTGGACTGGGAGTCTTTTTAGCGTGTCATCTACACGACCACTTTAGAGTGGACGGAAGAGGGAGGATGGAATAGGGTGTGTGTGGGGTGAGGTGTATATTGGGTTAAGAGGGGCCTACTGACTGTAGGTTTAAGTTTGTATGTAAGGGAAGGCGAGTCTTCTGTATAACTGCATAGCGCCAAAGATCTCGATCCAGTGATATTGTCTTAGAGAGTTGTAAGTGAGCAAGGTCAGTTTTTATCACCTCGTCCCAGGTTTTTCTTGATCTACCCACTCCAGAGCTTCCATCAATGTTCACTGCTCTGCACTTTTTTATACAGCTGTTGTCCTTCATATGCATCACATGTCCATACCAACACAATCTCTTCTGCCCACAACATTTGATACCTCTTATGCTTAGTCTCTCTCTCAATTTGCTGTTCGCGCACATTACTATTACACATCCATCGGAGCATGCAAGCTTCATTTCTTTCTAATCTATCAAGTCTTCAGCACACAACGCCCAGGTCTCACTACCATGTAACATTGCTATTCGTATACAAGTATCATACAATCTGCCTTTCATTTTTAGAGAGAAACCCTTTGTGGCCAACAGCAGTATTAGCTCTCTAAACTTTTTCCATCCCGTTCTAACTCTGGCTACTGTACATTTAGAGCACCCTCCACCACTGCTGATTTTGTCACCCAGGTAACAGAAGGTGTCCACTATTTCTGTAGAACCATCTGGGCAGTAGAAGGAAATAGCATTCAGTGGGTCCTTGCTACTTACTGCACCTGAGCATCGGCCACATTTAAATCTACATTCTTAGATAGCTTACCTGTGATCTCACTACATCTTTTATGTACCCATAGTTTGCATTTGGGACATAGAATGGAGTTTCTGCCTACTACTTTCCTACACACGGAGCATGGCCATTTCCCAGTGGGCACCTGTGCCCTATTTTCCTTTCTACATACCAGAACTTTAGTTTTAGACAAGTTAACTAAAATATGGTAGATTTAGTGGTAGAACAAGTTGATGTAAGCCTCAGTTATTCACCTCACTGCTATAGTTAACAAAGGCTACTATCGTTGACATTATTACTAACTCTGCATGGCTCACTGGTTAGGCTGTTTCATTCCCAGCAGTTCATTGTGTCCTTGAGCAAGACACTTTACTTTATGTTACTTCAGTTCATTCAGTTGTACATGTAGTGCCAGCCTGTGTCATACTGTGTCATGCTGAATCTCCCTGACATCTGTGGAATGCTCAGTCACTAGAACAAGTGGACACATAACATTCATTGTTGTAACCGATGGAGCACCAACGAAACACACATCACCACCACCACCAACATACACACACATCTACATACATACAGATACAGAAACATACACACACATACAGACAGAGAAACATACACATCTACACACATACACACACAGACAAACATATACACATATCTACACACACACGCAAACATACTTTCATCTTTATTCACACACACATACATTCCCTCTCATGTACAATCACACTCATACAAATATACACACACATATACACCTCCCCACATATATACATACACACTCTCTCTTATACACAATCACACACATACAAACACTCACACAGATCTCTCTGTATGTCTCAAGACATCATCTAAATAGTGTGATTTACTGATAAAATCTTTGCTAATTTCTACAGATGGAAGTTTTCTTATCTTTTGGTCAGTAGAAAACCCTCCTTGGTTCTAAATATAGAGTTACCTAGGTAACATAACTCACTGCTTCAACAGACCTCCCCCTCCTCCCCCTTACAACACTAAACTGAGAATCATACTTTATTACAGGTGTTTTAAAGAACAACTTTCTTCATGTTACATGTGTCAGATGTGGTGAAAACAATAGCACTACTTCCAGATTATAAGCTTGGACCCTGATTATCATCATCATCTAATGTACTATCAAGGGTTGGCTGGTTCTTTACAGACCAGATCAGCACTCAAGCAGAGCTACTGATTTCTTGGATGCACACACTCACACACACACATGTACACATACTCTCTCCCCCACACATATAATACACATATGTACATACACACTCTCTCTTTCATTCACAATCACACTCATACAAACACACTCACACACACACATAAATGTTACATCTTATTTACATATGTTCCCGTGCTCTACTAAGAGTATTTTATTGTGGCACCAGTACTGGGGAGGTTGTCTTTGGTACAGCTCACAAGTCCTTCTAATCCTCTTTTGGCAGCTTTTCTATGGCTGGATGTTCTTCCTATCATCACGGTTCTAGGACAGCATTCCTCACCGTATGAGATGTCATCTGGTGTACCACAGGGATCTGTCCTTGGTCCCCTTTTGTTTCTTGCATATATTAATGACATAGATGCCAACTTAAAGAATGCCACAGTACTGAAATATGCAGATGACATCAAGCTGTACCTTGAGATAAAAAGGACAGAACCTGAACACTATAGATCTTTCCTGCAATCTGACCTGGACACAATGCAACAATGGATCTCAGACTAGCAACTCAAGCTGGCTGTGGACAAGTGCACCACCATGCATTTTGGGAGGAAAAACCCAGCGTCCACATACTCCCTCCACTAATATGAAGAAGTCTTCTTGTGAACGTGATCTGGGCATTACGGTCAGCAGCAATTTGCGTTGGACGAAGCACGTCTCTAAAATTGTCAAGAAGGCTGAGGGTGTCTTAGCATCACTCAGCAAGACCTTTGTCAGCCACTCTCCAGCTATCTATTTAAAGCTGTATATAGCTATGGTGTGGCCACACTTAGAATTTGCATCACCAGTCTGGAACCCCTATCTTGCTCAGAACATTGACCTCCTGGAAACTGTTCAGAGACGTGCAACCAAGCGAATACCCTCCATCAGGCATCTACCATACTCTGAATGCCTTGCTTCCCTGGGCATGGATACATTGAAGCTCCGACATCTGACAACTGATTTGGTAAACACCCACAAAGTTATTAGCCATCTTGCCAACAACAACCCTGAGCACCTTTTTGAATTCCATGTGTCTAACACCCATGGGCATGCCAACAAAGTCAGAAAACAGCACGGCTAGCTCCCATGACTTTCGGAAACATTTTTTTCACGCTCAGAGTTGTTGAAGCATGGTTAAACTACCTGCATCAGTTATTAGCTGCCGAGACACTGCATCTTTTAAAATCTCCATGCTTCCTGAGATTTGTCAACACTACACCTGATATTCCCCCTCCATATAAATACACACACGTATATCATGAATCATACACTGTTAATTTTACTGACATTTGTACATTATTCTATGTAGTGCACCTGTATTGTCATGTATTATTCTGTATTGTCCTTAATGTCTTACTTTGTGTAAACCCTTGTGGTTAATAAAGAAAGCATTATTATTATTATTATTATTATTATCATGTAATCACCACCACAATCAGCTAACTCACATGATCCTAAATCTAACACCCTAACCACTAGGCCACACAGCTAACCCACATGATCCTAAATCTAACACCCTAACCACTAGGCCACACAGCTAACCCACATGATCCTAAATCTAACACCCTAACCACTAGGCCACACAGCTAATCCACATGATCCTAAGTCCAACATTTGAGTTATCATCTTTAAGGAATATTTCAAGCATTGATTTTACATTGATATTTTTGCAGGTTCAATCATTTGAGAATGAATTATCAGAAAATGAAATCAAATATCTTAAATCAATACAAAAACTAGAGACATTGATCAGGTAAATATATATTTAAACTATTGATATCGTGATTCAGACTTGTGCCTTGGATGAGAACTTGGTGTAAATCTCAGGGTGATTTGTGACTGAAGGGTGTGGTGACCCTCTTATATGGACATTGTCGTCAACTGTAGAAACTACTCTCAAAATTCAACTATTTCAATGAGATGTGGTTATCTGTCCCATCTAGGAAAGCAGTAACTTCAAATAAAGACTGGTTTAAATTGTAACAGCCCAAGCCATGTCACCAACGCTGGTGTACATATGTGTATATATATATATATATATATATATATATATATATATATATATATATATATATATATTGGAATTTCGTATTTCTTTAGATTTCTTTATATAGATAAACATTTAGAAAACCATAGCTATGCAAAAACACCAGCAGCTATCGCCAACTGGTGGTGTACAGCAGAAACAAGGGGGATAATTGTTGATGCATTTTAAACAAGAACTGGTGCTCATCAGGACGATCCCTCTTGCAACTGCTGGACTTGAAAACAGGTGAAAATATATAGTCTGTGTAAATGAGGTTGTTAATCTGTTTTCAAGTCCAGCAGTTGCAAGAGGGATCATCCTGATGACAACCAGTTCAGTGTAGTAACATGTGCTTACGCCATATTTGACTAAATTAGTCTGTTAGTTGGGATAGTCTGAATGGAAAAGAAGGATGAGTATTGACATACATGGGAGACAAACCTACATCTTTGGTTTGCCGGATCAATGTGTTACCATTACACAGAGGGTTTTTTAAAATCCCAACTAACAGACTAATTCTATGTTGTCAAATATGGTGTAAGCACATGTTACTACTTGATATATGTATATATATATCAGTGAAGTATATTTCTAATGACTTGATTTTTTATTTCATTGTTTTAACTTATATCATGACTCTGTTTTCCTTTTAATGTTTTATTGTTTTCTGTGATTTATTTAAACCTACAACATTTTCAACATATGGATTACATTGAGTTCTTCATGCAGACTAGACCCCACAACTTACCGTGGATATCTGTGTGTATATATATATATATGTGTGTGTGTGTGTATGTGTATGTCCATACCACTAGGCACTGCCTATCATTTCTCTATCCTCTCCCCTCCTCTCTTATCTTCTTTTTCATCATCTAGAGATGGCAACATCAATGGACCTGTTATTTTTCTCTAAAAAATGTTTTTTCTGTTTCCACCAGTGCTTGTCTCCTCAAACTTTCTATTTTGTCTTTAATTTCTCATTCTATTTTCTGATGAAGGACTAGCATCCGAAACGTTAAGACTCTTTTCCTACTATATCAAATGTAAAACTAATAATATATTTTTACATTGTACTGTGTCGTTTCTTTGTAATTTCTGCTTGCCTTTTGCATATATATATATATATATATATATATATATATATATATATGTGTGTGTCATCATCATCATCACCTTCATCATCATCGTTTAAAGTCTATCTTCCATGCTATCACGGGTGTTTGTATATATATATATATATATAGGAAAAGAGTCAGGATCCCAACGGCTGATCTCCAGCCGTTTAGACAGTTAGATCCGAACTGTATATATATATATATATATATATATATATAAATAAACACACACACACATACATGTGTGTGTGTTTATGTGTATGTACATATAATAATGAAATTATTGTGTAAAGTGCTCCGGTGCACTACAACTCGTCAAAGGTGTATGTATAGTACATAGAATAATACACAAATGTCGGGGAAGTGAATAGTGTATGAGTCATGGTATACATGTGTGTATGTGTATGGAGGGGGAACATTAGGTGTAGTGTTGGCGAATCTCGGGAAGCATGGAGGCCTTAAAAGATGCAGTGTCTCGGCAGCTAACAACCGATGCAGGTAGTTTGTTCCATGCTTCAGCAACTCTGAGCGTGAAAAAATGTGTATTTATGTGTGTGTGTCGGTGTATGTGTGTGTGTGTGTATATATATATATATATATATATATATATATATATATATATATATATATATATATATATATATATACATATATATATACATATATATGTGTATATATATATATATATACATATCATCATCATCATCATCATCAACGTTTAACGTCCGTGTTCCACGCTTGCATGGGTTTGGACGGGGGTTTTCCCACTTGAGGCAAGAGTGATTGTCTTGCTCGCATAGGACTGTCTGGCAGGTTTTCTACAGCTGGATGCCCTTCCTAACACCAACCACATTTACAGTGTGGGGCTGGGAGGTTTTTACCGTGTTACCTACACGGCCACATTACAGCGTGGACTGTGTGTTTTTTTGTCGTGACACCTACACGATCTCATTTGTTTCGGCCTGGATGTTGTGGCACCAACATAACTTTGCATTGAAAGGGGCGGTGTGGATGGGGTGGGGGTGGTGGGACGGGGGTGTATTTTGTTAGAGATGCCTACTGACTGTAGTAGGTTTTACTTTGTATTTAGGTAAGGCGGGTCTTCTCTATTACTGAGTACCGCCAAAGGTCTCGGTCCAGTGACATTGTCTTGGAGAGGTGTAAGTGTGTGAGGTCGGAATTTATCAGCTCGTCCCAGGTTTTTCTGGGTCTGCCTACTCCGTAGCTACCGTCTATCTTTATTGCCCTGCACTTTGTTATACAGCTGTCGTCTTTCATGCGCATCACGTGACCATACCAACGTAGCCTTCTCTCGAGTAAACAACATCTGATCCATCTTATTTCTAATTTTTTCCTTAGTTTGCTTATGCTTTGCCGTTCACGTATATTACTATTGCACATCCAGCGGAGCATGCAAGCTTCGTTCCTCTCTAGTCTGCGTATATCCTCTGCACACAATGCCCAGGTCTCACTGCCATGCAACATTGCTGTTCGTATGCAGGCATCATACAACCTGCCTTTCATTTTTAGGGAAAACCCTTTAGTGGCTAATAGTGGTATAAGCTCTCTGAACTTTTTCCATCCAGTTCTGACTCTAGCTACTGTACTTTCAGAGCACCCTCCCCCACTGCTGATTTTGTCACCCAGGTAATGGAAGCTGTCCACTATTTCTATAGAACCCTCTGCGCAATTGAAAGAGCTAGTATTTTGTGGGCACTTGCTGCTACTTATTGCACCAGAGCACCGGCCACATGTAAAATCTATGTTCTTAGTTAGCTTACCTGTGATCCCACTACATCTTTTATGCACCCATACTTTGCATTTGGGACATAAAATGGAGTTTCTACCTATGCCTTTCCTACACACTGAGCATGGCCATTTCCCAGATGGGAGCGGTGCCCTATTTTCCTTCCTACAAACTAGAACTTTAGTCTTAGACAGGTTAATTTTAAGGCCTTTTGATTCTAGGCCATGCTTCCATGTTTGGAATTTCTTCTCTAGTTCAGCCATTGATTCAACTATGAGCGTTAAATCATCTGCGTATAGGAGTTCCCATGGGGAGCCGGTCTTGAACTCTTCTGTTATAGCCTGAAGGGCAATAATAAATAGTAGGGGGCTAAGAACGGAGCCCTGATGAACACCAACTTTTACACTAAACTCTTCACTATATTCGTTGTTAATTCTAACCTTGCTGACTGTTTCTTTATACATGGCTTCTATAGCTCTCACAGCCATTCATCAACACCTAGTTTTCTAAGAGCCCACCAGATAATGGAGCGGGGGACTCTGTCAAAGGCTTTCTCCAAGTCAACAAAAGCTAAGTATAGGGGTTTACTTTTAACTATATATATATATATATATACACACATATATATGTATATATATATAATATATATATATATATATATATATATATATATATATATATATATAATATACATATATATATGTGTATATATATATATATATATATACAATGATATTAAATAAATGTAACTTGTTGAGTATATAGCGGAGAACTCGTGTGTATGAATGTAACAAGGAGACATGGTTTGTGTGTATAATATTTAATCAACAATTTAACAGTATAGTTGACATGTCAATGAATAAACGAAAGAATGAAACAAAGTTAGTAGTTACCGTTTTGATTGCCAGGCAAACGCGGCTGGCAGAAGACGCCTGGCGAAGGCCAGGCGCCGGAAGGGCAAATGAGAGAGTGAGAACTTAAAGTTGTTAGTTTTATAGGGTTCTGACCGGAAGTTACAGAAAGGGTTCTACTTCCCGTCTAGATGTTAATCTATTGGGGTTGTGAGTCACAACAAGGGAGGCAACTGCTACATAACCTCCCTCCAGAATTTTAGAATATAAAAATCGAATGAAATATGTAGCAAGTTGGCGAGAATGTTGTAACAGGCATGAAAATTACGACAAAAGAATGTTTGCAAAAATCAATGATAGATATCAAGGTAGCCAACCGCTCTTGGCCAGAGAACGACTGGACATCTATCTATCCATCACCCAAAGATACAATGTAATAAAGTAAGAGAAGAGCTCAAAGTTCAAATGTACAAAATATAGTTCACAGGTGTGCAATCACATGACAGCAGGAAAGAAAGTGTGTTCCAGAGAATGAATGCAGGTGGTTTCTGTTCTGTGGTATATCGTGAAATTTCCAACCTCCGAATGGATTTTCTCACAGGAAGAGTGCTGCAAAAATAAATTCTCTGGCTTGTTCTGCTGGTTTTGGTTGTTGGTGAAGCCGTGTTGCTGTTGATGTTGTCTCGCGGAGTGAGCGTATTCGGTGTTTAAATTCACAGTAAAAAAATTTTTTTCAGAAATAATGAGTTGCGCAAAGTGCTAGAAATAACAGCCGAAGTTGATGGTCGATGTTGAGAATGCGTTGACCTGGAAGGGTCGAGAGGCCAGCGACCAAAGAAATAAGCATTCTGAATAAATGCGCAGTTTTCAACGGCAAATTTACGTGGTAAATTTTTAAACCGGCAAATAGGAGAATATAGCTTAAGGCTGAAGAATCCTTGGCGAGAAACGTTATCTCTGGCGTGCGGCTATCTCTGTGAGTCGAGATATCTCCGTGAGTTGAGAATTTGTGCTGCCTACACGTGCCAATACAAGGTTAAGTTAGGTTGAAAAAATAATATTTCTAACGCACGAGAAAATGATAGTGCAAGTGTGAAAGTGACAATGATGAAAAAGAAAGGCTTCACTCAGCATAATTATTGGTGTGAACTTTGAAAAAAAACTTGAACGATGAAGAAAACGATGAAAAAAAAAAGGCAATGGTTCATCGAAAATAAATGTTCCTGTTGAAATGTTTAAAAAAAAAAAAATAAAATATTAAATTTCTTTTTTTTTTTTTTTTGAAAGTGTTCGTTGTAGGAAACGAGAAACATATATATATCGTGAAATGCGACCGTTAGTTGATGCGTGAGAGAAAAAGTCTGTCTGCGCGAAAGTTTCACATGTGCGTGTGTGCGTTTCTTTGACTGAGTATTTTCATAGTTTGTCAATAAATTTGCTGTGTATTCGTAATGTTACTCACACAACACCAGATTCTGCTATTTTTTTTTTTTTTGGGGGGGGGGGACCACTTATACCAATGAACGGCTGCGTGTTCGTATCACGTCAGGGTTACCAATATAGCAGAGAACTCGTGTGTATGAATGTAACAAGGAGACATGGTTTGTGTGTATAATATTTAATCAACAATTTAACAGTATAGTTGACATGTCAATGAATAAACGAAAGAATGAAACAAAGTTAGTAGTTACCGTTTTGATTGCCAGGCAAACGCGGGACGCCTGGCGAAGGCCAGGCGCCGGAAGGGCAAATGAGAGAGTGAGAACTTAAAGTTGTTAGTTTTATAGGGTTCTGACCGGAAGTTACAGAAAGGGTTCTACTTCCCGTCTAGATGTTAATCTATTGGGGTTGTGAGTCACAACAAGGGAGGCAACTGCTACAAGTACTCTAAATCGCTTATACACATTTATGTTTGATGGACTTCCAACAAATTAAATACCACTTCTACTTATATATATATATATCATCATCATCATCATCATTCCATTTTATGTCCGCTTTTTCCCTGCTTGCAAGGGTGGGACGGGAACTGATGCTGGCTTGATTTCTACAGCTGGATGCCCTTCGTAACACCAACCTCATTTACAGTGAGTGCTGGGTGCTTTTTTGCCGTGGCACCTCCACGACCACTTTGCAGTGGAATGATAGGGACCTTAGTCCCTATCATCTCATTTCTACAGCTGAGTAAACTGGAGCAATGTGAAATAAAGTGTCTTGCTCAAGGAAACAACACATCACCTAGTTTGAGAATTGAACTCACAACCTTTCGATTGCAAGGCCAATGCTCTAACCACTAAGCCATGTGCCTCCATATACATATATCATCATCATCATCGTTTAACGTCCATCTTCCACGCTTGCATGGGTTTGGATATATATATATATATATATATATATATATATATATATATATATATATAGCGAGGGAAAAGTGGTAAGGAACCAGGTGGACCATAACGCACCAAAGCACTCAATACTTAGGGTAGTAGAGTGGGTAATAGGAGTAAGTAAGACCCCGACGGTAGAGCTCAAGCCGTTTCGACGGCTAATTCTGTACAGAATTAGCCGTCGAAACGGCTTGAGCTCAGCCGTCGGGGTCTTACTTACTCCTATATATATATATATATATATATATATATATATATATATATAAATATATATATTTCTATGAATTGAAGAAATGTTACCATAAACACGACTTAAGACAACTTTGACATTGATGCTAATGAAAATAAAATGTAAAGTAAAAATATTTCAGAATGTATTTCTGAGACATTTTCATAATATTTCAGAAATCTGTTTTTCCTCTTCTCTTGTACAATGTCAAAGGACAGAGAAAGAATAGACATTTCTATTGTGCTAAGATATTGATATTTTAGCAATAGAAATATGGAGAGTTATAAACATATAAGTGTTTTGTATATTGACCAGTATGTTACCCATTAGGTGTTATGTAGTTTGTCATGATAATCAGAATGCGAGCTCCACTATGGATTGGTTTCCATAGTTACTTGTTAATCCTCTCAATTTTATTCACATATTTATTGTTGTTTTATTTTATTTTATATTTTAATTTTATTTTTTTCAAATTTTCATTTTGTAAAAGAGTTTCTGAAAAGTAATACATTAACACAGGTATATTCTATACTTTTTGTCCTAAACAACGGTGGAAATATAGTGAAATTATAAATTGTAGAGTAAAAATACATACACACATATGTATATATATGTGCATACATATATGTATATGTGTATATATAGACACTCATATATATATATATATATATATATATATATATAAAATTTGATTCAAAATAATGCAATCTGAACATTAGAGCTAGTATTAATTAAAATCAAATAATTGCTCTCACACGATAAATGACTTTTGAGCATTAAAATAGCTAAGAGTACATAATAAAATGATGTGAGAGAGTAATGGTAGTTATATGCCCTTAGACTGTAACTATGTACTGCTAGTAATTAATAAGGAGGGATGGGGAAGGAATTGGAATTATGGAACTCATTCTATTGAAAAGAGGCATTTCTATATTTTATAGTTGGGAGATGAGGGGGAATATATCTTAATTGAGGATATTACAGTGTGTTTTGACAACATCAAATCTATGAGACAACATTATGTGAAATGTATCACAGTGCATGACAATATGAAATCTATGTGACATTATGTGAGGTGTATTTAATACATCACAATCAAAGATATTACAAGCTGTTTAACAATATCACATCTATATGACAATGTTATGTAAGCTGTGTTTCTATGACTGATAAACAACCTCATTTTAGAAGGTGAAAAATTAGATTGGTTTTCTCAGTTCAGAGGCTTTGAAACTATTTAACTAGCTTAAAGTATCTATTTTCATCAACCCTGTAAGGTTGAAAGGCAAAGCTAACCTTGACAGGATTTGAACTCACAATGCAAAGTGCCGTAACTATATGTTCTATGATGCTTTAAGGATACTGCTAACTCATCACCCTATAACTCTACTTAATAATATTACCATATATACTCAAATGTAAGCTGATATGAATATGTCATGTATTGAGTGCTATCTAACAAGTGCTGTGCAATTGTTTGATTATTTAATGACAGCCAATGATATCACAATTACATCTTTCAAGTGTGCTCGTCTTTTTTACCTTTATATTATGCTTCAGCTAAACAGGAGTACATAATTCTATCCAACAGGTTCGAAGTACAGCCTGACAATTTGGGGGTACGCAATTATTTCTGTAGCTACGGAACAATGTTCAGTATTATTTTTAGATTCTTGCGGTGGATTGGCAGTATCGGTAGAGGGTCAGATGTCATGCTTTGACACATAGAGTTACGGCCCTTTCCATTCTGAGTTCAAATCTCGCCGAGGTTAACTTTGCCTTTCATCCTTACAGGGTCGATAAAATAAAGTACCAGTAATACACTGGGTAATTGCTGGCCTTGTGCCAAATGTAGAAACAATTATTGATATCCTTGCTTCAGTTCAACAGTTTATTGTGCTTCATTGTGTTAAAATAGAAATTTGTAAACTACTATTCTTTGTTAAATTATCTACACACATCATCATCGTTTTATGTCGATGTCTCCACGCTAGCATGGGTTACACATATAAAGAAATAAACATGACAGAATATAAGCTGACCCCACAATTTTATGTCTGAGGGCAAAATTCCAAACCTTATTTATGTAGAATTTGGAGTTGGTGTAAATTATCAAAATATTGACCCCGAATATAAGCCAGCTCCCTTCTACCATCAATTTTTTGGGTCACATATTTCTCAGCTTATATTAAAGTATATACGGTGTATATAAACCTATATACAGTGTATATAAACCTATATACGGTGTATATAAACCTATATACGGTGTATATAAACCCATATACGGTGTATATAAACCTATATATGGTGTATTAATTAGAATAATTCTCTTTCTAGGGAAAAAGAAAATGAAAGACTGAAGTTAAGAAAAGATAACTCTGATCAGACGAAGCAATTTGAAAAATATGTTGAACAGTTGAAGAAAGAGAGAGAGATAGACAGAAACAAACTGTACAATGACATGAATTTACAGGTAATTCTTCTTCTTCTTCTTGACTGTAAGGTGGGGACAGAGTCCTCAAACACCTTCCAGAAGGTCCTATCAGAAGCAACCCTTGTCCAAATGCCCCAACTACCTCTCTAAATGAACCAATCGAACCATCTTCCTTGTGGTTGACTCTTCTGCCACTGTCGTTGTATTTAATGTAGTCAATATGTTGATATATTGGTGTTGCAGATAAAGGAGGCAGACAATGAACTTCACAAATCAAAACAGATGCTTGAAAAGCAGACACAGATTAGTAAAGAGACAGAAACAAAATATAAATTTGAGGTAAATTCCATTTCATCAAATGTTATTCAAATGTTATGAATTGGGAAAGACATCTTGTCTTTAAGAGATTGGAGTGATTTCCACCACAAAAAATTGTAGCAAATGTACATATTTTTGTATAGTCAGAAATGTGTATATTTTTCTATAGTCAGAAATATTTTTCCAGTAACATTTAAACAATAATTATACACATGACTACAGCTATGGTTTTGTTGTTAAGTTCTGTAGTTACATTGTAGCAAATTCAATGGTAGTAATGTAGGTGTCACAACAAAAAGCACCCAGTCCACACTATAAAGTGGTCATGTAGGTGTCACGACAAAAACCACCCAGTACACATTATAAAGTGGTCATGTAGGTGTCACAACCAAAAGCACCCAGTACACACTGTAAAGTGGTTGTGTAATTGTCACAACAAAAAACACCTAGTCCACACTATAAAGTGGTTGTGTAGGTGTCACGACAAAAAGCACCCAGTCCACACTGTAAAGTGGTTGTGTAGGTATCACGGCAGAAAGCACCCAGTCCACACTGTAAAGTGGTTGTGTAGGTGTCACGACAAAAAGCACCCAGTACACACTATAAAGTGGTTGTGTAGGTGTCACGACAAAAAGCTTCCAGCCCACACTGTAAAGTGGTTGTGTAGGTGTCACGTCAAAAAGCACCTGGTACACACTATAAAGTGGTTGTGTAGGTGTCACGTCAAAAAGCACCCGGTACACACTGTAAAGTGGTTGTGTAGGTGTCACGTCAAAAAGCACCCAGTACACACTGTAAAGTGGTTGTGTAGGTGTCACGACAAAAAGCACCCGGTACACACTATAAAGTGGTTGTGTAGGTGTCACGTCAAAAAGCACCCGGTACACACTGTAAAGTGGTTGTGTAGGTGTCACGTCAAAAAGCACCCGGTACACACTGTAAAGTGGTTGTGTAGGTGTCACGTCAAAAAGCACCCGGTACACACTGTAAAGTGGTTGTGTAGGTGTCACGTCAAAAAGCACCCAGTACACACTGTAAAGTGGTTGTGTAGGTGTCACGTCAAAAAGCACCCAGTACACACTATAAAGTGGTTGTGTAGGTGTCACGTCAAAAAGCACCCGGTACACACTGTAAAGTGGTTGTGTAGGTGTCATGTCAAAAAGCACCCAGTCCACACTGTAAATTTGGTTGGCATTAGGAAGGGCTTCCAGCCATAAAAACCAAACCAGAAATAATTCTGTATGAGTAAGACACAGTCATGTGACCTGACTTGCCTCCAATGGAGCCACCAGACTAACCCATGCGTGGAAAATAGATGTTAAATGATGATGTATAGCATGTTAGGTAATTAGTTTCCAGTTGTAAGAAGTTAATAAAATTAGTTGTAACAGCTGTACAGGATTTCGTCTGTTGTCATTAGGGATGTCAGCTTGATAAGCCAAGGTAGAAAGTTGTAAAGCTGATGAGGCTACTTGGAGTCTCCAGGACTCACCTGTCAATGTTGTAAAGTATTCTTGCTGAGTAGATGTTATAATGTTGTAAAGACTGATACTGTGATAGTGCTGTTGTATAGGTAATATGTATGGTAGATAGGTTGTGGAGGGCATTTGCTGGTATGTAAAGGACATCTCAGACCCATGCTGGTATGTGAGTGACATGTCCAGCCCATGCTGGTATGTAAATGACATGTCCAGCCCATGCTGGTATGTAAATGACATGTCCAGCCCATGCTGGTATGTAAATGACATCTCAGACCCATGCTGGTATGTAAATAACATGTCCAGCCCATGCTGGTATGTGAGTGATATGTCCAGCCCATGCTGGTATGTAAATGACATGTCCAGCCCATGCTGGTATGTAAATGACATATCCAGCCCATGCTGGTATGTAAATGACATGTCCAGCCCATGCTGGTATGTAAATGACATGTCCAGCCCATGCTGGTATGTAAATGACATGTCCAGCCCATGCTGGTATGTGAGTGACATGTCCAGCCCATGCTGATAAGAAAAAACTGACGTTCAGTTGATGACAGTGAGCTACCATACATTCTTTGAAACAACAATCTTTCTATATTTAAATTAATTGTTTTAATTTTCAGATTTCTGAATTAAAGCGTGTATCTAATGAAACCCATTCTCGTTTGATTAAACAACATCACATAGAGGAGGAAGAACTGTTAAAGACCTTCACCAAAGAGAAGTTAACTTTGGAAACTGAGATTCAAGACAAGGAAAAAATGCTGATTGATCAAAAGAATGTGTTTTGTAAGGTTTGTAGGACTGTTTATCTATCTTCACTTTTAAATCTCTGCTACTTTGACAGCTGTGTGTACCTAGCTTAGTAGAGGTGCACTGCTATAAGAGGAGACTAAAATGGTTGGCACCAGATAGTGTCCATTGATTTACACAGAGCTCATGTCTACATGCTACCCCATTCACTTGATAAAGTGGCTGGTGTTAGGAAGGGCTTCCAGTTCTAGAAACGAGAGGACTGTTGTGTGAATGACAGGACAACCTCCATCTAGTTGGTACCACGACAGTGTACTTAGGGTACCCTGTACAGAGAGAGAATGTGTGGACGTAAGATACAAACCCCAACCTATCTGAAAGGTCAGTAGCTCTAAGTCCTGACTTGGTCTGTGGTGACCTGTCCTACCCTGGCTAGCTCAGAGAATTGACATTACATGATGACATTACACACCAACACACACACACTAACATGCCCACAGGCGTGCCTACACACACACTGACATGCCCACATGCGTGCCTACACACACACATCGACTTGCCACCCCCCACACAGACGTTCCCATACACACACTGACATGCCCACACACACATACACACATACACAGACATCTCCACACACACATACACAGACTCCCCCCATATATATATTGATTTAAAAGAAAATTTATTTCCCAATTATTAATATTGCTATATTATAGAATGGAATAAAATTCAACTTATATTAAATACAATTATATATACACTTGTATCTATACGCTTGTATATATACAAGTATATATATACACTTGTATATATACACTTGTATATATACACTTGTATATAAAGGCTTGTATATATACACTTGTATATATACACTTGTATATATACACTTGTATATATACTTGTATATATACAAGTGTATATATACACTTGTATATATACTAGTGTATATATACACTTGTATATATACACTTGTATATAGACTTGTATATATACACTTGTATATATACACTTATATATATAGACTTGTATATATACACTTGTGTATATACACTTGTATATATAGACTTATATATATACAGTTGTATATAAACACTTGTATATATACACTTGTATATATACACTTATATATATACAGTTGTATATATACACTTGTATATATATACAAGTGTATATAAACATGATGATGATAGACTTGTACAATATTATTTGTTATGGAATATTGAAATATCTAAAGAGAGTAAAAAGGTAACCACCAGTTCTATTGTTACCTGTTATATATTGTAACGACAGAATAAACAGAGTTTCTATAGCAACTAGACAAATACTAGTTACTGAAGCAGAAGTTAGCTTTTATGAAAGAGAATTTCCTTTCTGAAGCTGTCAAAGAATGAAAACATTCATTAAAAGAAGTAATTAAAGAGAACCACTTGAATTACACAAAAGAATTATGCAATATTTTTATTTTTCAAGAATTTTTATGCATTTCTTGTTTTTTTGCATAATTATTTTACTAAATAGATACCATATACTTGTATATGGATGTGTACCATAGATAGAATTTTCAAAAAAACCTTTTTTACATCAAAATATGAACTGTATAATTATTTAGAATTATTTTTCCTATTTAATTTCTCTGGGGAATCATCATCATCATCATCATCATCATCATCATCGTTTAACGTCCATGTGAAGGAAAACATTTGTTTACTCTAGGAAAGAAAAATTGTACATCGTATTGATATAAAATTAATATACATCTGTGTGTGTGTGTGTGTGTGTGTGTGTGTGTGTGTGTGTGTGTGTGTGTGTGTACATGCAGACATGTATGTTTGTATATATATATGTATATATATATTTATTTATGAGAATGTGGTTAGAATGTCTCAGGAAAGAATCGCTGGACAGATTTTACAGGCAAAACCAACTGGCAGGAGACCCAGAGGTAGACCCTGAGCAAGATGGTTGGATAACATCCATGAGCTTGGCTGGTCTCGCTTGGGGATCCAGTCGGACCAGTTGGAGACGATTACTTCTGACAGGACCCGCTGGAGGGAGTGTTTGAGGACTCTGGCCCCATGACAATCTTGAAAAATATATTGCTGTCTCCATTTCAAGCTGCAAAAACTGGCGATGGGCCAGTGACCTGTATTGAGAGACATGGGATTGATGCACAAAGATTGTGTATCCCAAGACCCCAAAGAGGGTCTGGAAAGGAGCAAACCTTGACAATTGGGACCTGGAACATTACAACCCTGACAGGTAAGGAGCAGAAACTACTGGAGGAGGCTAGATGCTACCAACTAGATATAGTCAGGGTTTCCTCAACAAAGTTCCATGGCTCTGATTTGGATGGAGGATAGAAACTCCACTATTTATGTGTGGCACCAGAAATGACTGCACAGGCGGGAGTGGGGATACTCACATGCCCCCGGCTGTCAGAATGTGTTATGGACTGGGTCCCATTAGGAGGGAGGATTTGCCTCTTGAAGCTTAGACTGAAAGATAAGTCTCCATGGGTGGTGCAAGTTTATGCACCAAACATAAACTAAATATAGATCCTTCTTGATGAAGTCACTGCAGTGGTAGATGTAGTTAAGACTGAGTTATATATGCTCATGGGAGATTTCAATACAATATATATATATATATATATACACAGATATATATATATATCAAGTTTAATATAGAAATGGCTTCTACAGGACTAGAACTGTTTCATTCAAAAGAAATCATCATATATATATATGTACATTTATATATATAGTTGCCTGAATGTGGGGTTATAATTAGTAAAGAAGGAGCCCTCTATATGAAAACCTAGAGGTAAATATATTATATATAATTGTTTCTAGTTTTGGCACAAGGCCAGCAATTATCCCAGTATATTACTGGTATTTTATTTTATCGACTCCGTAAGGATGAAAGGTAAAGTTAACCTCGGCGGGATTTGAACTCAGACCGTAAAGGGTCGTAACTCTATGCTGCAAAGCATGGCGTCCAACCCTCTACCAATACACGGAAAACTGGCTTATACTTTCTGTGGTGCTCAGAGTTTCCTGAAGCAAGCTGTTGTTATTGGTTTGCTTTGTTTGTCAACCATTGGAAAGTGTCCATTGTGCCATGTATTGTATGTATATACATTTTATAGGTATGTCTCTCTCTCTCTATATATATATTAATATGTATGGGTGTATTTATATATGTATATCTGTCATCACTGGGAGAGATGACCCCTTAGCCTTTGTCAAGGCAGAATTCTAGGAGAAGGAAAACTCTGATATAACACCTGCAACCCTGATGGTATCCAATAATGTTGACTTGTTCTTCTTTTTGGTAAATATCATCTTGGTTAAGCGAGTGGGACTGGCTTTGTGCAGTGCCTTTGCTCACTATAAAAGCTTCACGGCACAGGCATTGCTTTATATCTGGAGATCTCTCTGCATTTGTCGTCACATGGTACCATGGGCCCAGCACTATGTGTCAATAATTGTCACAGGTGTAGTGTTTGTAGAGTTTTCAAGTTGCTGGCTGGACTAAAAAGTCACACTTGTTCAGCGCATCGGTAGGGGTTCTCCTACATGGATATAAAGTAGTGGCCGTACTCGAAAACGAGTTGGCAGCCACCATATATGTCTTTATACATATGTCTCTCTCTCTCTATATATATATATTAATATGTGTGGGTGTATTTATACATGTATATATGTCTTTATACATATGTCTCTCTCTCTATATATATATTAATATGTGTGGGCGTATTTATACATGTATATATGTCTTGATACATATGCTCTATATACACTAGATAGATTAATATGTGGAAGAAGAGGAATATGTTTTTGAAGGGTTCTAAATCTAATGCTGTTGTCTCGTTTATATTCAATGATATTTAGAGATCATATATGCTCAGATAGAAGTCTGTGTGTGTGTGTGTTTGTGTACATGAACGTATATATGTGTGTGTGTATATATGTATAGTCATGTATGTATAGTCATGTATAGTCATGTATATATATATAAATAAATGTATGTATGTCTATATAATATATATATAAATATATGTATGTATGTCTCTCTCTCTCTCTCTCTCTCTCTCTCTCTCTCTCTCTCTCTATATATATATATATATATATATATATATATATATATATATTACTTGTATTACAGCATGTCAGTGATTTGGAACAGGAATTACAAAGAAGTGAGGGGAAATGCCTGCAGATTGAGCAAAATCACAAACAAGAATTGTCTAAGAAAGAACTGGAAGATGAGGCTGAGAGAAAGAAAGTTTTTTGCCAACATGAAGATGAGGTTTGTCCCTGTGTATTATTGATATATTCTCCCATCACATCAACTATCACATCCTCCATATTCTACAATTTAATACAAAGTCAGCAGAGAGCCATGATATCTTCCACTTTATATATATATATATATATATACATAAATATATATATAAAGATATATATATATAATCTTTACATATATATATATATCTTTTTTCCTTTCTTTTTTCCTTTTTTATCTAATGTTTCAGTAATATTCTTATATTGTTGTTATTTTCTCTTTTTAATCTCTAATTCTAACATTGAGATTTGTGTGTGTGTATACATGTATATATGTGTGTATACATGTGTGTGAGGGGTATATCTGTGTGTTTTTCGATATATTCCTCATATGATTATTTATATATATATATATATATCATTATTATATATATATATGATTATTATATATATACATATATATATATATGATTATTATATATATATGTTTATTTATATATATATATATATATCATCATCATCATCATCATCATCATCGTTTAACGTCCATCTTCCACGCTAGCATGGGTTTGGACGGGTTATATACATATATGATTATTTTGATATATATATATGATTATATGTATATATATATGTATATATATATATCATCATCATCATCATTTTACGTCTGCTTTTCCCTGCTTGCATATATATATATATATTTATATATAAATATATATATATATATGATGATGATATACATTTTTATATCTATCTATATATATAGATATTAGTTATGTAATAAACAGCATAAGATAATTATTTCATTTACCAGTGGTTTCTTGAAGACAGATGTTGTGTCTGTCTTCAGTCGTCAGAATGAATAAAAAAAAACATAGTGTTTTTATTAAATATGGATTTGAAAACAAAATTTAGGAAATATGAAAGTGAGGCTGAAAAAAACTTGGCGAAAAGGAAATAGGGGAAAAAATATATATATATAAAAATATAAATATCCAGAACGTAAACATACACACACTCAACTACGCGCAAATACCTAATAGTACGTAGATGTATACTTTCTCACATAAGCGTATTAGCGTCTACAAAGAAATACGGACAGGAACATAAATACATACACATACATATACGTTCTGGATATTTATATTTTTATATATATATATTTTTTTTCCCCTATTTCCTTTTCGCCAAGTTTTTTTCAGCCTCACTTTCATATTTCCTAAATTTTGTTTTCAAATCCATATTTAATAAAAACACCATGTTTTTTTTTATTCATTCTGATGACTGAAGACAGACACAACATCTGTCTTCAAGAAACCACTGGTAAATGAAATAATTATCTTATGTTGTTTATTACATAACTAATAAGCTCTGTAGCCTACATAGAGCACTCTTTTTCGCTGTACCTTTCTGATGGGAATACTTCATTTACACATATATAGACATTATATATATATATAGGGGGGTGGATTGGCAGTATCGGTAGAGGGTCAGACGCTATGCTTTGACATATAGAGTTACGTCCATTTATGATCTGAGTTCGAATCCCATCGAGGTTAACTTTGCCTTTCATCCTTACGGGGTCGATAAAATAAAGTACCAGTAATGTACTGGGTAATTGCTGGCCTTGTGTAGGGCGGTGGATTGGCAGTATCGGTAGAGGGTCGGACGCCATGCTTTCCAGCATAGTTACGTCCCTTTACGATATGAGTTCAAATCCCGCCGAGGTTGACTTTGCCTTTCATCCTTACGGGGTCGATAAAATAAAGTACCAGTAATGCACTGGATAATTGCTGGCCTTGTGCCTAAAGTAGAAACAATTATATATATATATATAATATATATATATTATATATATATAATATATATATTATATATATATAATATATATATTATATAAATATAATATATATATATTTATATAATATATATATATATATATTTCATTTTCATTTCATTTTACATCCGCTTTTTCCCTGCTTGCAAGGGTGGGACGGGAACTGATTCTGGCTTGATTTCTAAAACTGGATGCCCTTCCTAACACCAACCTCATTTACAGTGAGTGCTGGGTGCTTTTTTGCTGTGGCACTTCCACGACCACTTTGCAGTCGAATGATATGGACCCCAGTCCCTATCATCTCATTTCTACAGCTGAGTAAACTGGAGCAATGTATATATATATATATATATATATATATATATATATATATATATATATATATATATATTTATATATTTATATATATATATCATCATCATCATCATCATCACCGTTTTACGTCCGTTCTTCCACGCTAGCATGGGTTAGACGGGTTGTCCTGTTGTGGGCAGTGTCTGGTCGGCTGACCATGCCTTGCTCATACAGGAACTGATCTGGCTTGATTTCTACAGCTGGATGCCCTTCCTAACACCAACCTCATTTACAGTGAGTGCTGGGTGCTTTTTCGTGGCGCCTACACGTCCACTTTACAGTGTGGGCTGGGTGCTTTTTTGCCGTGGCACCTCCACGACCACCTTGCGGTGGGGGGAGTGGGGGCATATTGTTTATATGCTTCAGCATGTACCCATGGGAGGTCGGGTACCCTGTATTACTGCGTGACGCCAGAAGTCACAGTCGTGTGTCATTGACTTTGAGAGGTGTAGTTGGGTAAGGTCGGCTTTTATCACCTCATCCCAAGTCATCTTGGGTCTCCCCACTCCGCGGTTTCCATCAACTTCTAGTGCTCTGCACCTTTTTATGCAGCTGTCATCCTTCATACGCATCACATGTCCATACCAGCGTAACCGCCTCTCCTGCACGCAGCATTTGATTCCTCTTATGCTCAGTCTCTCTCTCAATTCCTTTATGCTTTGTCGTTCACGTATATTACTGTTACACATCCATCGGAGCATGCAGGCTTCGTTTCTCTCTAATCTACGTAAGTCTTCCACCTTCAGCGCCCAGGTCTCACTACCATGCAACATCGCTGTTCGGATACACGCATCATACAGTCTGCCTTTCATTCTGAGGGAGAAGCCTTTTGCAGCTAGCAGTGGTAGTAGTTCCCTAAACTTCTTCCATCCCGTTCTTACCCTAGTTATTGTACTTTCTGAGCACCCACCTCCGTTGCTAATTCGGTCACCTAGGTAGCAGAAGCTGTCTACTGTTTCTACAGGGCCCTCCCAGAGATTGGTGGTACTTGTTTCCTGTGGCTGTTTGCTTGCTGTTTCAGCACAGCTGCTGCATGTGAATCCTACATTCTTAATTAAGCTTCCTGAGATCCCGCTACATCTCTTGTGTACCCATTGTTTGCATTTGGGGCAGAGAATGGAGTTCCTACCTACACCTTTCCTACATACTGAGCAAGGCCATTTGCCTGGGATCTGGGTTCTGTTTTCTCGTCTACTTATAAGGACCTTAGTCTTTATATATATATATATATATATATATATATATATATATATATATATATATATATATACGTTATTCCGGGTTGAATCGGAGGTAACCACAGTAAGTAAGGTACTCAATACATAGCAGAGTATAACAGTTTTAATATAGAAGAGATTCTACAGGACTAGAACTGTTTCATTCATTAGAAATCATCAGGAATCTGATTCCTGATGATTTCTAATGAATGAAACAGTTCTAGTCCTGTAGAATCTCTTCTATATTAAAACTATATATATATATATATATATTATATAAATAACGTTGATAACTTTGATAGGTTTCGGCCAGTATTGGCCCAGGCCATGTCTAACTTAATAGCACCACCTGGCAAAGTCTTACAAATCAGTGTTTGGACACCATAGCCCAGTCAAGCAGAGAGTTATTGTTTACGGAGGCATATCCGGGTGTAGGAGGCTTATCCGGGATTTCTTGAAGGAATTTGTCCAAAGACTTCTTGAACTTGATGGGGTCTGTTTCTGCTTTGATGTGTTTTGGTGTAATGTTAAAGAGAGCGGGGCCAATTGGGGTGAAATAATTGTGCCATATTGTTATGAGATGCGAGTGAGATTTTTGTCGTGGGCGGATAGCACAGGGCCCAAGGCTTGGGTGTACATTAAAGTGATGCCAACATCATTTGGGCTAAGCTGATGGAATATTTTCCACATCGTGCAGATAATGTAGCGCTCACGGCGACGTTGGAGAGAATAAAGGTTGAGTTTTTCTAATTGACTCCAATAGTCAAGGCCTGTCATGCCATCTATCTTTTTTGTAATTGACTTTTGGGGTGTTTCAACTTTCATGATACTTTCTTTCGTGTGGGGAGACCACAGTGGAGAACAGTATTCAAGGTGGGGTCAGGCAAAAGTGGAGAAGAGAAGGATAACATGTGGATATCTCTCGACTGGAAAGTTCTGAGAATCCAGGAATACATTCTGAGGGCCATGTCAACTTTGCTGTTTATATGAGTGACCCAGCTTATGTTGTTCTCCACAATTACTTCCAGGTCTCTGATGTTGTTGGATGTCACTAGAGTTTTACCTGAAGGAAGAGAGTATAGTAGTTTCAAGGCATCCTTTTTTCCAAAGTGGATTAACTCAAACTTATCCTCATTCAACAGCATATTATTCATTTCTGCCCATTGGATAACAGCCAGTAGGTCTGACTGAAGGCAAGTCCGGTCACCCACTTCATTGATGACCCCTTGGAGATTGGAATCATCCGCGAAGATTCGTATGTTGCTGTACTTGATGATGTCAGTAATGTAATTAATGTAGATGATGAAAAGAAGTGGGCACATCACAGTGCCTTGTGGGACGCAACTGCTGACTTTAGCTGGGCTTGATTCTACTCCTTCGACTACAACATGCTGGGTTCTGCCTGTCAGGAAACATTTGATCCACTGTAGTAACTGTCCAGAGACACCAATATTGGATAGTTTTTTCAGTAGAATCTTATGATCAACCCTGTCAAAGGCCTTGCTGAAATCAAGGTAGATGACATCAGTGTTGGAGCCCTCTCCAAAAGCTCTCAAAACATCATCAAAGTGGTGAAGGAGCTGCGTTAGGCAGTCCCTTCCATTACGGAACCCATGTTGGTTGGAGTTCAGCAGGCTGTTGCTTTCAAGAAAGTGGGTTATTCGTGATCTCACCACCCTCTCAAATACCTTGATAATATGACAGGTGAGTGAGGTCGGACGGTAGTCCACTGCAAGGGACTTATTTCCCTTTTTGAAGACTGGGACAGAAAGTTTTCAGGAATATAGCCAGTGTCCAGTGAGTTCCTCCACAGATTAGCAAGAGGAGATGCAAGTTGGTGTCGACACACCTTCAGCACACAAGCAGGGAACCTGTCGGGGCCTACTGCTGAATTGTGTTTAATTTCGTTTATTGCCGCTAAGTCATCAGGGGCGCCAAACGTTATGTTCGATATAGTGTGTTGGGGATTAACATCACTGATACAGGGGCTAGAGAGGGGCTAGAGAGGAGTTAGAGAGGAGTTAGAGAGAGGCTGGAGAGGGGTTAGAGAGGAGTTAGAGAGGAGCTAGAGAGGGGCTGGAGAGGAGTTAGGGAGGAGTTAGAGAGGGGTTGGAGAGGAGCTGGAGAGGTGATATAGAAGGGCTATAGATCTCTAGAGAGCTAGAGAGAGCTAGAGAAACATAGAGGAGCTATAGAGAACTAGAGAGGAGCTATACAGCTATAGAGAGCTAGAGAGGAGTTATAGATCTCTAGAGAGCTAGAGAACTAGCTATATTGCTGTATATCTAAGTTTTTGTCATTCATAAGACATGTGATTTGTGTAAATATAATTTGTAGATTTTGTTATGATGATATTTGCAAGACATCTATATTCCTCCATATTCCCATTTGACATGGTCATTGTGTATTGTAAGCTTGAAAAAAAGATTTTCTTAACATTTCACACAGATTCCTACTACTAATAATTTATGGAGACATTTCTTAATAAATTTAATTTTTCTTTTTTTTTTCATTTTCTTAGTAATTCAATTAAATATTTTCATGAAACATATCGATTTCTAATTGAGGAACAAGGCCAGCAAATTTTTGGGAAGGGCAAAGTTGATTAAATCACCCCCAGTATTTTACTGGTATTTTATTTTATTATCCACCACCAGAAGGATGTAAAGCAAAATCGACCTCTACCACCCTTAATAAGGTGTCAGTTTTTGTATGCCCTTCCTATCATCAACATGTTTACAGAGTGTACTGGGTGTGCTTATCATGTCACCAACACTAGGGAGGATGTCATGTCTTTGGTAAAGAAACTTCATGTCCCTTGCTTTAAATAAATATTTAACAATATAAGAAACAGGCGTTAGTATTCCAGTTGTATTGAGGAGATAAATTAGACATTATCTACATTACAAGACAGCCATCTTTATTATCCACACAATTACAACTATTCTCAGAATAAAATAGGAAGATTTCTAAAAATGTCTTCAAAGATAAAAGCTGTCAATCAGCGAGAAATGTGCACATTTCTAGATTCATTTCATAAATGAACAAAAGTCATTATGAGTGTCCATATATGTAAGTGTGTGTCTATATATATATATATATATATATATACAGACACACACTTATATATATATATATCTGTCTGTGTGTGCTTAGATATACATACATAATATGCATTTATATATATATATATGTATGTAATAAGTATTTACATATATATATACATATATGTATATACAAGTATGTGTGTGTATTTACTTATACATACATATATGTATATATATTTATGTGTATGTATATATATATATATATATACACACACATACAGACACACACACGCATGTCATATGTATGTATGTGTGTGTATATATCTATATCTATATAAATATATATATATATTTACACACACACATACAGACATACACACACACATGTCATATGTATATATGTGTGTATATATATATAAACATATATATACACACACACATACAGATACACACACGTCATATATATATATAAAAATGAGTGGAGCAAGCAATTATCAAACAATTCTCTAAATAAATAAAAAAACGATTTAAATAATCACCTGTTCTATTGCTGTTACCGACGGTTTCACCAATCCAAAGATTGGAAATCCAGAGAATTTCCAATGGAAAGAATTAGATCTTCAGACAGCTTATTTCCATATATGTATATACACAGACATACACACATGTCATCTATATGTGACATCAGCACCATATTAAATAGTATTGAGAATTCTATCATTTCTTGAGTGGGGGTGGGGTGGGGAGGAGGTGGTTACAGTGGTGGGGTGGAGAGGAGGTTACCGTGAGTAATGGAGAGGAAGATGGCTGGAAGTGATAATGAAGGCAATATGTGGATTGGCAGTATCGGTAGAGGGTCGGACGCCATGCTTTCCAGCATAGTTACGTCCCTTTACGATCTGAGTTCAAATCCCGCCGAGGTTGACTTTGCCTTTCATCCTTACGGGGTCAATAAAATAAAGTACCAGTAATGCACTGGGTAATTGCTGGCCTTGTGCCTAAAGTAGAAACAATTATTAATGTAGAAACAATTATTACTATCAATATTGATAGTAATAATTTCAGTAATGATATCCTGAATAACAACAATAAAACTGAAGGTAATAACAACTGCAATGACAATATCGATAGTGATGTTTTTAATGGATAACAATTTGATCTTTATTCCACTGATAACTTGGACAATGTTTCCCGCTCTATAACAACTTTATCTTTGTCACGGTCATCTCTTATTGAACGGAGCAAATTGATATTACTTTTTGATATCTATATCTTGTACACATATATATGTGTGTGTATGTCAGTGTGCATATGTATGAGTGTATGTGTGTGTATATTGCCTCTGGCAGTCCACCAAATATATATAATATCTGTATGTGGAGGATATGTTGGAGGTTACTGTTAAGTATTTGTAATTTGAACTCTGGTGAGTTACAGTTCAACTTCTTAACAGGACTATCACTTAGTTTTAGTAGCAAGATCTTGGCATATTCTTCAATCTGACAATCCTGCTTATCACACACTTTTGGAAATGTTAAAATGTCCGTGAAAAATCATTGGTTCTAACATTTGCAAGAGAGTCGATAAAAGAAACTTTTTATTATTGTTGACCATTCTTCAAGTGGTCAATGTTTGTTATTATTGTGGTGTTCCTCTGGTCAGCACTGGTCACTACTACAATCCTGGTCACCACTGGTCATCTCCTACAACCCTGACCACTACTACAATCACTGGTCACTACTACAACCCTAATTGTCTTCATCCATTTTGTTCTATTGACTCTGCAGTGATTTTAAAGTTTCATAGAATTTGGTGAGATTCAAATACCAAAGTATCATTGGCTCCTCACCTGCTGAGCCACGTAAATCTAACAGTATAGATTTCCCAATGTTGGTGGTCCTGTTTGCTGAAGCTTAGCCTTCTATAGCTGCTACAGATTAGATTTGCTCACATCATTCATTACCATAATGTGTTTCCCACTAATCATAATTAATCCTACTGGTGTAATTACTTTTTATTTTCCTTGTTTTTTTTTTAAACTTCAATTATAATAATCTTCTGATTAATTTCAACTTCTCTGAAACTAGAGACATCTTTTAGGGATAAATAAGTCAAATAAACTCTTATTTATTTACTTTTACCCCCCCCCCCCCCAAAAAAAAACTACTCGAAACTCTAATTTCATTCAAAATACATTCCTTATATATTAAATATCTGATTATATGAAACTCCAAACTGTATTTTGTTGCTACTATCATATAGGGAAATATATTTCCAGTCTGTATATTTCAAAATGTGTACTTTTATAAATTTTTCATATCCTTCTGTCGAAGGAAGTGTTACCCATAATGTTCTGACTTTTAATATAGACACACCAACCCTAGCTCACCCTTCTATCTCCTCTCTACTGCTTCAAGTTTTCTTCTATCAAGTGTGTCATTCTTTACCCATCTGAATCACATCCCTTACCCATCTGAAATTCACAACAAAACCTATTTCAACCACATGGAGTATTGCTCCTATTCTTTGATCCTTTTAGTATCCTAAACAAAACTCTTAAGATAAAAACATGCACTGTATCCCACTTGTAGTGTTATTAACTTCTGCCCTTTCAACTGGTTATACTCCACCTTAGACTTAGACAATACATTTGCTACTCTACTTGTAATTCTATTGTCTCTCTAGAAATCCTGTCCTCTATATTACTTTACATTCTTTGACTTCTTCCATGATCTTTCTATTCCTTCTTATATCTTCTCTACATTACACGAGACTTCATATTAAATATGCATACCTTTTTCACCTAACCTCTCCACAATTCTGCTTCATGAAGCAAAGTATTTCTTCTTTGGACATGATAAAATAACAATATATAAAGACTTTCATATCTATACTGTTTCCTATTGCAAAATGTTTTTTTATATAACTTTGTGTAAGAATCACAAAATGGTTTTTCATATAATTTTACAATTTTTATGACTCCTTAAATTGAGATGTTCTGACTTCTAAGAAATATTGAAAGTAATCTCAGATTTTTACAACAATATATCGAAAAATCATAAAACTTTACATCAAAAATAGTTGCCAGAAAACTTACAAGAATTTTACTTTCCTCTGGTTGATGTTATTGAAAATTTGTTTGTAACACTTTTGTGCTTTACATGTTTCTCTTTGGAATAAACCTGCTAGGGAAAGAATTTTTTTAGCTAGTCTTGGATTTATAGAAAAGGAAAAGGCTTTATTGTTCCATCAGCTGCTGTACTTTCAAAGAGTGGTAAGAAATATTTTCCTATTTAAATAATATCTAGGGAAAAACTGAGATTAGAATCAGTTCTTGAAAAAGAAAGCTTTAAAAACATACATTTTTGTATAAATGTGTACAGAGTGTATTTATAGTGTATATATAGTGTATATATGTATATATAGTGTATATATGTACATATGTATATATAGTGTATATATGTATATATAGTGTATATATGTATATATAGTGTATATATGTATATATGTATATATGTATATATAGTGTATATATGTATAAATAGTGTATATATGTATATATGTATATATACAGTATATATGTATATATAGTGTATATATGTATATATAGTGTGTATATGTATATATAGTGTATATATGTATATATAGTGTATATATGTATATATATATAATGTATATATGTATATATAGTGTATATATAGTGTATATATGTATATATATAATGTATATATGTATATATAGTGTATATATATATATATATAGTGTATATATGTATATAGCATGTATATATGTATATATAGTGTATATATGTGTACCTAGTGTACATAGTGTATATATGTATATATAGTGTATATATGTGTATATAGTGATATATATGTATATAGCGTGTATATATGTGTATATAGTTTATATATACGTATACGTAGTTGATTATTTATATTCAGATTTCTGTTTTTATATATGTAGACAGAAATATATATGATGTTTGAGTGAAATGAAGGTGGATGTTGTAAAAGTAGAGTAGCCAGGGTGGGGTGGAGGGAGGTACTGGCACTGCTAGCTACAGTAGAGTAGCCAGGGTGGGGTGGAGGGAGGTACTGGCACTGCTAGCTACAGTAGAGTAGCCAGGGTGGGGTAGAGGGAGGTACTGGCACTGCTAGCAACAGTAGAGTAGCCAGGGTGGGGTGGAGGGAGGTACTGGCACTGCTAGCTACAGTAGAGTAGCCAGGGTGGGGTGGAGGGAGGTACTGGCACTGCTAGCTACAGTAGAGTAGGCAGGGTGGGGTGGAGGGAGGTACTGGCACTGCTAGCTACAGTAGAGTAGCCAGGGTGGGGTGGAGGGAGGTACTGGCACTGCTAGCTACAGTAGAGTAGCCAGGGTGAGATGGAGGGAGGTACTGGCACTGCTAGCTACAGTAGAGTAGGCAGGGTGGGGTGGAGGGAGGTACTGGCACTGCTAGCTACAGTTGAGTAGCCAGGGTGAGGTGGAGGTAGGTACTGGCACTGCTAGCTACAGTAGAGTAGACAGGGTGGGGTGGAGGGAGGTACTGGCACTGCTAGCTACAGTAGAGTAGACAGGGTGGGGTGGAGGGAGGTACTGGCACTGCTAGCTACAGTTGAGTAGCCAGGGTGAGGTGGAGGTAGGTACTGGCACTGCTAGCTACAGTAGAGTAGACAGGATGGGGTGGAGGGAGGTACTGGCACTGCTAGCTACAGTAGAGTAGACAGGGTGGGGTGGAGGGAGGTACTGGCACTGCTAGCTACAGTAGAGTAGCCAGGGTGAGGTGGAGGGAGGTACTGGCACTGCTAGCTACAGTAGAGTAGCCAGGGTGGGGGTGGAGGGAGGTACTGGCACTGCTAGCTACAGTAGAGTAGCCAGGGTGGGGTGGAGGGAGGTACTGGCACTGCTAGCTACAGTAGAGTAGCCAGGGTGGGGTGGAGGGAGGTACTGGCACTGCTAGCTAGAGTAGAGTAGCCAGGGTGAGATGGAGGGAGGTACTGGCACTGCTAGCTACAGTAGAGTAGCCAGGGTGAGATGGAGGGAGGTACTGGCACTGCTAGCTACAGTAGAGTAGCCAGGGTGAGGTGGAGGGAGGTACTGGCACTGCTAGCTACAGTAGAGTAGCCAGGGTGGGGTGGAGGGAGGTACTGGCACTGCTAGCTACAGTAGAGTAGCGAGGGTGGGGTGGAGGGAGGTACTGGCACTGCTAGCTACAGTAGAGTAGCCAGGGTGGGGTGGAGGGAGGTACTGGCACTGCTAGCTACAGTAGAGTAGCCAGGGTGGGGTGGAGGGAGGTACTGGCACTGCTAGCTACAGTAGAGTAGCCAGGGTGAGTTGGAGGGAGGTACTGGCACTGCTAGCTACAGTAGAGTAGTCAGGGTGGAGTGGAGGGAGGTACTGGCACTGCTAGCTACAGTAGAGTAGCCAGGGTGGAGTGGAGGGAGGTACTGGCACTGCTAGCTACAGTAGAGTAGTCAGGGTGAGGTGGAGGGAGGTACTGGCACTGCTAGCTACAGTAGAGTAGCCAGGGTGAGTTGGAGGGAGGTACTGGCACTGCTAGCTACAGTAGAGTAGTCAGGGTGGAGTGGAGGGAGGTACTGGCACTGCTAGCTACAGTAGAGTAGCCAGGATGAGGTGGAGGGAGGTACTGGCACTGCTAGCTACAGTAGAGTAGCCAGGGTGAGATGGAGGGAGGTACTGGCACTGCTAGCTACAGTAGAGTAGCCAGGGTGGAGTGGAGGGAGGTACTGGCACTGCTAGCTACAGTAGAGTAGCCAGGATGAGGTGGAGGGAGGTACTGGCACTGCTAGCTACAGTAGAGTAGCCAGGGTGAGATGGAGGGAGGTACTGGCACTGCTAGCTACAGTAGAGTAGCCAGGGTGGAGTGGAGGGAGGTACTGGCACTGCTAGCTACAGTAGAGTAGCCAGGATGAGGTGGAGGGAGGTACTGGCACTGCTAGCTACAGTAGAGTAGCCAGGGTAAGTTGGAGGGAGGTACTGGCACTGCTAGCTACAGTAGAGTAGTCAGGGTGGAGTGGAGGGAGGTACTGGCACTGCTAGCTACAGTAGAGTAGCCAGGGTGGAGTGGAGGGAGGTACTGGCACTGCTAGCTAAAGTAGAGTAGTCAGGGTGAGGTGGAGGGAGGTACTGGCACTGCTAGCTACAGTAGAGTAGCCAGGGTGGGGTGGAGGGAGGTACTGGCACTGCTAGCTACAGTAGAGTAGCCAGGGTGGGGTGGAGGGAGGTACTGGCCCTGCTAGCTACAGTAGAGTAGCCAGGGTGAGGTGGAGGGAGGTACTGGCACTGCTAGCTACAGTAGAGTAGCCAGGGTGGGGTGGAGGGAGGTACTGGCACTGCTAGCTACAGTAGAGTAGCCAGGGTGGGGTGGAGGGAGGTACTGGCACTGCTAGCTACAGTAGAGTGGCCAGGGTGAGGTGGAGGGAGGTACTGGCACTGCTAGCTACAGTAGAGTAGCCAGGGTGGGGTGGAGGTAGGTACTGGCACTGCTAGCTACAGTAGAGTAGCCAGGGTGAGTTGGAGGGAGGTACTGGCACTGCTAGCTACAGTAGAGTAGCCAGGATGGGGTGGAGGTAGGTACTGGCACTGCTAGCTACAGTAGAGTAGCCAGGGTGGGGTGGAGGGAGGTACTGGCACTGCTAGCTACAGTAGAGTAGCCAGGGTGGGGTGGAGGGAGGTACTGGCACTGCTAGCTACAGTAGAGTAGCCAGGGTGGGGTGGAGGGAGGTACTGGCACTGCTAGCTACAGTAGAGTAGCCAGGGTGGGGGTGGAGGGAGGTACTGGCACTGCTAGCTAGAGTAGAGTAGCCAGGGTGAGGTGGAGGGAGGTACTGGCACTGCTAGCTACAGAAGAGTAGCCAGGGTGGGGTGGAGGGAGGTACTGGCACTGCTAGCTACAGTAGAGTAGCCAAGGTGAGGTGGAGGGAGGTACTGGCACTGCTAGCTACAGTAGAGTAGCCAGGGTGGGGTGGAGGGAGGTACTGGCACTGCTAGCTACAGTAGAGTAGCCAGGGTGGGGTGGAGGGAGGTACTGGCACTACTAGCTACAGTAGAGTAGCCAAGGTGAGGTGGAGGGAGGTACTGGCACTGCTAGCTACAGTAGAGTAGCCAGGGTGGGGTGGAGGGAGGTACTGGCACTGCTAGCTACAGTAGAGTAGCCAGGGTGGGGTGGAGGGAGGTACTGGCACTGCTAGCTACAGTAGAGTAGCCAAGGTGAGGTGGAGGGAGGTACTGGCACTGCTAGCTACAGTAGAGTAGTCAGGGTGGGGTGGAGGGAGTTACTGGCACTGCTAGCTACAGTAGAGTAGCCAGGGTGGGGTGGAGGGAGGTACTGGCACTGCTAGCTACAGTAGAGTAGCCAGGGTGGGGTGGAGGGAGGTACTGGCACTGCTAGCTACAGTAGAGTAGCCAGGGTGGGGTGGAGGTAGGTACTGGCACTGCTAGCTACAGTAGAGTAGCCAGGGTGGGGTGGAGGGAGGTACTGGCACTGCTAGCTACAGTAGAGTAGCCAGGGTAGGGTGGAGGGAGGTACTGGCACTGCTAGCTACAGTAGAGTAGCCAGGGTGGGGTGGAGGGAGGTACTGGCACTGCTAGCTACAGTAGAGTAGCCAGGGTAGGGTGGAGGGAGGTACTGGCACTGCTAGCTACAGTAGAGTAGCCAGGGTGGAGTGGAGGGAGGTACTGGCACTGCTAGCTACAGTAGAGTAGCCAGGGTGGAGTGGAGGGAGGTACTGGCACTGCTAGCTACAGTAGAGTAGCCAGGGTGGGGTGGAGGGAGGTACTGGCACTGCTAGCTACAGTAGAGTAGTCAGGGTGGGGTGGAGGGAGGTACTGGCACTGCTAGCTACAGTAGAGTAGCCAGGATGGGGTGGAAGGAGGTACTGGCACTGCTAGCTACAGTAGAGTAGCCAGGGTGGAGTGGAGGGAGGTACTGGCACTGCTAGCTACAGTAGAGTAGCCAGGGTGGGGTGGAGGGAGGTACTGGCACTGCTAGCTACAGTAGAGTAGTCAGGGTGGGGTGGAGGGAGGTACTGGCACTGCTAGCTACAGTAGAGTAGCCAGGATGGGGTGGAGGGAGGTACTGGCACTGCTAGCTACAGTAGAGTAGCCAGGGTGGAGTGGAGGGAGGTACTGGCACTGCTAGCTACAGTAGAGTAGCCAGGGTGGGGTGGAGGGAGGTACTGGCACTGCTAGCTACAGTAGATTTACCCAAGTTGTTCACAGTATAATAGGCTGGAGTTACCCAAGTTGTTGACAGTATAATAGGCTGGTGTTACCCAAGTTGTTCACAGTATAATTGGCTGGTGTTACCAAAGTTGACAGTATAATAGGTTGTTACTGAAGTTGTTCCAAACAATGGGCTGTAGGTACTGTACATCTGAGCAGCTATAGCTTGTAAAGCTCAACTTAAATTGTTGAACAATTCTTGATCATGATTTTCGTTTACTCATCAAATATCTTAGAACAATATAATGAAATAGTTTTTGTCTTTACTTAGAATATAATATCAAATTTTAAAATTAAAATACTTCTAAAATGTTCTTAAATTTAGTGATGTTGGTTTTTTGTGGCTTTATTAATACCATAAATAATTACATTACACTAATTAAAATTTTCCTGTTTAAACTGACATAATTTGAAAGATTTTAAAAATTCTCTTTTTATTAATAAATAGTTTGAATCTTAATTGCTTAATTAAACAAAAGTAATGATGGTTTAATTATAAGAACACTCTTTTCTATAAATTATGTAGCATTACTGTATAACTGCATCTAGTTGTTAAGTTTTAGTATGGGGTAAGCACATGGCCTAGTGGTTAGAGCCTTCAACTCGTGATAATAAGGTCAAGCCAGACGGCATGTTGTGTTATTGAGCAATATACTTTATATCATGTTGTTCCTTCTGACAGGAGTAATCTGTTATTAATACATTACTGTAAATACTCTGATAATGCAAAAGATAGGATTTTGCAAAAAAAATTATAATAAATTCCTTTTGAGCTATATTTTCACTATATAAGTTAATATATGAATAAAAATTATATAAACAAAAGTATATAAAACATAAATACATAATATTAGAATTTACTCAGCAAGGGCTATATATATATATATATATATATATATCATCATCATCATCATCATTTTACGTCCGCTTTACCCTGCTTGCAAGGGTGGGATGGGTTCTATTCAGCACCGCATCTCTCCACTTGTCACGGTCCTTCGTCATCTCGTCTGTGAGCTACAGTGATCTGAGGTCTGCTCTCACCACCTCCGCCCATGTTTTTCATGGTTTACCTTTACCACGTCTTCCTTCTACTGGGATTTGTTGGCACTTCTTTACCCAGTGGTTATCTTCCATGTGCATCACATGTCCATACCATCTCAGTCTTCTCTCCTGCACACTACAACGTATTCCTCTTATACCCAGTTTCTTTCTCAACTCGTCTATGATTGGTCGTTCACGTACATTGACATTGCACATCCAACGGAGCATGCTTGCTTCATTTCCCTCCAGCCATTGCATATCCTCTGCAGTTGCTGCCCATGTCTCACTACCATGCAGCATCGTGCTCCTCACACAGGCATCATATAACCGGCCTTTCGTACGCAGGGAGAAACCCTTCTTTGTCAACAGAGGAAGCAGCTCCCTAAACTTCTTCCAACCCATCCTTATTCTAGATACTAGGCCTCGGAACACCCATATATATATATAAGTACACTTATATATATATAAGTACCCAATACATTCTGTAAAGCGGTTGTTGTTAGGAAGGGCATCCAGCCATAGAAAGCTTGCCAAACAAAGTGTTAGAAGAACCTTTCAGTTTGTGTCAAAAGACACAACTCCTGTGTACTCAATACGTGGGATACAGACCTGTTGAAAAGTCATTGAAGAGAAGAGAAGCATGATAGGAAATAGAAAATGTTTGTATGGGTGTGGGTATGTGTACATGTAAGCTGATCAGCTTAGGGAGTTGACAGCTGTTGGGTGAGACTGGCACATTGTGTGTATATACCCATGCACACACACACACATATACATGTATGTATGCGTGTGTATATATACATACATACATTGCAGTTGGTGGTTCACCACTGGATAGAACTGGTCATTCCGTATAGTTAACCCTGATACAATAGTAGGAAAATCACTCAACATGACGCAACTCAATCATCTTTGGTATAAGATTCTGTTGGTGTGTGAATGGAGGTAAATATTATTGAATAAAGTGACAAGAGGCTGGAAAGTTGAAATTCCTTTAAAGTTTTTATATCTGCAGACACTAAATATATTTTAATGGCCAGTAGAATTCCAGTGAGATCATCAGGTGACATCATTGCTGGAATTCTACTGGCCATTGAAATATATTTAGTGTCTGCAGAGATACTTTAAAGGAATTTCAACTTTCTGGCCTCTTGTCACTTTATTCAATTATATATAATCATCATCATCATCGTGGGAGTGTTGGAGTGTATATTGGATTAAGAGGTACCTATTGAGTGTAGGTTTATGTCCATGTGCAAGGAATGCGGGTCTTCTGTATTACTGCATAGCACCAAATATCTTGATCCTGTGTCATTGTCTTAGAGAGGTGCAAGTGTGCAAGGTCAGCTTTTATCACCTTGTCCCTGGTCTTTCTGGGTCTACCTACTCCGTAGCTTCCATCAATTTTGATTGCCCTGCACTTTTTTATACAGCTGTCGTCCTTTATACACATCACATGACTATACCAATGCAATCTCCTCTCTAGTAAACTGCATCTGATCCCTCTTACGCCTAATTTCTCACTTAGTTCGTTTATACTTTGCAGTTCATGTATGTTACTGTTACACATCCAACGGAGCATGCATGCTTCGTTATATATATATATAACAATGAATATTGTGAAGAATTTAGTGTAAAAGTTGGTGTTCACCAAGGCTCTGTCCTTAGCCCCATCCTATTTATTGTTGCTCTTCAGGCTATAACAGAGGAGTTCAAGACCGGCTGCCCATGGGAACTCCTATATGCAGATGATCTAACGCTCATAGCTGAATCAATGGCTGAACTAGAAAAGAAATTCCAAACATGGAAGCATGGCCTAGAATCAAAAGGCCTTAAAGTTAACTTGTCTAAGACTAAAGTCCTAGTTTGTAGAAAGGAAAATAAGGCACAGGTACCCTCAGGGAAATGGCCTTGCTCAGTGTGTAGGAAAGGAGTAGGCAGAAATTCAATTTTTTGTCCCAAATGCAAAGTATGGGTACATAAAAGATGTAGTGGGATCACAGGTAAACTATCTAAGAATGTAGACTTTATATGTGGCCAATGCTCAGGTACAATAGGTAGCAAGTGTCCACAGGATACTAGCTCCTTCTATTACCCAGATGGTTCTATAGAAATAGTAGACACTTTCCGTTACCTGGGTGACGAAATCAGCAGTGGTGGAGGGTGTTCTGAAAGTACAGTAGCCAGAATCAGAACGGGATGCAAAAAGTTCAGAGAGCGTATACCACTGTTGGCCACAAAAGGTTTTTCTCTAAAAATGAAAGGCAGACTGTAGGATGCCTGCATACGAACAGCAATGCTACATGGCAGTGAGACATGGGCATTACGTGCAGAGGATCTGTGCAGACTGGAGAGGAACGAAGCATGCATGCTCCGTTGGATGTGTAATAGTAATATACGTGAACGGCAAAGCATAAATGAACTAAGTGAGAAATTAGGAATAAGAGGAATCAGATGCTGTTTACTCGAGAGAAGACTACGTTGGTGTGGCCACGTGATGCGCATGAAAGATGACAGCTGTATAAAAAAGTGCAGGGCGATCAAAATTGATGGTAGTTACGGAGTAGGCAGACCCAGAAAAACCTGGGACAATCTGATAAATTCCGACTTTACACACTTGCACCTCTCCAAGACAATGTCACTGGACCAAGATCTTTGGCGCTACACAGTAATACAGAAGACCCGCCTTGCCTATGTACAAAGCGAAGCCTACAGTCAGTAGGCACTTCTTAACCAAATATACACCCCAATCCACTAACCCTACCCTATCCTCCCACTCCCACCAACACCACCCTCTCTCTGTAAAGTTGGTACCACAACATCCAGTCCAAATAAATGAGATAATGAGATCGAGATCGAGATCGTGTAGGTGTCATGAGAAAAAAACACACAGTCCACGCTGTAATGTGGCTGTGTAGGTAACACGGTAAAAAGTTCCCAGTTCCACACTGTAAATGTGGTTGGTGTTAGGAAGGGCATCCAGCCAGAAAAAACCTGCCAGATAGTCCTATATGAGCGAGACACGGTCACCCGACCAGCCTTTCCTCAAGTGGGACAACTCCCATCTAACCCATGCTAGCGTGGAAAATGGACGTTAAACGAAGATGATGATGATGATATATATATATATATATATATATATCATCAATATCATCTTCACCACTTTATGTCTGGCATGGGTTGTATGGGTTGTCACATTCTGAGATTAAACTGGTTAGATGAGCACATCATTTGATTTTGACATGTTTCCTAAGACTGAATGCCCTTCCTAACATCAACTATTTTACAGTGTGGGCACCAGCACTAGGGTGATTATTGTATCCTCAGCCAGTTTACAACAAGAAAGTTATTCTAAGTATTTCAACAAAATTACTGCTGAGGTGTTTTACCTGATAAAAGCTGAGAAATTGTTTCACTTTGGAATTCTTCTTTAGTAATTTCACTGTAAATTACTCTTCCTATACTTCATAACATATTTCCTTTCATTAAGATGTCACATACACTGTCACATACACTGTCACATACACTGTCACATACACTGAACATAGTCCACAGACAATGTGGCCAGTGTTTGCTTTTAGTTTGTTTTTCTTTTCATTAATTTCTAATATGCTCTCTAGAAATTATGAAATTTGCTATTGTTGTTGTTTCATTATCACTGTCACTACCACCACCACCATTTCCACCACCACCACTACCACCAACACCACCACCATTATTCTTATTACCATCATCATCATCATTAGTTTCACTCTAACATAAATTAGAAGTGAATATATAAATGGGTTCTCTCCGGGCATTTCACATCTTTATTCTTTTTTAGGTTCAATTTCTTTCAGGTTATTTTCAATTATTTTTCTCTGCATTTGGTTTACATCTCACACAACTACAGCTAAAATAGAAGAGAGAAATAATTGTATGGTTCACACCAAACTCTTGTATAATGCATGTATATGATGTGTATATATATATATATGGTGTATATATATATATAATATGGTTCACACCAAACTCTTGTATAATGCATGTATATGATGTGTATATATATATGGTGTATATATATATATAATATGGTTCACACCAAACTCTTGTATAATGCATGTATATGATGTGTATATATATATGGTGTATATATATATATAATATGGTTCACACCAAACTCTTGTATAATGCATGTATATGGTGTATATATATAGTGTATATATATAAAGAAAAAAGATGAAATCGAAAATGCAACTGGAGTCTTTTTTTTTTTAAATATATATTTATTTGGTTCCTTTACTGGTTTCGCAGTTCTTCTGCTTTTCAAAAGTAGAGTTGACATGGAGGGTCTGTGCTTTTTCTCACATCTCACATCTGTGAGAAAAACCACAGACCCTCCATCTCAACAGTACTTTTGAAAAGCAGAAGAACTGCGAAACCAGTAAAGGAACCAAATAAATATATATTTAAAATATATATTTTCGATTTCATCTTTTTTCCTTATACTTCCACTCGTTTATTTTTCATTTTGTAAAAAAAAACATCACTTTCTAATATATACACTGTAAATGTGGTTGGTGTTAGGAAGGGCATCCAGCCGTAGAAAACCTGCCAGACAGTCCTTTATGAGCAAGACAATCAATCTTGCCTCAAGTGGGAAAATTCCCGTCCAAACCCATGTTAGCGTAGAAGATGGACGTTAAACGATGATGATGATGATGATGATGATATATATATATATATATATAGTTGAAATAAAATGAAAACGAAATTTCATTTCTCACTCTTAGTACGGCACTTACTTAAATGTAAGTATGTGTGTATACGTACATACATATATATATACAGACGTACAGTAGCATGCATATATATATATATATATATATATATATATATATATATATATATATATATATATATATACACACATATACATACAGGTACACATACATATATGCACGTATCAGTTTAGCGGACGCTTATTATAACGTCGCTTTGTTCGTTTGTAAACAAACTGAACAGCCTGAATTTTTATGCCGTACGGTGTTAAGGCAACCACGTCACCTTTTTGTTCAACACTGACACAGGAACGATGTACTAGTTTCAAGCTTGTTAGCTATCATCAGCACCGTATACCCATCTGCCAGATAGTTGAACGTTCGAAAGTATATACTTTCCTTATGAAAATTAACGGCTGAGATAGTAGTATGCTAGGCACAGATAGTAGTATACTAGGTAGAGATAGTAGTATACTAGGTAGAGATAGTAGTATACTAGGTAGTGATAGTAGTATACTAGGTAGAGATGGTAGTATACTAGGTAGAGATAGTTGTATACTAGGTAGATATAGTAGTATACTAGGTAGAGATAGTAGTATACTAGGTAGAGATAGTAGTATACTAGGTAGTGATAGTAGTATACTAGGTAGAGATGGTAGTATACTAGGTAGAGATAGTAGTATACTAGGTAGAGATAGTACTATACTAGGTAGAAATAGTTGTATACGAGGTAGAGATAGTAGTACACTAGGTAGTGATAGTAGTATACTAGGTAGAGATAGTAGTATACTAGGTAGAGATAGTACTATACTAGGTAGTGATAGTACTATACTAGGTAGAGATAGCAGTATACTAGGTAGAGATAGTAGTATACTAGGTAGGGATAGTAGTGTACTAGGTAGAGATAGTACTATACTAGGTAGAGATGGTAGTATACTAGGTAGAGATAGTAGTATACTAGGTAGATAGTAGTATACTAGGTAGATATAGTAGTATACTAGGTAGAGATAGTAGTGTACTAGGTAGAGATAGTAGTATACTAGGTAGAGATGGTAGTATACTAGGTAGAGATAGTATACTAGGTAGAGTTAGTAGTATACTAGGTAGAGATGGTAGTATACTAGGTAGAGATAGTACTATACTAGGTAGAGATGGTAGTATACTAGGTAGATAATAATATACTAGGTAGATATAGTAGTATACTAGGTAGAGATAGTAGTACACTAGGTAGCGATGGTAGTATACTAGGTAGAGTTAGTAGTATACTAGGTAGAGATAGTAGTATACTAGATAGAGATAGTAGTATACTAGGTAGAGATGGTAGTATACTAGGTAGAGATAGTAATATACTAGGTAGAGATAGTAGTATACTAGGTAGAGTTTGTAGTATACTAGGTAGAGATAGTAGTATACTAGGTAGAGATATTAGTATACTAGGTAGAGATGGTAGTATACTAGGTAGAGATAGTAGTATACTAGGTAGATATAGTAGTATACTAGGTAGAGATAGTAGTGTACTAGTGAGAGATAGTAGTATACTAGGTAGAGATTGTAGTATACTAGGTAGAGATAGTAGTATACTAGATAGAGATAGTAGTATACTAGGTAGAGATGGTAGTATACTAGGTAGAGATAGTAATATACTAGGTAGAGATAGTAGTATACTAGGTAGAGTTTGTAGTATACTAGGTAGAGATAGTAGTATACTAGGTAGAGATATTAGTATACTAGGTAGAGATAGTAGTATACTAGGTAGAGGTAGTAGTATACTAGGTAGTGATAGTAGTATACTAGGTAGAGATAGTTGTATACTAGGTAGAGATAGTAGTACACTAGGTAGTGATAGTAGTATACTAGGTAGAGATAGTAGTATACTAGGTAGAGATGGTAGTATACTAGGTAGAGATAGTAGTATACTAGCAAGAGATAGTAGTATACTAGGTAGAGATAGTACTATACTAGGTAGAGATGGTAGCATACTAGGTATAGTTAGTAGTATACTAGGTAGAGATGGTAGTATATTAGGTAGAGATAGTACTATACTAGGTAGAGATAGTAGTATACTAGGTAGAGATGGTAGTATACTAGGTAGAGAGAGTAGTATACTAGGTAGAGATGGTAGTATACTAGGTAGAGATAGTAGTATACTAGGTAGAGATAATAGTGTACTAGGGAGAGATAGTACTATACTAGGTAGAGATAGTAGTATACTAGGTAGAGATGGTAGTATACTAGGTAGAGGTAATAGTGTACTAGGGAGAGATAGTACTATACTAGGTAGAGATAGTAGTATACTAGGTAGAGATAGTACTATACTAGGTAGAGATAGTAGTATACTAGGTAGAGATAGTAGTATACTAGGTAGAGATGGTAGTATACTAGGTAGAGATGGTAGTATACTAGGTAGAGATGGTAGTATACTAGGTAGAGATAGTAGTATACTAGGTAGAGATAGTAGTATACTAGGTAGAGATAGTAGTATAATAGGTAGAGATGGTAGTATACTAGGTAGAGATAGTTGTATACTAGGTAGAGATGGTAGTATACTAGGTAGAGATAGTAGTATACTAGATAGAGATATTAGTGTACTAGGTAGAGATAGTACTATACTAGGTAGAGATGGTAGTATACTAGGTAGAGTTAGTAGTATACTAGGTAGAGATGGTAGTATACTAGGTAGAGATAGTACTATACTAGGTTGAGATAGTAGTATACCAAGTAGAGATAGTAGTATACTAGGTTGAGATGGTAGTATACTAGGTAGATATAGTAGTATACTAGGTAGTGATAGTAGTATACTAGGTAGAGATGGTAGTATACTAGGTAGAGATAGTAGTATACTAGGTAGAGTTAGTAGTATACTAGGTAGAGATGGTAGTATACTAGGTAGAGATAGTACTATACTAGGTAGTGATAGTACTATACTAGGTAGAGATAGTACTATACTAGGTAGAGATAGTACTATACTAGGTAGAGATAGTAGTATACTAGGTAGATATAGTAGTATACATGGTAGAGATGGTAGTATACTAGGTAGAGATAGTAGTATACTAGGTAGAGATGGTAGTATACTAGGGAGAGATGGTAGTATACTAGGTAGAGATGGTAGTATACTAGGTAGAGATAGTAGTATACTAGGTAGAGTTAGTAGTATACTAGGTAGAGATGGTAGTATACTAGGTAGATATAGTAGTATACTAGGTAGAGATAGTACTATACTAGGTAGAGATAGTACTATACTAGGTAGAGATAGTACTATACTAGGTAGAGATAGGAGTATACTAGGTAGATATAGTAGTATACATGGTAGAGATGGTAGTATACTAGGTAGAGATAGTAGTATACTAGGTAGAGATGGTAGTATACTAGGGAGAGATGGTAGTATACTAGGTAGAGATAGTAGTACACTAGGTAGCGATGGTAGTATACTAGGTAGAGTTAGTAGTATACTAGGTAGACATATTAGTATACTAGGTAGAGATGGTAGTATACTAGGTAGAGATAGTAGTATACTAGGTAGATATAGTAGTATACTAGGTAGAGATAGTAGTGTACTAGTGAGAGATAGTAGTATACTAGGTAGAGATTGTAGTATACTAGGTAGAGATAGTAGTATACTAGGTAGAGATAGTAGTATACTAGGTAGAGATGGTAGTATACTAGGTAGAGATAGTAATATACTAGGTAGAGATAGTAGTATACTAGGTAGAGATAGTAGTATACTAGGTAGAGTTTGTAGTATACTAGGTAGAGATAGTAGTATACTAGGTAGAGATATTAGTATACTAGGTAGAGATAGTAGTATACTAGGTAGAGGTAGTAGTATACTAGGTAGTGATAGTAGTATACTAGGTAGAGATAGTTGTATACTAGGTAGAGATAGTAGTACACTAGGTAGTGATAGTAGTATACTAGGTAGAGATAGTAGTATACTAGGTAGATATGGTAGTATACTAGGTAGAGATAGTAGTATACTAGCAAGAGATAGTAGTATACTAGGTAGAGATAGTACTATACTAGGTAGAGATGGTAGCATACTAGGTAGAGTTAGTAGTATACTAGGTAGAGATGGTAGTATATTAGGTAGAGATAGTACTATACTAGGTAGAGATAGTAGTATACTAGGTAGAGATGGTAGTATACTAGGTAGAGAGAGTAGTATACTAGGTAGAGATGGTAGTATACTAGGTAGAGATAGTAGTATACTAGGTAGAGATAATAGTGTACTAGGGAGAGATAGTACTATACTAGGTAGAGATAGTAGTATACTAGGTAGAGATGGTAGTTTACTAGGTAGAGGTAATAGTGTACTAGGGAGAGATAGTACTATACTAGGTAGAGATAGTAGTATACTAGGTAGAGATAGTACTATACTAGGTAGAGATAGTAGTATACTAGGTAGAGATAGTAGTATACTAGGTAGAGATGGTAGTATACTAGGTAGAGATGGTAGTATACTAGGTAGAGATGGTAGTATACTAGGTAGAGATAGTAGTATACTAGGTAGAGATAGTAGTATACTAGGTAGAGATAGTAGTATAATAGGTAGAGATGGTAGTATACTAGGTAGAGATAGTAGTATACTATGTAGAGATGGTAGTATACTAGGTAGAGTTAGTATACTAGGTAGAGATAGTAGTATACTAGATAGAGATATTAGTGTACTAGGTAGAGATGGTAGTATACTAGGTAGAGATAGTACTATACTAGGTAGAGATGGTAGTATACTAGGTAGAGTTAGTAGTATACTAGGTAGAGATGGTAGTATACTAGGTAGAGATAGTACTATACTAGGTTGAGATAGTAGTATACCAAGTAGAGATAGTACTATACTAGGTAGAGATAGTACTATACTAGGTAGAGATAGTAGTATACTAGGTAGATATAGTAGTATACATGGTAGAGATGGTAGTATACTAGGTAGAGATAGTAGTATACTAGGTAGAGATGGTAGTATACTAGGGAGAGATGGTAGTATACTAGGTAGAGATGGTAGTATACTAGGTAGAGATAGTATTATACTAGGTAGAGTTAGTAGTATACTAGGTAGAGATGGTAGTATACTAGGTAGATATAGTACTATACTAGGTAGATATAGTACTATATTAGGTAGAGATAGTACTATACTAGGTAGAGATAGTAGTATACTAGGTAGATATAGTAGTGTACTAGGTAGAGATAGTACTATACTAGGTAGAGATGGTAGTATACTAGGTAGAGATAGTAGTATACTAGGTAGAGATGGTAGTATACTAGGTAGAGATAGTAGTATACTAGGTAGAGTTAGTAGTATACTAGGTAGAGATGGTAGTATACTAGGTAGAGATATTACTATACTAGGTAGAGATGGTAGTATACTAGGTAGAGATGGTAGTATACTAGGTAGAGATAGTAGTATACTAGGTAGAGATAGTAGTGTACTAGGTAGAGATACTACTATACTAGGTAGAGATAGTAGTACACTAGGTAGTGATAGTAGTATACTAGGTAGATATAGTAGTATACTAGGTAGAGATGGTAGTATACTAGGTAGAGATAGTAGTATACTAGGTAGAGATAGTAGTATACTAGGTAGAGATAGTAGTATACTAGGTAGAGATGGCAGTGTACTAGGTAGAGATAGTAGTATACTAGGTAGAGATGGTAGTATACTAGGTAGAGATAGTATACTAGGTAGATATAGTAGTATATTAGGTAGAGATAGTAGTATACTAGGTAGAGATGGCAGTATACTAGGTAGAGATAGTAGTATACTAGGTAGAGATGGTAGTATACTAGGTAGAGATAGTAGTATACTAGGTAGAGATAGTATACTAGGTAGAGATAGTAGTATACTAGGTAGAGATAGCAGTATACTAGGTAGAGATAGTACTATACTAGGTAGAGATAGTAGTATACTAGGTGGAGATAGTACTATACTAGGTAGAGGTAGTAGTATACTAGGTAGAGATAGTAGTATACTAGGTAATGATGGTAGTATACTAGGTAGATAGTAGTATAATAGGGAGATATTGTAGTATACTAGGTAGAGATAGTAGTACACTAGGTAGAGATGGTAGTATACTAGGTAGAGTTAGTAGTATACTAGGTAGATATAGTAGTATACTAGGTAGAGATAGTAGTATACTAGGTAGGGATAGTAGTATACTAGGTAGAGATAGCAGTATACTAGGTAGATATAGTAGTATACTAGGTAGAGATAGTAGTGTACTAGGGAGAGATAGTAGTATACTCGGTAGAGATAGTAGTATACTAGGTAGAGATAGTAGTATACTAGGTAGAGATGGTAGTATACTAGGTAGAGATGGTAGTATACTAGGTAGAGATAGTACTATACTAGGTAGAGATAGTAGTATACCAAGTAGAGATAGTAGTATACTAGGTAGAGATGGTAGTATAATAGGTAGAGATAGTAGTATACTAGGTAGTGATAGTAGTATACTAGGTAGAGATGGTAGTATACTAGGTAGAGATAGTATACTAGGTAGAGTTAGTAGTATACTAGGTAGAGATGGTAGTATACTAGGTAGAGATAGTACTATACTAGGTAGAGATGGTAGTATACTAGGTAGAGATGGTAGTATACTAGGTAGAGATAGTAGTATACTAGGTAGAGATAGTAGTGTACTAGGTAGAGATACTACTATACTAGGTAGAGATAGTAGTACACTAGGTAGTGATAGTAGTATACTAGGTAGATATAGTAGTATACTAGGTAGAGATGGTAGTATACTAGGTAGAGATAGTAGTATACTAGGTAGAGATAGTAGTATACTAGGTAGAGATAGTAGTATATTAGGTAGAGATGGCAGTGTACTAGGTAGAGATAGTAGTATACTAGGTAGAGATGGTAGTATACTAGGTAGAGATAGTATACTAGGTAGATATAGTAGTATACTAGGTAGAGATGGTAGTATACTAGGTAGAGATGGCAGTATACTAGGTAGAGATAGTAGTATACTAGGTAGAGATAGTAGTATACTAGGTAGAGATAGTACTATACTAGGTAGAGATAGTAGTATACTAGGTAGAGATAGTATACTAGGTAGAGATAGTAGTATACTAGGTAGAGATAGCAGTATACTAGGTAGAGATAGTACTTTACTAGGTAGAGATAGTAGTATACTAGGTGGAGATAGTAGTATACTAGGTAATGATGGTAGTATACTAGGTAGATAGTAGTATAATAGGGAGATATTGTAGTATACTAGGTAGAGATAGTAGTACACTAGGTAGAGATGGTAGTATACTAGGTAGAGTTAGTAGTATACTAGGTAGATATAGTAGTATACTAGGTAGAGATAGTAGTATACTAGGTAGGGATAGTAGTATACTAGGGAGAGATAGTAGTTTACTCGGTCTAGATAGTAGCATACTAGGTAGAGATAATAGTGTACTAGGGAGAGATAGTACTATACTAGGTAGAGATAGTAGTATACTAGGTAGAGATAGTACTATACTAGGTAGAGATAGTAGTATACTAGGTAGAGATAGTAGTATACTAGGTAGAGATAGTAGTATACTAGGTAGAGATGGTAGTATACTAGGTAGAGATGGTAGTATACTAGGTAGAGATAGTACTATACTAGGTAGAGATAGTAGTATACCAAGTAGAGATAGTAGTATACTAGGTTGAGATGGTAGTATACTAGGTAGATATAATAGTATACTAGGTAGTGATAGTAGTATACTAGGTAGAGATGGTAGTATACTAGGTAGAGATAGTAGTATACTAGGTAGAGTTAGTAGTATACTAGGTAGAGATGGTAGTATACTAGGTAGAGATAGTACTATACTAGGTAGAGATAGTACTATACTAGGTAGAGATAGTACTATAATAGGTAGAGATAGTACTATACTAGGTAGAGATAGTAGTATACTAGGTAGATATAGTAGTATACATGGTAGAGATGGTAGTATACTAGGTAGAGATAGTAGTATACTAGGTAGAGATGGTAGTATACTAGCAAGAGATGGTAGTGTACTAGGTAGATATAGTAGTGTACTAGGTAGAGATACTACTATACTAGGTAGAGATAGTACTATACTAGGTAGAGATAGTACTATACTAGGTAGAGATAGTAGTATACTAGGTAGATATAGTAGTATACTAGGTAGAGATAGTAGTGTACTAGGTAGAGATACTACTATACTAGGTAGAGATAGTAGTACACTAGGTAGTGATAGTAGTATACTAGGTAGATATAGTAGTATACTAGGTAGAGATGGTAGTATACTAGGTAGAGATAGTAGTATACTAGGTAGAGATAGTAGTATACTAGGTAGAGATAGTAGTATACTAGGTAGAGATGGCAGTGTACTAGGTAGAGATAGTAGTATACTAGGTAGAGATGGTAGTATACTAGGTAGAGATAGTATTATACTAGGTAGAGTTAGTAGTATACTAGGTAGAGATGGTAGTATACTAGGTAGATATAGTACTATACTAGGTAGAGATAGTACTATATTAGGTAGAGATAGTACTATACTAGGTAGAGATAGTAGTACACTAGGTAGTGATAGTAGTATACTAGGTAGATATAGTAGTATACTAGGTAGAGATGGTAGTATACTAGGTAGAGATAGTAGTATACTAGGTAGAGATAGTAGTATACTAGGCAGAGATAGTAGTATACTAGGTAGTGATAGTAGTATACTAGGTAGAGATAGTAGTATACTAGGTAGAGATGGTAGTATACTAGGGAGAGATGGTAGTATACTAGGTAGAGATGGTAGTATACTAGGTAGAGATAGTATTATACTAGGTAGAGTTAGTAGTATACTAGGTAGAGATGGTAGTATACTAGGTAGATATAGTACTATACTAGGTAGAGATAGTACTATATTAGGTAGAGATAGTACTATACTAGGTAGAGATAGTAGTATACTAGGTAGATATAGTAGTGTACTAGGTAGAGATACTACTATACTAGGTAGAGATAGTAGTATACTAGGTAGAGATGGTAGTATACTAGGGAGAGATGGTAGTATACTAGGTAGAGATGGTAGTATACTAGGTAGAGATAGTATTATACTAGGTAGAGTTAGTAGTATACTAGGTAGAGATGGTAGTATACTAGGTAGATATAGTACTATACTAGGTAGAGATAGTACTGTACTAGGTAGAGATAGTACTATACTAGGTAGAGATAGTAGTACACTAGGTAGAGATAGTAGTATACTAGGTAGATATAGTAGTGTACTAGGTAGAGATAGTAGTATACTAGGTAGAGATGGTAGTATACTAGGTAGAGATAGTACTATACTAGGTAGAGATGGTAGTATACTAGGTAGAGATAGTAGTATACTAGGTAGAGATGGTAGTATACTAGGTAGAGATAGTATACTAGGTAGAGTTAGTAGTATACTAGGTAGGGATGGTAGTATACTAGGTAGAGATAGTACTATACTAGGTAGAGATGGTAGTATACTAGGTAGAGATGGTAGTATACTAGGTAGAGATAGTACTATACTAGGTAGAGATGGTAGTATACTAGGTAGAGATAGTATACTAGGTAGAGATAGTAGTATACTAGGTAGAGATAGCAGTATACTAGGTAGAGATAGTACTATACTAGGTAGAGATAGTAGTATACTAGGTGGAGATAGTACTATACTAGGTAGAGGTAGTAGTATACTAGGTAGAGATAGTAGTATACTAGGTAATGATGGTAGTATACTAGGTAGATAGTAGTATAATAGGGAGATATTGTAGTATACTAGGTAGAGATAGTAGTACACTAGGTAGAGATGGTAGTATACTAGGTAGAGTTAGTAGTATACTAGGTAGAGATAGTAGTATACCAAGTAGAGATAGTAGTATACTAGGTAGAGATAGTAGTATAACAGGTAGAGATAGTACTATACTAGGTAGAGATGGTAGTATACTAGGTAGTGATAGTAGTATACTAGGTAGAGATGGTAGTATACTAGGTAGAGATAGTACTATACTAGGTAGAGATGGTAGTATACTAGGTAGAGATGGTAGTATACTAGGTAGAGTTAGTAGTATACTAGGTAGAGATGGTAGTATACTAGGTAGAGATAGTACTATACTAGGTAGAGATGGTAGTATACTAGGTAGAGATGGTAGTATACTAGGTAGAGTTAGTAGTATACTAGGTAGAGATGGTAGTATACTAGGTAGAGATGGTAGTATACTAGGTAGAGATAGTACTATACTAGGTAGAGATGGTAGTATACTAGGTAGAGATGGTAGTATACTAGGTAGAGATGGTAGTATACTAGGTAGAGATAGTACTATACTAGGTAGAGATGGTAGTATACTAGGTAGAGATGGTAGTATACTAGGTAGAGTTAGTAGTATACTAGGTAGAGATGGTAGTATACTAGGTAGAGATGGTAGTATACTAGGTAGAGATAGTAGTATACTAGGTAGAGATAGTACTATACTAGGTAGAGATAGTACTATACTAGGTAGAGATAGGAGTATACTAGGTAGATATAGTAGTATACATGGTAGAGATGGTAGTATACTAGGTAGAGATAGTAGTATACTAGGTAGAGATGGTAGTATACTAGGGAGAGATGGTAGTATACTAGGTAGAGATAGTAGTACACTAGGTAGCGATGGTAGTATACTAGGTAGAGTTAGTAGTATACTAGGTAGACATATTAGTATACTAGGTAGAGATGGTAGTATACTAGGTAGAGATAGTAGTATACTAGGTAGATATAGTAGTATACTAGGTAGAGATAGTAGTGTACTAGTGAGAGATAGTAGTATACTAGGTAGAGATTGTAGTATACTAGGTAGAGATAGTAGTATACTAGGTAGAGATAGTAGTATACTAGGTAGAGATGGTAGTATACTAGGTAGAGATAGTAATATACTAGGTAGAGATAGTAGTATACTAGGTAGAGATAGTAGTATACTAGGTAGAGTTTGTAGTATACTAGGTAGAGATAGTAGTATACTAGGTAGAGATATTAGTATACTAGGTAGAGATAGTAGTATACTAGGTAGAGGTAGTAGTATACTAGGTAGTGATAGTAGTATACTAGGTAGAGATAGTTGTATACTAGGTAGAGATAGTAGTACACTAGGTAGTGATAGTAGTATACTAGGTAGAGATAGTAGTATACTAGGTAGAGATGGTAGTATACTAGGTAGAGATAGTAGTATACTAGCAAGAGATAGTAGTATACTAGGTAGAGATAGTACTATACTAGGTAGAGATGGTAGCATACTAGGTATAGTTAGTAGTATACTAGGTAGAGATGGTAGTATATTAGGTAGAGATAGTACTATACTAGGTAGAGATAGTAGTATACTAGGTAGAGATGGTAGTATACTAGGTAGAGAGAGTAGTATACTAGGTAGAGATGGTAGTATACTAGGTAGAGATAGTAGTATACTAGGTAGAGATAATAGTGTACTAGGGAGAGATAGTACTATACTAGGTAGAGATAGTAGTATACTAGGTAGAGATGGTAGTTTACTAGGTAGAGGTAATAGTGTACTAGGGAGAGATAGTACTATACTAGGTAGAGATAGTAGTATACTAGGTAGAGATAGTACTATACTAGGTAGAGATAGTAGTATACTAGGTAGAGATAGTAGTATACTAGGTAGAGATGGTAGTATACTAGGTAGAGATGGTAGTATACTAGGTAGAGATGGTAGTATACTAGGTAGAGATAGTAGTATACTAGGTAGAGATAGTAGTATACTAGGTAGAGATAGTAGTATAATAGGTAGAGATGGTAGTATACTAGGTAGAGATAGTAGTATACTATGTAGAGATGGTAGTATACTAGGTAGAGTTAGTATACTAGGTAGAGATAGTAGTATACTAGATAGAGATATTAGTGTACTAGGTAGAGATGGTAGTATACTAGGTAGAGATAGTACTATACTAGGTAGAGATGGTAGTATACTAGGTAGAGTTAGTAGTATACTAGGTAGAGATGGTAGTATACTAGGTAGAGATAGTACTATACTAGGTTGAGATAGTAGTATACCAAGTAGAGATAGTACTATACTAGGTAGAGATAGTACTATACTAGGTAGAGATAGTAGTATACTAGGTAGATATAGTAGTATACATGGTAGAGATGGTAGTATACTAGGTAGAGATAGTAGTATACTAGGTAGAGATGGTAGTATACTAGGGAGAGATGGTAGTATACTAGGTAGAGATGGTAGTATACTAGGTAGAGATAGTATTATACTAGGTAGAGTTAGTAGTATACTAGGTAGAGATGGTAGTATACTAGGTAGATATAGTACTGTACTAGGTAGATATAGTACTATATTAGGTAGAGATAGTACTATACTAGGTAGAGATAGTAGTATACTAGGTAGATATAGTAGTGTACTAGGTAGAGATAGTACTATACTAGGTAGAGATGGTAGTATACTAGGTAGAGATAGTAGTATACTAGGTAGAGATGGTAGTATACTAGGTAGAGATAGTATACTAGGTAGAGTTAGTAGTATACTAGGTAGAGATGGTAGTATACTAGGTAGAGATATTACTATACTAGGTAGAGATGGTAGTATACTAGGTAGAGATGGTAGTATACTAGGTAGAGATAGTAGTATACTAGGTAGAGATAGTAGTGTACTAGGTAGAGATACTACTATACTAGGTAGAGATAGTAGTACACTAGGTAGTGATAGTAGTATACTAGGTAGATATAGTAGTATACTAGGTAGAGATGGTAGTATACTAGGTAGAGATAGTAGTATACTAGGTAGAGATAGTAGTATACTAGGTAGAGATAGTAGTATACTAGGTAGAGATGGCAGTGTACTAGGTAGAGATAGTAGTATACTAGGTAGAGATGGTAGTATACTAGGTAGAGATAGTATACTAGGTAGATATAGTAGTATATTAGGTAGAGATAGTAGTATACTAGGTAGAGATGGCAGTATACTAGGTAGAGATAGTAGTATACTAGGTAGAGATGGTAGTATACTAGGTAGAGATAGTAGTATACTAGGTAGAGATAGTATACTAGGTAGAGATAGTAGTATACTAGGTAGAGATAGCAGTATACTAGGTAGAGATAGTACTATACTAGGTAGAGATAGTAGTATACTAGGTGGAGATAGTACTATACTAGGTAGAGGTAGTAGTATACTAGGTAGAGATAGTAGTATACTAGGTAATGATGGTAGTATACTAGGTAGATAGTAGTATAATAGGGAGATATTGTAGTATACTAGGTAGAGATAGTAGTACACTAGGTAGAGATGGTAGTATACTAGGTAGAGTTAGTAGTATACTAGGTAGATATAGTAGTATACTAGGTAGAGATAGTAGTATACTAGGTAGGGATAGTAGTATACTAGGTAGAGATAGCAGTATACTAGGTAGATATAGTAGTATACTAGGTAGAGATAGTAGTGTACTAGGGAGAGATAGTAGTATACTCGGTAGAGATAGTAGTATACTAGGTAGAGATAGTAGTATACTAGGTAGAGATGGTAGTATACTAGGTAGAGATGGTAGTATACTAGGTAGAGATAGTACTATACTAGGTAGAGATAGTAGTATACCAAGTAGAGATAGTAGTATACTAGGTAGAGATGGTAGTATAATAGGTAGAGATAGTAGTATACTAGGTAGTGATAGTAGTATACTAGGTAGAGATGGTAGTATACTAGGTAGAGATAGTATACTAGGTAGAGTTAGTAGTATACTAGGTAGAGATGGTAGTATACTAGGTAGAGATAGTACTATACTAGGTAGAGATGGTAGTATACTAGGTAGAGATGGTAGTATACTAGGTAGAGATAGTAGTATACTAGGTAGAGATAGTAGTGTACTAGGTAGAGATACTACTATACTAGGTAGAGATAGTAGTACACTAGGTAGTGATAGTAGTATACTAGGTAGATATAGTAGTATACTAGGTAGAGATGGTAGTATACTAGGTAGAGATAGTAGTATACTAGGTAGAGATAGTAGTATACTAGGTAGAGATAGTAGTATATTAGGTAGAGATGGCAGTGTACTAGGTAGAGATAGTAGTATACTAGGTAGAGATGGTAGTATACTAGGTAGAGATAGTATACTAGGTAGATATAGTAGTATACTAGGTAGAGATGGTAGTATACTAGGTAGAGATAGTATACTAGGTAGATATAGTAGTATATTAGGTAGAGATAGTAGTATACTAGGTAGAGATGGCAGTATACTAGGTAGAGATAGTAGTATACTAGGTAGAGATAGTAGTATACTAGGTAGAGATAGTACTATACTAGGTAGAGATAGTAGTATACTAGGTAGAGATAGTATACTAGGTAGAGATAGTAGTATACTAGGTAGAGATAGCAGTATACTAGGTAGAGATAGTACTTTACTAGGTAGAGATAGTAGTATACTAGGTGGAGATAGTAGTATACTAGGTAATGATGGTAGTATACTAGGTAGATAGTAGTATAATAGGGAGATATTGTAGTATACTAGGTAGAGATAGTAGTACACTAGGTAGAGATGGTAGTATACTAGGTAGAGTTAGTAGTATACTAGGTAGATATAGTAGTATACTAGGTAGAGATAGTAGTATACTAGGTAGGGATAGTAGTATACTAGGGAGAGATAGTAGTTTACTCGGTCTAGATAGTAGTATACTAGGTAGAGATAATAGTGTACTAGGGAGAGATAGTACTATACTAGGTAGAGATAGTAGTATACTAGGCAGAGATAGTACTATACTAGGTAGAGATAGTAGTATACTAGGTAGAGATAGTAGTATACTAGGTAGAGATAGTAGTATACTAGGTAGAGATGGTAGTATACTAGGTAGAGATGGTAGTATACTAGGTAGAGATAGTACTATACTAGGTAGAGATAGTAGTATACCAAGTAGAGATAGTAGTATACTAGGTTGAGATGGTAGTATACTAGGTAGAGATAGTAGTATACTAGGTAGAGTTAGTAGTATACTAGGTAGAGATGGTAGTATACTAGGTAGAGATAGTACTATACTAGGTAGAGATAGTACTATACTAGGTAGAGATAGTACTATAATAGGTAGAGATAGTACTATACTAGGTAGAGATAGTAGTATACTAGGTAGATATAGTAGTATACATGGTAGAGATGGTAGTATACTAGGTAGAGATAGTAGTATACTAGGTAGAGATGGTAGTATACTAGCAAGAGATGGTAGTGTACTAGGTAGATATAGTAGTGTACTAGGTAGAGATACTACTATACTAGGTAGAGATAGTACTATACTAGGTAGAGATAGTACTATACTAGGTAGAGATAGTAGTATACTAGGTAGATATAGTAGTATACTAGGTAGAGATAGTAGTGTACTAGGTAGAGATACTACTATACTAGGTAGAGATAGTAGTACACTAGGTAGTGATAGTAGTATACTAGGTAGATATAGTAGTATACTAGGTAGAGATGGTAGTATACTAGGTAGAGATAGTAGTATACTAGGTAGAGATAGTAGTATACTAGGTAGAGATAGTAGTATACTAGGTAGAGATGGCAGTGTACTAGGTAGAGATAGTAGTATACTAGGTAGAGATGGTAGTATACTAGGTAGAGATAGTATTATACTAGGTAGAGTTAGTAGTATACTAGGTAGAGATGGTAGTATACTAGGTAGATATAGTACTATACTAGGTAGAGATAGTACTATATTAGGTAGAGATAGTACTATACTAGGTAGAGATAGTAGTACACTAGGTAGTGATAGTAGTATACTAGGTAGATATAGTAGTATACTAGGTAGAGATGGTAGTATACTAGGTAGAGATAGTAGTATACTAGGTAGAGATAGTAGTATACTAGGCAGAGATAGTAGTATACTAGGTAGTGATAGTAGTATACTAGGTAGAGATAGTAGTATACTAGGTAGAGATGGTAGTATACTAGGGAGAGATGGTAGTATACTAGGTAGAGATGGTAGTATACTAGGTAGAGATAGTATTATACTAGGTAGAGTTAGTAGTATACTAGGTAGAGATGGTAGTATACTAGGTAGATATAGTACTATACTAGGTAGAGATAGTACTATATTAGGTAGAGATAGTACTATACTAGGTAGAGATAGTAGTATACTAGGTAGATATAGTAGTGTACTAGGTAGAGATACTACTATACTAGGTAGAGATAGTAGTATACTAGGTAGAGATGGTAGTATACTAGGGAGTGATGGTAGTATACTAGGTAGAGATGGTAGTATACTAGGTAGAGATAGTATTATACTAGGTAGAGTTAGTAGTATACTAGGTAGAGATGGTAGTATACTAGGTAGATATAGTACTATACTAGGTAGAGATAGTACTGTACTAGGTAGAGATAGTACTATACTAGGTAGAGATAGTAGTACACTAGGTAGAGATAGTAGTATACTAGGTAGATATAGTAGTGTACTAGGTAGAGATAGTAGTATACTAGGTAGAGATGGTAGTATACTAGGTAGAGATAGTACTATACTAGGTAGAGATGGTAGTATACTAGGTAGAGATAGTAGTATACTAGGTAGAGATGGTAGTATACTAGGTAGAGATAGTATACTAGGTAGAGTTAGTAGTATACTAGGTAGAGATGGTAGTATACTAGGTAGAGATAGTACTATACTAGGTAGAGATGGTAGTATACTAGGTAGAGATGGTAGTATACTAGGTAGAGATAGTACTATACTAGGTAGAGATGGTAGTATACTAGGTAGAGATAGTATACTAGGTAGAGATAGTAGTATACTAGGTAGAGATAGCAGTATACTAGGTAGAGATAGTACTATACTAGGTAGAGATAGTAGTATACTAGGTGGAGATAGTACTATACTAGGTAGAGGTAGTAGTATACTAGGTAGAGATAGTAGTATACTAGGTAATGATGGTAGTATACTAGGTAGATAGTAGTATAATAGGGAGATATTGTAGTATACTAGGTAGAGATAGTAGTACACTAGGTAGAGATGGTAGTATACTAGGTAGAGTTAGTAGTATACTAGGTAGAGATAGTAGTATAACAGGTAGAGATAGTACTATACTAGGTAGAGATGGTAGTATACTAGGTAGTGATAGTAGTATACTAGGTAGAGATGGTAGTATACTAGGTAGAGATAGTACTATACTAGGTAGAGATGGTAGTATACTAGGTAGAGATGGTAGTATACTAGGTAGAGTTAGTAGTATACTAGGTAGAGATGGTAGTATACTAGGTAGAGATAGTACTATACTAGGTAGAGATGGTAGTATACTAGGTAGAGATGGTAGTATACTAGGTAGAGTTAGTAGTATACTAGGTAGAGATGGTAGTATACTAGGTAGAGATGGTAGTATACTAGGTAGAGATAGTACTATACTAGGTAGAGATGGTAGTATACTAGGTAGAGATGGTAGTATACTAGGTAGAGATAGTAGTATACTAGGTAGAGATAGTAGTATACTAGGTAGAGATAGTAGTATACTAGGTAGAGATGGCAGTGTACTACGTAGAGATAGTAGTATACTAGGTAGAGATGGTAGTATACTAGGTAGAGATAGTATACTAGGTAGATATAGTAGTATACTAGGTAGAGATGGTAGTATACTAGGTAGAGATAGTATACTAGGTAGATATAGTACTATATTAGGTAGAGATAGTAGTATACTAGGTAGAGATGGCAGTATACTAGGTAGAGATAGTAGTATACTAGGTAGAGATGGTAGTATACTAGGTAGAGATAGTAGTATACTAGGTAGAGATAGTAGTATACTAGGTAGAGATAGTACTATACTAGGTAGAGATAGTAGTATACTAGGTAGAGATAGTATACTAGGTAGAGATAGTAGTATACTAGGTAGAGATAGCAGTATACTAGGTAGAGATAGTACTATACTAGGTAGAGATGGTAGTATACTAGGTAGAGATAGTAGTATACTAGGTGGAGATAGTAGTATACTAGGTAATGATGGTAGTATACTAGGTAGATAGTAGTATAATAGGGAGATATTGTAGTATACTAGGTATAGATAGTAGTACACTAGGTAGAGATGGTAGTATACTATGTAGAGTTAGTAGTATACTAGGTAGATATAGTAGTATACTAGGTAGAGATAGTAGTATACTAGGTAGGGATAGTAGTATACTAGGGAGAGATAGTAGTGTACTAGGGAGAGATAGTAGTATACTCGGTAGAGATAGAAGTATACTAGGTAGAGATAGTAGTATACTAGGTAGAGATGGTAGTCTACTAGGTAGAGATGGTAGTATACTAGGTAGAGATAGTACTATACTAGGTAGAGATAGTAGTATACCACGTAGAGATAGTAGTATACTAGGTAAATATGGTAGTATAATAGGTAGAGATAGTAGTATACTAGGTAGTGATAGTAGTATACTAGGTAGAGATGGTAGTATACTAGGTAGAGATAGTAGTATACTAGGTAGAGTTAGTAGTATACTAGGTAGAGATGGTAGTATACTAGGTAGATATAGTAGTATACTAGGTAGAGATAGTACTATACTAGGTAGAGATAGTAGTATACTAGGTAGATATAGTAGTATACTAGGTAGATATAGTAGTATACTAGGTAGAGATGGTAGTATACTAGGTAGAGATAGTATACTAGGTAGAGATAGTAGTATACTAGGTAGAGATGGTAGTATACTAGGTAGATATAGTAGTATACTAGGTAGAGATAGTACTATACTAGGTAGAGATAGTAGTATACTAGGTAGAGATGGCAGTGTACTAGGTAGAGATAGTAGTATACTAGGTAGAGATGGTAGTATACTAGGTAGAGATAGTATACTAGGTAGAGATAGTAGTATACTAGGTAGAGATGGTAGTATACTAGGGAGAGATGGTAGTATACTAGGTAGAGATGGTAGTATACTAGGTAGAGATAGTATTATACTAGGTAGAGTTAGTAGTATACTAGGTAGATATAGTACTATACTAGGTAGAGATAGTACTATATTAGGTAGAGATAGTACTATACTAGGTAGAGATAGTAGTATACTAGGTAGATATAGTAGTGTACTAGGTAGAGATAGTACTATACTAGGTAGAGATAGTAGTACACTAGGTAGTGATAGTAGTATACTAGGTAGATATAGTAGTATACTAGGTAGAGATGGTAGTATACTAGGTAGAGATAGTAGTATACTAGGTAGAGATAGTAGTATACTAGGTAGAGATAGTAGTATACTAGGTAGAGATGGCAGTGTACTAGGTAGAGATAGTAGTATACTAGGTAGAGATGGTAGTATACTAGGTAGAGATAGTATACTAGGTAGATATAGTAGTATATTAGGTAGAGATAGTAGTATACTAGGGAGAGATAGTATACTAGGTAGAGATAGTAGTATACTAGGTAGAGATGGTAGTATACTAGGTAGAGATAGTAGTATACTAGGTAGAGATAGTAGTATACTAGGTAGAGATAGTACTATACTAGGTAGAGATGGTAGTATACTAGGTAGAGATAGTATACTAGGTAGAGATAGTAGTATACTAGGTAGAGATAGCAGTATACTAGGTAGAGATAGTACTATACTAGGTAGAGATAGTAGTATACTAGATGGAGATAGTACTATACTAGGTAGAGGTAGTAGTATACTAGGTAGAGATAGTAGTATACTAGGTAATGATGGTAGTATACTAGGTAGATAGTAGTATAATAGGGAGATATTGTAGTATACTAGGTAGAGATAGTAGTACACTAGGTAGAGATGGTAGTATACTAGGTAGAGTTAGTAGTATACTAGGTAGATATAGTAGTATACTAGGTAGAGATAGTAGTATACTAGGTAGGGATAGTAGTATACTAGGTAGAGATAGCAGTATACTAGGTAGATATAGTAGCATACTAGGTAGAGATAGTAGTGTACTAGGGAGAGATAGTAGTATACTCGGTAGAGATAGTAGTATACTAGGTAGAGATAGTAGTATGCTAGGTAGAGATGGTAGTATACTAGGTAGAGATGGTAGTATACTAGGTAGAGATAGTAGTATACCAAGTAGAGATAGTAGTATACTAGGTAGAGATGGTAGTATAACAGGTAGAGATAGTACTATACTAGGTAGAGATGGTAGTATACTAGGTAGAGATGGTAGTATACTAGGTAGAGATGGTAGTATACTAGGTAGAGATGGTAGTATACTAGGTAGAGATGGTAGTATACTAGGTAGAGATGGTAGTATACTAGGTAGAGATGGTAGTATACTAGGTAGAGATAGTAGTATACCAAGTAGAGATAGTAGTATACTAGGTAGAGATGGTAGTATAACAGGTAGAGATAGTACTATACTAGGTAGAGATGGTAGTATACTAGGTAGTGATAGTAGTATACTAGGTAGAGATGGTAGTATACTAGGTAGAGATAGTACTATACTAGGTAGAGATGGTAGTATACTAGGTAGAGATGGTAGTATACTAGGTAGAGTTAGTAGTATACTAGGTAGAGATGGTAGTATACTAGGTAGAGATAGTACTATACTAGGTAGAGATGGTAGTATACTAGGTAGAGATGGTAGTATACTAGGTAGAGTTAGTAGTATACTAGGTAGAGATGGTAGTATACTAGGTAGAGATGGTAGTATACTAGGTAGAGATAGTACTATACTAGGTAGAGATGGTAGTATACTAGGTAGAGATGGTAGTATACTAGGTAGAGATGGTAGTATACTAGGTAGAGATAGTACTATACTAGGTAGAGATGGTAGTATACTAGGTAGAGATGGTAGTATACTAGGTAGAGTTAGTAGTATACTAGGTAGAGATGGTAGTATACTAGGTAGAGATGGTAGTATACTAGGTAGAGATAGTAGTATACTAGATAGAGTTAGTAGTGTACTAGGTAGAGATACTACTATACTAGGTAGAGATAGTAGTACACTAGGTAGTGATAGTAGTATACTAGGTAGATATAGTAGTATACTAGGTAGAGATGGTAGTATACTAGGTAGAGATAGTAGTATACTAGGTAGAGATAGTAGTATACTAGGTAGAGATAGTAGTATACTAGGTAGAGATGGCAGTGTACTAGGTAGAGATAGTAGTATACTAGGTAGAGATGGTAGTATACTAGGTAGAGATAGTATACTAGGTAGATATAGTAGTATACTAGGTAGAGATGGTAGTATACTAGGTAGAGATAGTATACTAGGTAGATATAGTACTATATTAGGTAGAGATAGTAGTATACTAGGTAGAGATGGCAGTATACTAGGTAGAGATAGTAGTATACTAGGTAGAGATGGTAGTATACTAGGTAGAGATAGTAGTATACTAGGTAGAGATAGTAGTATACTAGGTAGAGATAGTACTATACTAGGTAGAGATAGTAGTATACTAGGTAGAGATAGTATACTAGGTAGAGATAGTAGTATACTAGGTAGAGATAGCAGTATACTAGGTAGAGATAGTACTATACTAGGTAGAGATGGTAGTATACTAGGTAGAGATAGTAGTATACTAGGTGGAGATAGTAGTATACTAGGTAATGATGGTAGTATACTAGGTAGATAGTAGTATAATAGGGAGATATTGTAGTATACTAGGTATAGATAGTAGTACACTAGGTAGAGATGGTAGTATACTATGTAGAGTTAGTAGTATACTAGGTAGATATAGTAGTATACTAGGTAGAGATAGTAGTATACTAGGTAGGGATAGTAGTATACTAGGGAGAGATAGTAGTGTACTAGGGAGAGATAGTAGTATACTCAGTAGAGATAGAAGTATACTAGGTAGAGATAGTAGTATACTAGGTAGAGATGGTAGTCTACTAGGTAGAGATGGTAGTATACTAGGTAGAGATAGTACTATACTAGGTAGAGATAGTAGTATACCACGTAGAGATAGTAGTATACTAGGTAGAGATGGTAGTATAATAGGTAGAGATAGTAGTATACTAGGTAGTGATAGTAGTATACTAGGTAGAGATGGTAGTATACTAGGTAGAGATAGTAGTATACTAGGTAGAGTTAGTAGTATACTAGGTAGAGATGGTAGTATACTAGGTAGATATAGTAGTATACTAGGTAGAGATAGTACTATACTAGGTAGAGATAGTAGTATACTAGGTAGATATAGTAGTATACTAGGTAGATATAGTAGTATACTAGGTAGATATAGTAGTATACTAGGTAGAGATAGTACTATACTAGGTAGAGATAGTAGTATACTAGGTAGAGATAGTAGTATACTAGGTAGATATAGTAGTATACTTGGTAGAGATGGTAGTATACTAGGTAGAGATAGTAGTATACTAGGTAGAGATGGTAGTGTACTGGGTAGAGATGGTAGTATACTAGATAGAGATGGTAGTATACTAGATAGAGATAGTAGTATACTAGGTAGAGATAGTATACTAGGTAGAGATAGTAGTATACTAGGTAGAGATAGTAGTGTACTGGGTAGAGATAGTACTATACTAGGTAGAGATGGTAGTATACTAGGTAGAGATAGTACTATACTAGGTAGAGATGGTAGTATACTAGGTAGAGATAGTAGTATACTAGGTAGAGATAGTAGTGTACTAGGTAGAGATAGTACTATACTAGGTAGAGATAGTAGTACACTAGGTAGTGATAGTAGTATACTAGTTAGATATAGTAGTATACTAGGTAGAGATGGTAGTATACTAGGTAGATATAGTAGTATACAAGGTAGAGATAGTAGTATACTAGGTAGAGATGGCAGTATACTAGGTAGAGATAGTAGTATACTAGGTAGATAGTAGTATACTAGATAGAGATAGTATACTAGGTAGAGTTAGTAGTATACTAGGTAGAGATAGTACTATACTAGGTAGAGATAGTAGTATACTAGGTAGATAGTAGTATACTAGGTAGAGATAGTATACTAGGTAGAGTTAGTAGTATACTAGGTAGAGATAGTACTATACTAGGTAGAGATGGTAGTATACTAGGTAGAGATAGTAGTATACTAGGTAGAGATAGTAGTATACTAGGTAGAGATAGTACTATACTAGGTAGAGATGGTAGTATACTAGGTAGAGATAGTATACTAGGTAGAGTTAGTAGTATACTAGGTAGAGATAGTAGTACACCAGGTAGAAATGGTGGTATACTAGGTAGAGTTAGTAGTATACTAGGTAGAGATAGTAGTATACTAGGTAGAGATGGTAGTATACTAGGTAGGGATAGTAGTATACTAGGTAGAGATAGCAGTATACTAGGTAGATATAGTAGTATACTAGGTAGAGATAGTAGTATACTAGGCAGAGATAGTAGTATACTAGGTAGAGATAGTAGTATACTAAGTAGAGATAGTAGTCCACTAGGTAGAGATGGTAGTGTACTAGGTAGAGATGGTAGTATACTAGGTAGAGATAGTAGTATACTAGGTAGAGATAGTAGTATATTAGGTAGAGATAGTAGTATACTAGGTAGAGATAGTAGTATACTAGGTAGAGATAGTAGTATACTAGGTAGTGATAGTAGTATACTAGGTAGAGATAGTAGTATACTATGTAGAAATAGTTGTATACGAGGTAACGATAGTAGTACACTAGGTAGTGATAGTAGTATACTACGTAGGGATAGTAGTGTACTAGTTAGGGATAGTAGTATACTAGGTAGATATAGTAGTATACTTGGTAGAGATGGTAGTATACTAGGTAGAGATGGTAGTATACTAGGTAGAGATAGTATACTAGGTAGAGTTAGTAGTATACTAGGTAGAGATGGCAGTATACTAGGTAGAGATAGTACTATACTAGGTAGAGATGGTAGTATACTAGGTAGAGATGGTAGTATACTAGGTAGAGATAGCAGTATACTAGGTAGAGATAGTACTATACTAGGTAGAGATAGTAGTATACTAGGTGGAGATAGTACTATACTAGGTAGAGGTAGTAGTATACTAGGTAGAGATAGTAGTATACTAGGTAATGATGGTAGTATACTAGGTAGGTAGTAGTATAATAGGGAGATATTGTAGTATACTAGGTAGAGATAGTAGTACACTAGGTAGAGATGGTAGTATACTAGGAAGAGTTAGTAGTATACTAGGTAGATATAGTAGTATACTAGGTAGAGATAGTAGTATACTAGGTAGAGATAGCAGTATACTAGGTAGATATAGTAGTATACTAGGTAGAGATAGTAGTGTACTAGGGACAGATAGTAGTATACTCGGTAGAGATAGTAGTATACTAAGTAGAGATAGTAGTATACTAGGTAGAGATGGTAGTATACTAGGTAGAGATAGTACTATACTAGGTAGAGATAGTAGTATACCAAGTAGAGATAGTAGTATACTAGGTAGATATAGTAGTATACTAGGTAGAGATAGTAGTATACCAAGTAGAGATGGTAGTATACTAGGTAGAGATAGTAGTTTACTAGGTAGAGATGGTAGTATAATAGGTAGAGATAGTAGTATACTAGGTAGTGATAGTAGTATACTAGGTAGAGATGGTAGTATACTAGGTAGAGATAGTATACTAGGTAGAGTTAGTAGTATACTAGGTAGAGATGGTAGTATACTAGGTAGAGATAGTACTATACTAGGTAGAGATGGTAGTATACTAGGTAGAGATGGTAGTATACTAGGTAGAGATATTAGTATACTAGGTAGAGATAGTAGTATACTAGGTAGAGATAGTAGTACACTAGGTAGTGATAGTAGTATACTAGGTAGATATAGTAGTATACTAGGTAGAGATGGTAGTATACTAGGTAGAGATAGTAGTATACTAGGTAGAGATAGTAGTATACTAGGTAGAGATAGTAGTATACTAGGTAGAGATGGCAGTGTACTAGGTTGAGATAGTAGTATACTAGGTAGAGATGGTAGTATACTAGGTAGAGATGGTAGTATACTATGTAGAGATGGTAGTATACTAGGTAGAGATAGCATACTAGGTAGAGATAGTAGTATACTAGGTAGAGATAGTAGTATACTAGGTAGAGATGGTAGTATACTAGGTAGAGATAGTAGTATACTAGGTAGATAGTAGTATACTAGGTAGAGATAGTAGTATACTAGGTAGAGATAGTAGTATACTAGGTAGAGATGGTAGTATACTAGGTAGAGATAGTAGTATACTAGCAAGAGATAGTAGTATACTAGGTAGAGATAGTACTATACTAGGTAGAGATGGTAGCATACTAGGTATAGTTAGTAGTATACTAGGTAGAGATGGTAGTATATTAGGTAGAGATAGTACTATACTAGGTAGAGATAGTAGTATACCAAGTAGAGATAGTAGTATACTAGGTAGAGATGGTAGTATACTAGGTAGAAATAGTAGTATACTAGGTAGAGATTGTAGTATACTAGGTAGAGATAATAGTGTACTAGGGAGAGATAGTACTATACTAGGTAGAGATAGTAGTGTACTAGGTAGAGATAGTAGTATACTAGGTAGAGATAGTAGTAAACTAGGTAGTGATGGTAGTATACTAGGTAGAGATAGTACTAAACTAGGTAGAGATAGTACTATACTAGGTAGAGATAGTACTATACTAGGTAGAGATAGTAGTATACTGGGTAGAGATAGTAGTATACTAGGTAGAGATGGTAGTATACTAGGTAGAGGTAATAGTGTACTAGGGAGAGATAGTACTATACTAGGTAGAGATAGTAGTGTACTAGGTAGAGATAGTAGTATACTAGGTAGAGATAGTAGTATACTAGGTAGAGATGGTAGTATACTAGGTAGAGATGGTAGTATACTAGGTAGAGATAGTACTATACTAGGTAGAGATAGTACTATACTAGGTAGAGATAGTAGTATACTAGGTAGAGATAGTAGTATACTAGGTAGAGATGGTAGTATACTAGGTAGAGATGGTAGTATACTAGGTAGAGATGGTAGTATACTAGGTAGAGATAGTAGTATACTAGGTAGAGTTAGTAGTATACTAGGTAGAGATAGTACTATACTAGGTAGAGATAGTACTATACTAGGTAGAGATAGTAGTATACTAGGTAGATATAGTAGTGTACTAGGTAGAGATAGTACTATACTAGGTAGAGATGGTAGTATACTAGGTAGAGATAGTAGTATACTAGGTAGAGATGGTAGTATACTAGGTAGAGATAGTATACTAGGTAGAGTTAGTAGTATACTAGGTAGAGATGGTAGTATACTAGGTAGAGATAGTACTATACTAGGTAGAGATGGTAGTATACTAGGTAGAGATGGTAGTATACTAGGTAGAGATAGTAGTATACTAGGTAGAGATAGTAGTGTACTAGGTAGAGATACTACTATACTAGGTAGAGATAGTAGTACACTAGGTAGTGATAGTAGTATACTAGGTAGATATAGTAGTATACTAGGTAGAGATGGTAGTATACTAGGTAGAGATAGTATACTAGGTAGAGATAGTAGTATACTAGGTAGATATAGTAGTGTACTAGGTAGAGATAGTATACTAGGTAGAGATGGTAGTATACTAGGTAGAGATAGTAGTATACTAGGTAGAGATAGTAGTATACTAGGTAGAGATAGTAGTATACTAGGTAGAGATGGTAGTGTACTAGGTAGAGATAGTAGTATACTAGGTAGAGATGGTAGTATACTAGGTAGAGATAGTATACTAGGTAGATATAGTAGTATATTAGGTAGAGATAGTAGTATACTAGGTAGAGATGGCAGTATACTAGGTAGAGATAGTAGTATACTAGGTAGAGATGGTAGTATATTATGTAGAGATGGTAGTATACTAGGTAGAGATGGTAGTATACTATGTAGAGATGGTAGTATACTAGGTAGAGATAGTATACTAGGTAAAGATAGTAGTATACTAGGTAAGGATAGTAGTGTACTAGGTAGAGATAGTACTATACTAGGTAGAGATGGTAGTATACGAGGTAGAGATAGTAGTATACTAGGTAGATAGTAGTATACTAGGTAGAGATAGTAGTATACTAGGTAGAGATAGTAGTATACTAGGTAGAGATGGTAGTATACTAGGTAGAGATAGTAGTATACTAGCAAGAGATAGTAGTATACTAGGTAGAGATAGTACTATACTAGGTAGAGATGGTAGCATACTAGGTATAGTTAGTAGTATACTAGGTAGAGATGGTAGTATATTAGGTAGAGATAGTACTATACTAGGTAGAGATGGTAGTATACTAGGTAGAAATAGTAGTATACTAGGTAGAGATTGTAGTATACTAAGTAGAGATGGTAGTATACTAGGTAGAGATAATAGTGTACTAGGGAGAGATAGTAGTGTACTAGGTAGAGATAGTAGTATACTAGGTAGAGATAGTACTAAACTAGGTAGAGATAGTACTATACTAGGTAGAGATAGTACTATACTAGGTAGAGATAGTAGTATACTAGGTAGAGATAGTAGTATACTAGGTAGAGATAGTAGTATACTAGGTAGAGGTAATAGTGTACTAGGGAGAGATAGTACTATACTAGGTAGAGATAGTAGTGTACTAGGTAGAGATAGTAGTATACTAGGTAGAGATAGTAGTATACTAGGTAGAGATGGTAGTATACTAGGTAGGGATAGTACTATACTAGGTAGAGATAGTACTATACTAGGTAGAGATAGTAGTATACTAGGTAGAGATAGTAGTATACTAGGTAGAGATGGTAGTATACTAGGTAGAGATGGTAGTATACTAGGTAGAGATGGTAGTATACTAGGTAGAGATAGTAGTATACTAGGTAGAGCTAGTAGTATACTAGGTAGAGATAGTACTATACTAGGTAGAGATAGTACTATACTAGGTAGAGATAGTAGTATACTAGGTAGATATAGTAGTGTACTAGGTAGAGATAGTACTATACTAGGTAGAGATGGTAGTATACTAGGTAGAGATAGTAGTATACTAGGTAGAGATGGTAGTATACTAGGTAGAGATAGTATACTAGGTAGAGTTAGTAGTATACTAGGTAGAGATGGTAGTATACTAGGTAGAGATAGTACTATACTAGGTAGAGATGGTAGTATACTAGGTAGAGATGGTAGTATACTAGGTAGAGATAGTAGTATACTAGGTAGAGATAGTAGTGTACTAGGTAGAGATACTACTATACTAGGTAGAGATAGTAGTACACTAGGTAGTGATAGTAGTATACTAGGTAGATATAGTACTATACTAGGTAGAGATGATAGTATACTAGGTAGAGATAGTATAAAAGGTAGAGATAGTAGTATACTAGGTAGATATAGTAGTGTACTAGGTAGAGATAGTATACTAGGTAGAGATGGTAGTATACTAGGTAGAGATAGTAGTATACTAGGTAGAGATAGTAGTAAACTAGGTAGAGATAGTAGTATACTAGGTAGAGATGGCAGTGTACTAGGTAGAGATAGTAGTATACTAGGTAGAGATGGTAGTATACTAGGTAGAGATAGTATACTAGGTAGATATAGTAGTATATTAGGTAGAGATAGTAGTATACTAGGTAGAGATGGCAGTATACTAGGTAGAGATAGTAGTATACTAGGTAGAGATGGTAGTATACTAGGTAGAGTTAGTAGTATAATAGGTAGAGATACTAGTATACTAGGTAGAGATAGTACTATACTAGTTAGAGATGGTAGTATACTAGGTAGAGATAGTATACTAGGTAGAGATAGTAGTATACTAGGTAGATATAGCAGTATACTAGGTAGAGATAGTACTATACTAGGTAGAGATAGTAGTATACTAGGTGGAGATAGTACTATACTAGGTAGAGGTAGTAGTATACTAGGTAGAGATAGTAGTATACTAGGTAATGATGGTAGTATACTAGGTAGGTAGTAGTATAATAGGGAGATATTGTAGTATACTAGGTAGAGATAGTAGTACACTAGGTAGAGATGGTAGTATACTAGGTAGAGTTAGTAGTATACTAGGTAGTTATAGTAGTATACTAGGTATAGATAGTAGTATACTAGGTAGGGATAGTAGTATACTAGGTAGAGATAGCAGTATACTAGGTAGATATAGTAGTATACTAGGTAGAGATAGTAGTGTACTAGGGAGAGATAGTAGTATACTCGGTAGAGATGGTAGTATACTAGGTAGAGATAGTACTATACTAGGTAGAGATAGTAGTATACCAAGTAGAGATAGTAGTATACTAGGTAGAGATGGTAGTATACTAGGTAGAGATAGTAGTATACTAGGTAGAGATAGTAGTATACTAGGTAGAGATAGTACTATACTAGGTAGAGATGGAGGTATACTAGGTAGAGATAGTATACTAGGTAGAGTTAGTAGTATACTAGGTAGAGATGGTAGTATACTAGGTAGAGATAGTAGTATACTAGGTAGAGATGGTAGTATACTAGGTAGAGATGGTAGTATACTAGGTAGAGATAGTAGTATACTAGGTAGAGATAGTAGTATACTAGGTAGAGATGGTAGTATACTAGGTAGAGATTGTAGTATACTAGCAAGAGATAGTAGTATACTAGTTAGAGATAGTACTATACTAGGTAGAGATGGTAGCATACTAGGTATAGTTAGTAGTATACTAGGTAGAGATGGTAGTATATTAGGTAGAGATAGTACTATACTAGGTAGAGATAGTAGTATACCAAGTAGAGATAGTAGTATACTAGGTAGAGATGGTAGTATACTAGGTAGAAATAGTAGTATACTAGGTAGAGATTGTAGTATACTAGGTAGAGATGGTAGTATACTAGGTAGAGATAGTAGTAAACTAGGTAGTGATGGTAGTATACTAGGTAGAGTTAGTAGTATACTAGATAGAGATTGTAGTATACTAGGTAGAGATGGTAGTATACTAGGTAAAGATGGTAGTATACTATGTAGAGATGGTAGTATACTAGGTAGATATAGTAGTATACTAGGTAGAGATAGTAGTATACTAGATAGAGATAGTAGTATACTAGGTAGAGATAGTAGTATACTAGGTAGAGATGGTAGTATACTAGGTAGAGATAGTAGTATACTAGCAAGAGATAGTAGTATACTAGTTAGAGATAGTACTATACTAGGTAGAGATGGTAGCATACTAGGTATAGTTAGTAGTATACTAGGTAGAGATGGTAGTATATTAGGTAGAGATAGTACTATACTAGCTAGGGATAGTAGTATACCAAGTAGAGATAGTAGTATACTAGGTAGAGATGGTAGTATACTAGCTAGAAATAGTAGTATACTAGGTAGAGATTGTAGTATACTAGGTAGAGATGGTAGTATACTAGGTAGAGATAGTAGTAAACTAGGTAGTGATGGTAGTATACTAGGTAGAGTTAGTAGTATACTAGATAGAGCTTGTAGTATACTAGGTAGAGATGGTAGTATACTAGGTAGAGGTAATAGTGTACTAGGGAGAGATAGTACTATACTAGGTAGAGATAGTAGTGTACTAGGTAGAGATAGTAGTATACTAGGTAGAGATAGTAGTATACTAGGTAGAGATGGTAGTATACTAGGTAGAGATGGTAGTATACTAGGTAGAGATGGTAGTATACTAGGTAGAGATAGTAGTATACTAGCTAGAGATAGTAGTATACTAGGTAGAGATAGTAGTATAATAGGTAGAGATGGTAGTATACTAGGTAGAGATAGTAGTATACTAGGTAGAGATGGTAGTATACTAGGTAGAGATGGTAGTATACTAGGTAGAGATAGTATACTAGGTAGAGATGGTAGTATACTAGGTAGATATAGTAGTATACTAGTTAGAGATAGTACTATACTAGGTAGAGATAGTACTATACTAGGTAGAGATAGTACTATACTAGGTAGAGATAGTAGTATACTAGGTAGATATAGTAGTATACCAAGTAGAGATAGTAGTATACTAGGTAGAGATAGTAGTATACTAGGTAGAGATAGTAGTATACTAGGTAGAGATAGTAGTATACTAGCAAGAGATAGTAGTATACTAGTTAGAGATAGTACTATACTAGGTAGAGATGGTAGCATACTAGGTATAGTTAGTAGTATACTAGGTAGAGATGGTAGTATATTAGGTAGAGATAGTACTATACTAGGTAGAGATAGTAGTATACCAAGTAGAGATAGTAGTATACTAGGTAGAGATGGTAGTATACTAGGTAGAAATAGTAGTATACTAGGTAGAGATTGTAGTATACTAGGTAGAGATGGTAGTATACTAGGTAGAGATAGTAGTAAACTAGGTAGTGATGGTAGTATACTAGGTAGAGTTAGTAGTATACTAGATAGAGATTGTAGTATACTAGGTAGAGATGTTAGTATACTAGGTAGAGATGGTAGTATACTATGTAGAGATGGTAGTATACTAGGTAGATATAGTAGTATACTAGGTAGAGATAGTAGTATACTAGGTAGAGATAGTAGTATACTAGGTAGAGATGGTAGTATACTAGGTAGAGATAGTAGTATACTAGCAAGAGATAGTAGTATACTAGTTAGAGATAGTACTATACTAGGTAGAGATGGTAGCATACTAGGTATAGTTAGTAGTATACTAGGTAGAGATGGTAGTATATTAGGTAGAGATAGTACTATACTAGGTAGAGATAGTAGTATACCAAGTAGAGATAGTAGTATACTAGGTAGAGATGGTAGTATACTAGGTAGAAATAGTAGTATACTAGGTAGAGATTGTAGTATACTAGGTAGAGATGGTAGTATACTAGGTAGAGATAGTAGTAAACTAGGTAGTGATGGTAGTATACTAGGTAGAGTTAGTAGTATACTAGATAGAGATTGTAGTATACTAGGTAGAGATGGTAGTATACTAGGTAAAGATGGTAGTATACTATGTAGAGATGGTAGTATACTAGGTAGATATAGTAGTATACTAGGTAGAGATAGTAGTATACTAGATAGAGATAGTAGTATACTAGGTAGAGATAGTAGTATACTAGGTAGAGATGGTAGTATACTAGGTAGAGATAGTAGTATACTAGCAAGAGATAGTAGTATACTAGTTAGAGATAGTACTATACTAGGTAGAGATGGTAGCATACTAGGTATAGTTAGTAGTATACTAGGTAGAGATGGTAGTATATTAGGTAGAGATAGTACTATACTAGCTAGGGATAGTAGTATACCAAGTAGAGATAGTAGTATACTAGGTAGAGATGGTAGTATACTAGCTAGAAATAGTAGTATACTAGGTAGAGATTGTAGTATACTAGGTAGAGATGGTAGTATACTAGGTAGAGATAGTAGTAAACTAGGTAGTGATGGTAGTATACTAGGTAGAGTTAGTAGTATACTAGATAGAGCTTGTAGTATACTAGGTAGAGATGGTAGTATACTAGGTAGAGGTAATAGTGTACTAGGGAGAGATAGTACTATACTAGGTAGAGATAGTAGTGTACTAGGTAGAGATAGTAGTATACTAGGTAGAGATAGTAGTATACTAGGTAGAGATGGTAGTATACTAGGTAGAGATGGTAGTATACTAGGTAGAGATGGTAGTATACTAGGTAGAGATAGTAGTATACTAGCTAGAGATAGTAGTATACTAGGTAGAGATAGTAGTATAATAGGTAGAGATGGTAGTATACTAGGTAGAGATAGTAGTATACTAGGTAGAGATGGTAGTATACTAGGTAGAGATGGTAGTATACTAGGTAGAGATAGTATACTAGGTAGAGATGGTAGTATACTAGGTAGATATAGTAGTATACTAGTTAGAGATAGTACTATACTAGGTAGAGATAGTACTATACTAGGTAGAGATAGTACTATACTAGGTAGAGATAGTAGTATACTAGGTAGATATAGTAGTATACTTGGTAGAGATGGTAGTATACTAGGTAGAGATAGTAGTATACTAGGTAGGGATAGTAGTATACTAGGTAGAGATAGCAGTATACTAGGTAGATATAGTAGTATACTAGGTAGAGATAGTAGTGTACTAGGGAGAGATAGTAGTATACTCGGTAGAGATAGAAGTATACTAGGTAGAGATAGTAGTATACTAGGTAGAGATGGTAGTATACTAGGTAGAGATGGTAGTATACTAGGTAGAGATAGTACTATACTAGGTAGAGATAGTAGTATACTAGGTAGAGATCGTAGTATACTAGGTAGAGATAGTAGTATACTAGGTAGAGTTAGTAGTATACTAGGTAGAGATGGTAGTATACTAGGTAGATATAGTAGTATACTAGGTAGAGATAGCACTATACTAGGTAGAGATAGTAGTATACTAGGTAGATATAGTAGTATACTTGGTAGAAATGGTAGTATACTAGGTAGAGATGGTAGTATACTAGGTAGAGATGGTAGTATACTAGGTAGAGATAGTATACTAGGTAGAGATAGTAGTATACTAGGTAGAGATAGTAGTGTACTAGGTAGAGATAGTACTATACTAGGTAGAGATGGTAGTATACTAGGTAGATATAGTAGTATACTAGGTAGAGATAGTAGTATACTAGGTAGAGTTAGTAGTATACTAGGTAGAGATGGTAGTATACTAGGTAGAGATAGTACTATACTAGGTAGAGATGGTAGTATACTAGGTAGAGATGGTAGTATACTAGGTAGAGATAGTAGTATACTAGGTAGAGATAGTAGTGTACTAGGTAGAGATAGTACTATACTAGGTAGAGATAGTAGTACACTAGGTAGTGATAGTAGTATACTAGGTAGATATAGTAGTATACTAGGTAGAGATGGTAGTATACTAGGTAGATATAGTAGTATACTAGGTAGAGATAGTAGTATACTAGGTAGAGATGGCAGTATACTAGGTAGAGATAGTAGTATACTAGGTAGAGATGGTAGTATACTAGGTAGAGATAGTAGTATACTAGGTAGAGATAGTAGTATACTAGGTAGAGATAGTACTATACTAGGTAGAGATGGTAGTATACTAGGTAGAGATAGTATACTAGGTAGAGTTAGTAGTATACTAGGTAGAGATGGTAGTATACTAGGTAGAGATAGTAGTATACTAGGTAGAGATGGTAGTATACTAGGTAGAGATGGTAGTATACTATGTAGAGATGGTAGTATACTAGGTAGAGATAGTAGTATACCAAGTAGAGATAGTAGTATACTAGGTAGAGATAGTAGTATACTAGGTAGAGATAGTAGTATACTAGGTAGAGATAGTAGTATACTAGCAAGAGATAGTAGTATACTAGTTAGAGATAGTACTATACTAGGTAGAGATGGTAGCATACTAGGTATAGTTAGTAGTATACTAGGTAGAGATGGTAGTATATTAGGTAGAGATAGTACTATACTAGGTAGAGATAGTAGTATACCAAGTAGAGATAGTAGTATACTAGGTAGAGATGGTAGTATACTAGGTAGAAATAGTAGTATACTAGGTAGAGATTGTAGTATACTAGGTAGAGATGGTAGTATACTAGGTAGAGATAGTAGTAAACTAGGTAGTGATGGTAGTATACTAGGTAGAGTTAGTAGTATACTAGATAGAGATTGTAGTATACTAGGTAGAGATGTTAGTATACTAGGTAGAGATGGTAGTATACTATGTAGAGATGGTAGTATACTAGGTAGATATAGTAGTATACTAGGTAGAGATAGTAGTATACTAGGTAGAGATAGTAGTATACTAGGTAGAGATGGTAGTATACTAGGTAGAGATAGTAGTATACTAGCAAGAGATAGTAGTATACTAGTTAGAGATAGTACTATACTAGGTAGAGATGGTAGCATACTAGGTATAGTTAGTAGTATACTAGGTAGAGATGGTAGTATATTAGGTAGAGATAGTACTATACTAGGTAGAGATAGTAGTATACCAAGTAGAGATAGTAGTATACTAGGTAGAGATGGTAGTATACTAGGTAGAAATAGTAGTATACTAGGTAGAGATTGTAGTATACTAGGTAGAGATGGTAGTATACTAGGTAGAGATAGTAGTAAACTAGGTAGTGATGGTAGTATACTAGGTAGAGTTAGTAGTATACTAGATAGAGCTTGTAGTATACTAGGTAGAGATGGTAGTATACTAGGTAGAGGTAATAGTGTACTAGGGAGAGATAGTACTATACTAGGTAGAGATAGTAGTGTACTAGGTAGAGATAGTAGTATACTAGGTAGAGATGGTAGTATACTAGGTAGAGATAGTAGTATACTAGCTAGAGATAGTAGTATACTAGGTAGAGATAGTAGTATAATAGGTAGAGATGGTAGTATACTAGGTAGAGATAGTAGTATACTAGGTAGAGATGGTAGTATACTAGGTAGAGATGGTAGTATACTAGGTAGAGATAGTATACTAGGTAGAGATGGTAGTATACTAGGTAGATATAGTAGTATACTAGTTAGAGATAGTACTATACTAGGTAGAGATAGTACTATACTAGGTATAGATAGTACTATACTAGGTAGAGATAGTAGTATACTAGGTAGATATAGTAGTATACTTGGTAGAGATGGTAGTATACTAGGTAGAGATAGTAGTATACTAGGTAGAGATGGTAGTATACTAGGTAGAGATGGTAGTATACTAGGTAGAGATGGTAGTATACTAGGTAGAGATCGTATACTAGGTAGAGATAGTAGTATACTAGGTAGATATAGTAGTGTACTAGGTAGAGATAGTACTATACTAGGTAGAGATAGTAGTATACTAGGTAGAGATGGTAGTATACTAGGTAGAGATGGTAGTATACAAGGTAAAGATAGTAGTATACTAGGTAGAGATAGTAGTATATTAGGTAGAGATAGTAGTATACTAGGCAGAGATAGTAGTATACTAGGTAGAGATAGTAGTATACTAGGTAGTGATACTATTATACTAGGTAGAGATAGTAGTATACTAGGTAGAGATGGTAGTATACTAGGTAGAGATGGTAGTATACTAGGTAGAGATAGTATACTAGGTAGAGATAGTAGTATATTAGGTAGAGAAAGTAGTATACTAGGTAGAGATAGTAGTATACTAGGTAGAGATAGTAGTATACTAGTTAGTGATAGTAGTATACTAGGTAGAGATAGTAGTATACTATGTAGAAATAGTTGTATACGAGGTAACGATAGTAGTACACTAGGTAGTGATAGTAGTATACTAGGTAGGGATAGTAGTGTACTAGTTAGAGATAGTAGTATACTAGGTAGATAGTAGTATACTAGGTAGATATAGTAGTATACTTGGTAGAGATGGTATTATACTAGGTAGAGATACTAGTATACTAGGTAGAGATGGTAGTATACTAGGTAGAGATGGTAGTATACTATGTAGAGATGGTAGTATACTAGGTAGAGATAGTATACTAGGTAGAGATAGTAGTATACTAGGTAGGGATAGTAGTGTACTAGGTAGATATAGTACTATACTAGGTAGAGATGGTAGTATACTAGGTAGAGATAGTAGTATACTAGGTAGATAGTAGTATACTAGGTAGAGATAGTAGTATACTAGGTAGAGATAGTAGTATACTAGGTAGAGATGGTAGTATACTAGGTAGAGATAGTAGTATACTAGCAAGAGATAGTAGTATACTAGGTAGAGATAGTACTATACTAGGTAGAGATGGTAGCATACTAGGTATAGTTAGTAGTATACTAGGTAGAGATGGTAGTATATTAGGTAGAGATAGTACTATACTAGGTAGAGATAGTAGTATACCAAGTAGAGATAGTAGTATACTAGGTAGAGATGGTAGTATACTAGGTAGAAATAGTAGTATACTAGGTAGAGATTGTAGTATACTAGGTAGAGATGGTAGTATACTAGGTAGAGATAATAGTGTACTAGGGAGAGATAGTACTATACTAGGTAGAGATAGTAGTGTACTAGGTAGAGATAGTAGTATACTAGGTAGAGATAGTAGTAAACTAGGTAGTGATGGTAGTATACTAGGTACAGATAGTACTAAACTAGGTAGAGATGGTAGTATACTAGGTAGAGTTAGTAGTATACTAGATAGAGATTGTAGTATACTAGGTAGATATGGTAGTATACTAGGTAGAGGTAATAGTGTACTAGGGAGAGATAGTACTATACTAGGTAGAGATAGTAGTGTACTAGGTAGAGATAGTAGTATACTAGGTACAGATGGTAGTATACTAGGTACAGATGGTAGTATACTAGGTAGAGATGGTAGTATACTAGGTAGAGATAGTAGTATACTAGGTAGAGATAGTAGTATACTAGGTAGAGATAGTAGTATAATAGGTAGAGATGGTAGTATACTAGGTAGAGATAGTAGTATACTAGGTAGAGATGGTAGTATACTAGGTAGAGATGGTAGTATACTAGGTAGAGATAGTAGTATACTAGTTAGAGATAGTACTATACTAGGTAGAGATAGTACTATACTAGGTAGAGATAGTACTATACTAGGTAGAGATAGTAGTATACTAGGTAGATATAGTAGTATACTTGGTAGAGATGGTAGTATACTAGGTAGAGATAGTAGTATACTAGGTAGAGATGGTAATATACTAGGTAGAGATGGTAGTATACTAGGTAGAGATGGTAGTATACTAGGTAGAGATAGTATACTAGGTAGAGATAGTAGTATACTAGGTAGATATAGTAGTGTACTAGGTAGAGATAGTACTATACTAGGTAGAGATAGTAGTATACTAGGTAGAGATGGTAGTATACTAGGTAGAGATGGTAGTATACTAGGTAAAGATAGTAGTATACTAGGTAGAGATAGTAGTATATTAGGTAGAGATAGTAGTATACTAGGCAGAGATAGTAGTATACTACGTAGAGATAGTAGTGTACTAGGTAGTGATAGTAGTATACTAGGTAGAGATAGTAGTATACTAGGTAGAGATAGTTGTATACGAGGTAACGATATTAGTGTACTAGGTAGAGATAGTAGTATACTAGGTAGATAGTAGTATACTAGGTAGATATAGTAGTATACTTGGTAGAGATGGTAGTATACTAGGTAGAGATAGTAGTATACTAGGTAGAGATGGTAGTATACTAGGTAGAGATGGTAGTATACTATGTAGAGATGGTAGTATATTAGGTAGAGATAGTATACTAGGTAGATATAGTAGTATACTAGGTAGGGATAGTAGTGTACTAGGTAGAGATAGTACTATACTAGGTAGAGATGGTAGTATACTAGGTAGAGATAGTAGTATACTAGGAAGATAGTAGTATACTAGGTAGAGATAGTAGTATACTAGCTAGAGATAGTAGTATACTAGGTAGAGATGGTAGTATACTAGGTAGAGATAGTAGTATACTAGCAAGAGATAGTAGTATACTAGGTAGAGATAGTACTATACTAGGTAGAGATGGTAGCATACTAGGTATAGTTAGTAGTATACTAGGTAGAGATAATTGTGTACTAGGGAGAGATAGTACTATACTAGGTAGAGATAGTAGTGTACTAGGTAGAGATAGTAGTATACTAGGTAGAGATAGTAGTAAACTAGGTAGTGATGGTAGTATACTAGGTAGAGATAGTACTAACCTAGGTAGAGATGGTAGTATACTAGGTAGAGTCAGTAGTATACTAGATAGAGATTGTAGTATACTAGGTAGAGATGGTAGTATACTAGGTAGAGGTAATAGTGTACAAGGGATAGATAGTACTATACTAGGTAGAGATAGTAGTGTACTAGGTAGAGATAGTAGTATACTAGGTAGAGATAGTAGTATACTAGGTAGAGATGGTAGTATACTAGGTAGAGATGGTAGTATACTAGGTAGAGATGGTAGTATACTAGGTAGAGATGGTAGTATACTAGGTAGAGATAGTAGTATACTAGGTAGAGATAGTAGTATACTAGGTAGAGATGGTAGTATACTAGGTAGAGATGGTAGTATACTAGGTAGAGATAGTAGTATACTAGGTAGAGATATTAGTGTACTAGGTAGAGATAGTACTATACTAGGTAGAGATGGTAGTATACTAGGTAGAGTTAGTAGTATACTAGGTAGAGATGGTAGTATACTAGGTAGAGATAGTACTATACTAGGTAGAGATAGTAGTATACCAAGTAGAGATAGTAGTATACTAGGTAGAGATGGTAGTATACTAGGTAGAGATAGTAGTATACTAGGTAGTGATAGTAGCATACTAGGTAGAGATGGTAGTATACTTGGTAGAGAGAGTAGTATACTAGGTAGAGTTAGTAGTAAACTAGGTAGAGATGGTAGTATACTAGGTAGATATAGTAGTATACTAGTTAGAGATAGTACTATACTAGGTAGAGATAGTACTATGCTAGGTAGAGATAGTACTATACTAGGTAGAGATAGTAGTATACTAGGTAGATATAGTAGTATAATAGGTAGAGATGGTAGTATACTAGGTAGAGATAGTAGTATACTAGGTAGAGATGGTAGTATACTAGGTAGAGATGGTAGTATACTAGGTAGAGATAGTATACTAGGTAGAGATGGTAGTATACTAGGTAGATATAGTAGTATACTAGTTAGAGATAGTACTATACTAGGTAGAGATAGTACTATACTAGGTATAGATAGTACTATACTAGGTAGAGATAGTAGTATACTAGGTAGATATAGTAGTATACTTGGTAGAGATGGTAGTATACTAGGTAGAGATAGTAGTATACTAGGTAGAGATGGTAGTATACTAGGTAGAGATGGTAGTATACTAGGTAGAGATGGTAGTATACTAGGTAGAGATCGTATACTAGGTAGAGATAGTAGTATACTAGGTAGATATAGTAGTGTACTAGGTAGAGATAGTACTATACTAGGTAGAGATAGTAGTATACTAGGTAGAGATGGTAGTATACTAGGTAGAGATGGTAGTATACAAGGTAAAGATAGTAGTATACTAGGTAGAGATAGTAGTATATTAGGTAGAGATAGTAGTATACTAGGCAGAGATAGTAGTATACTAGGTAGAGATAGTAGTATACTAGGTAGTGATAGTATTATACTAGGTAGAGATAGTAGTATACTAGGTAGAGATGGTAGTATACTAGGTAGAGATGGTAGTATACTAGGTAGAGATAGTATACTAGGTAGAGATAGTAGTATATTAGGTAGAGAAAGTAGTATACTAGGTAGAGATAGTAGTATACTAGGTAGAGATAGTAGTATACTAGTTAGTGATAGTAGTATACTAGGTAGAGATAGTAGTATACTATGTAGAAATAGTTGTATACGAGGTAACGATAGTAGTACACTAGGTAGTGATAGTAGTATACTAGGTAGGGATAGTAGTGTACTAGTTAGAGATAGTAGTATACTAGGTAGATAGTAGTATACTAGGTAGATATAGTAGTATACTTGGTAGAGATGGTATTATACTAGGTAGAGATACTAGTATACTAGGTAGAGATGGTAGTATACTAGGTAGAGATGGTAGTATACTATGTAGAGATGGTAGTATACTAGGTAGAGATAGTATACTAGGTAGAGATAGTAGTATACTAGGTAGGGATAGTAGTGTACTAGGTAGAGATAGTACTATACTAGGTAGAGATGGTAGTATACTAGGTAGAGATAGTAGTATACTAGGAAGATAGTAGTATACTAGGTAGAGATAGTAGTATGCTAGCTAGAGATAGTAGTATACTAGGTAGAGATGGTAGTATACTAGGTAGAGATAGTAGTATACTAGCAAGAGATAGTAGTATACTAGGTAGAGATAGTACTATACTAGGTAGAGATGGTAGCATACTAGGTATAGTTAGTAGTATACTAGGTAGAGATAATTGTGTACTAGGGAGAGATAGTACTATACTAGGTAGAGATAGTAGTGTACTAGGTAGAGATAGTAGTATACTAGGTAGAGATAGTAGTAAACTAGGTAGTGATGGTAGTATACTAGGTAGAGATAGTACTAACCTAGGTAGAGATGGTAGTATACTAGGTAGAGTCAGTAGTATACTAGATAGAGATTGTAGTATACTAGGTAGAGATGGTAGTATACTAGGTAGAGGTAATAGTGTACAAGGGATAGATAGTACTATACTAGGTAGAGATAGTAGTGTACTAGGTAGAGATAGTAGTATACTAGGTAGAGATAGTAGTATACTAGGTAGAGATGGTAGTATACTAGGTAGAGATGGTAGTATACTAGGTAGAGATGGTAGTATACTAGGTAGAGATAGTAGTATACTAGGTAGAGATAGTAGTATACTAGGTAGAGATAGTAGTATACTAGGTAGAGATGGTAGTATACTAGGTAGAGATGGTAGTATACTAGGTAGAGATAGTAGTATACTAGGTAGAGATATTAGTGTACTAGGTAGAGATAGTACTATACTAGGTAGAGATGGTAGTATACTAGGTAGAGTTAGTAGTATACTAGGTAGAGATGGTAGTATACTAGGTAGAGATAGTACTATACTAGGTAGAGATAGTAGTATACCAAGTAGAGATAGTAGTATACTAGGTAGAGATGGTAGTATACTAGGTAGAGATAGTAGTATACTAGGTAGTGATAGTAGCATACTAGGTAGAGATGGTAGTATACTTGGTAGAGAGAGTAGTATACTAGGTAGAGTTAGTAGTAAACTAGGTAGAGATGGTAGTATACTAGGTAGATATAGTAGTATACTAGTTAGAGATAGTACTATACTAGGTAGAGATAGTATTATGCTAGGTAGAGATAGTACTATACTAGGTAGAGATAGTAGTATACTAGGTAGATATAGTAGTATAATAGGTAGAGATGGTAGTATACTAGGTAGAGATAGTAGTATACTAGGTAGAGATGGTAGTATACTAGGTAGAGATGGTAGTATACTAGGTAGAGATAGTATACTAGGTAGAGATGGTAGTATACTAGGTAGATATAGTAGTATACTAGTTAGAGATAGTACTATACTAGGTAGAGATAGTACTATACTAGGTATAGATAGTACTATACTAGGTAGAGATAGTAGTATACTAGGTAGATATAGTAGTATACTTGGTAGAGATGGTAGTATACTAGGTAGAGATAGTAGTATACTAGGTAGAGATGGTAGTATACTAGGTAGAGATGGTAGTATACTAGGTAGAGATGGTAGTATACTAGGTAGAGATCGTATACTAGGTAGAGATAGTAGTATACTAGGTAGATATAGTAGTGTACTAGGTAGAGATAGTACTATACTAGGTAGAGATAGTAGTATACTAGGTAGAGATGGTAGTATACTAGGTAGAGATGGTAGTATACAAGGTAAAGATAGTAGTATACTAGGTAGAGATAGTAGTATATTAGGTAGAGATAGTAGTATACTAGGCAGAGATAGTAGTATACTAGGTAGAGATAGTAGTATACTAGGTAGTGATAGTATTATACTAGGTAGAGATAGTAGTATACTAGGTAGAGATGGTAGTATACTAGGTAGAGATGGTAGTATACTAGGTAGAGATAGTATACTAGGTAGAGATAGTAGTATATTAGGTAGAGAAAGTAGTATACTAGGTAGAGATAGTAGTATACTAGGTAGAGATAGTAGTATACTAGTTAGTGATAGTAGTATACTAGGTAGAGATAGTAGTATACTATGTAGAAATAGTTGTATACGAGGTAACGATAGTAGTACACTAGGTAGTGATAGTAGTATACTAGGTAGGGATAGTAGTGTACTAGTTAGAGATAGTAGTATACTAGGTAGATAGTAGTATACTAGGTAGATATAGTAGTATACTTGGTAGAGATGGTATTATACTAGGTAGAGATACTAGTAGACTAGGTAGAGATGGTAGTATACTAGGTAGAGATGGTAGTATACTATGTAGAGATGGTAGTATACTAGGTAGAGATAGTATACTAGGTAGAGATAGTAGTATACTAGGTAGGGATAGTAGTGTACTAGGTAGAGATAGTACTATACTAGGTAGAGATGGTAGTATACTAGGTAGAGATAGTAGTATACTAGGTAGATAGTAGTATACTAGGTAGAGATAGTAGTATACTAGGTAGAGATAGTAGTATACTAGGTAGAGATGGTAGTATACTAGGTAGAGATAGTAGTATACTAGCAAGAGATAGTAGTATACTAGGTAGAGATAGTACTATACTAGGTAGAGATGGTAGCATACTAGGTATAGTTAGTAGTATACTAGGTAGAGATGGTAGTATATTAGGTAGAGATAGTACTATACTAGGTAGAGATAGTAGTATACCAAGTAGAGATAGTAGTATACTAGGTAGAGATGGTAGTATACTAGGTAGAAATAGTAGTATACTAGGTAGAGATTGTAGTATACTAGGTAGAGATGGTAGTATACTAGGTAGAGATAATAGTGTACTAGGGAGAGATAGTACTATACTAGGTAGAGATAGTAGTGTACTAGGTAGAGATAGTAGTATACTAGGTAGAGATAGTAGTAAACTAGGTAGTGATGGTAGTATACTAGGTACAGATAGTACTAAACTAGGTAGAGATGGTAGTATACTAGGTAGAGTTAGTAGTATACTAGATAGAGATTGTAGTATACTAGGTAGATATGGTAGTATACTAGGTAGAGGTAATAGTGTACTAGGGAGAGATAGTACTATACTAGGTAGAGATAGTAGTGTACTAGGTAGAGATAGTAGTATACTAGGTACAGATGGTAGTATACTAGGTACAGATGGTAGTATACTAGGTAGAGATGGTAGTATACTAGGTAGAGATAGTAGTATACTAGGTAGAGATAGTAGTATACTAGGTAGAGATAGTAGTATAATAGGTAGAGATGGTAGTATACTAGGTAGAGATAGTAGTATACTAGGTAGAGATGGTAGTATACTAGGTAGAGATGGTAGTATACTAGGTAGAGATAGTAGTATACTAGTTAGAGATAGTACTATACTAGGTAGAGATAGTACTATACTAGGTAGAGATAGTACTATACTAGGTAGAGATAGTAGTATACTAGGTAGATATAGTAGTATACTTGGTAGAGATAGTAGTATACTAGGTAGAGATGGTAATATACTAGGTAGAGATGGTAGTATACTAGGTAGAGATGGTAGTATACTAGGTAGAGATAGTATACTAGGTAGAGATAGTAGTATACTAGGTAGATATAGTAGTGTACTAGGTAGAGATAGTACTATACTAGGTAGAGATAGTAGTATACTAGGTAGAGATGGTAGTATACTAGGTAGAGATGGTAGTATACTAGGTAAAGATAGTAGTATACTAGGTAGAGATAGTAGTATATTAGGTAGAGATAGTAGTATACTAGGCAGAGATAGTAGTATACTACGTAGAGATAGTAGTGTACTAGGTAGTGATAGTAGTATACTAGGTAGAGATAGTAGTATACTAGGTAGAGATAGTTGTATACGAGGTAACGATATTAGTGTACTAGGTAGAGATAGTAGTATACTAGGTAGATAGTAGTATACTAGGTAGATATAGTAGTATACTTGGTAGAGATGGTAGTATACTAGGTAGAGATAGTAGTATACTAGGTAGAGATGGTAGTATACTAGGTAGAGATGGTAGTATACTATGTAGAGATGGTAGTATATTAGGTAGAGATAGTATACTAGGTAGATATAGTAGTATACTAGGTAGGGATAGTAGTGTACTAGGTAGAGATAGTACTATACTAGGTAGAGATGGTAGTATACTAGGTAGAGATAGTAGTATACTAGGAAGATAGTAGTATACTAGGTAGAGATAGTAGTATACTAGCTAGAGATAGTAGTATACTAGGTAGAGATGGTAGTATACTAGGTAGAGATAGTAGTATACTAGCAAGAGATAGTAGTATACTAGGTAGAGATAGTACTATACTAGGTAGAGATGGTAGCATACTAGGTATAGTTAGTAGTATACTAGGTAGAGATAATTGTGTACTAGGGAGAGATAGTACTATACTAGGTAGAGATAGTAGTGTACTAGGTAGAGATAGTAGTATACTAGGTAGAGATAGTAGTAAACTAGGTAGTGATGGTAGTATACTAGGTAGAGATAGTACTAACCTAGGTAGAGATGGTAGTATACTAGGTAGAGTCAGTAGTATACTAGATAGAGATTGTAGTATACTAGGTAGAGATGGTAGTATACTAGGTAGAGGTAATAGTGTACAAGGGATAGATAGTACTATACTAGGTAGAGATAGTAGTGTACTAGGTAGAGATAGTAGTATACTAGGTAGAGATAGTAGTATACTAGGTAGAGATGGTAGTATACTAGGTAGAGATGGTAGTATACTAGGTAGAGATGGTAGTATACTAGGTAGAGATAGTAGTATACTAGGTAGAGATAGTAGTATACTAGGTAGAGATAGTAGTATACTAGGTAGAGATGGTAGTATACTAGGTAGAGATGGTAGTATACTAGGTAGAGATAGTAGTATACTAGGTAGAGATATTAGTGTACTAGGTAGAGATAGTACTATACTAGGTAGAGATGGTAGTATACTAGGTAGAGTTAGTAGTATACTAGGTAGAGATGGTAGTATACTAGGTAGAGATAGTACTATACTAGGTAGAGATAGTAGTATACCAAGTAGAGATAGTAGTATACTAGGTAGAGATGGTAGTATACTAGGTAGAGATAGTAGTATACTAGGTAGTGATAGTAGCATACTAGGTAGAGATGGTAGTATACTTGGTAGAGAGAGTAGTATACTAGGTAGAGTTAGTAGTAAACTAGGTAGAGATGGTAGTATACTAGGTAGATATAGTAGTATACTAGTTAGAGATAGTACTATACTAGGTAGAGATAGTACTATGCTAGGTAGAGATAGTACTATACTAGGTAGAGATAGTAGTATACTAGGTAGATATAGTAGTATACTTGGTAGAGATGGTAGTATACTAGGTAGTGATAGTAGTATACTAGGTAGAGATGGTAGTATACTAGGTAGAGATGGTAGTATACTAGGTAGAGATAGTAGTATACTAGGTAATGATGGTAGTATACTAGGTAGATAGTAGTATAATAGGGAGATATTGTAGTATACTAGGTAGAGATAGTAGTACACTAGGTAGAGATGGTAGTATACTAGGTAGAGTTAGTAGTATACTAGGTAGAGATAGTATACTAGGTAGAGATAGTAGTATACTAGGTAGATATAGTAGTGTACTAGGTAGAGATAGTACTATACTAGGTAGAGATAGTAGTATACTAGGTAGAGATAGTAGTATATTAGGTAGAGATAGTAGTATACTAGGCAGAGATAGTAGTATACTAGGTAGAGATAGTAGTATACTAGGTAGTGATAGTAGTATACTAGGTAGAGATAGTACTATACTATGTAGAAATAGTTGTATACGAGGTAACGATAGTAGTACACTAGGTAGTGATAGTAGTATACTAGGTAGGGATAGTAGTGTACTAGGTAGAGATAGTAGTATACTAGGTAGATAGTAGTATACTAGGTAGATATAGTAGTATACTTGGTAGAGATGGTAGTATACTAGGTAGAGATAGTAGTATACTAGGTAGAGATGGTAGTATACTAGGTAGAGATGGTAGTATACTAGGTAGAGATGGTAGTATACTATGTAGAGATGGTAGTATTCTAGGTAGAGATAGTATACTAGGTAGAGATAGTAGTATACTAGGTAGGGATAGTGGTGTACTAGGTAGAGATAGTACTATACTAGGTAGAGATGGTAGTATACTAGGTAGAGATAGTAGTATACTAGGTAGATAGTAGTATACCAGGTAGAGATAGTAGTATACTAGGTAGAGATAGTAGTATACTAGGTAGAGATGGTAGTATACTAGGTAGAGATAGTAGTATACTAACAAGAGATAGTAGTATACTAGGTAGAGATAGTACTATACTAGGTAGAGATGGTAGCATACTAGGTATAGTTAGTAGTATACTAGGTAGAGATGGTAGTATATTAGGTAGATATAGTACTATACTAGGTAGAGATAGTAGTATACTAGGTAGAGATGGTAGTATACTAGGTAGAGATAGTAGTATACTAGGTAGAGATTGTAGTATACTAGGTAGAGATGGTAGTACACTAGGTAGAGATAATAGTGTACTCGGGAGTGATAGTACTATACTAGGTAGAGATAGTAGTGTACTAGGTAGAGATAGTAGTATACTAGGTAGAGATAGTAGTATACAAGGTAGTGATGGTAGTATACTAGGTAGAGGTAATAGTGTACTAGGGAGAGATAGTACAATACTAGTTAGAGATAGTAGTGTACTAGGTAGAGATAGTAGTATACTAGGTAGAGATAGTAGTATACTAGATAGAGATATTAGTGTACTAGGTATAGATAGTAGTATACTAGGTAGAGATGGTAGTATACTAGGTAGAGTTATTAGTATACTAGGTAGAGATGGTAGTATACTAGGTAGAGATAGTAGTATACTAGGTAGTGATAGTAGCATACTAGGTAGAGATGGAAGTATACTAGGTAGAGATAGTAGTATACTAGGTAGAGATAGTAGTATACTAGGTAGATGGTAGTATACTAGGTAGAGATAGTAGTATACTAGGTAGATAGTAGTATACTAGGTAGAGATATTAGTATACTAGGTAGAGATGGTAGTATACTAGGTAGAGATAGTAGTATACTAGGTAGATAGTAGTATACTAGGTAGAGATAGTACTATACTAGGTAGAGATGGTAGCATACTAGGTATAGTTAGTAATATACTAGGTAGAGATGGTAGTATATTAGGTAGAGATAGTACTATACTAGGTAGAGATAGTAGTATACCAAGTAGAGATAGTAGTATACTAGGTAGAGATGGTAGTATACTAGGTAGAGATAGTAGTATACTAGGTAGAGATGGTAGTATACTAGGTAGAGATAGTAGTATACTAGGTAGAGATAGTAGTATACTAGGTAGAGATAATAGTGTACTAGGGAGAGATAGTACTATACTAGCTAGAGATAGTAGTGTACTAGGTAGAGATAGTAGTATACTAGGTAGAGATGGTAGTATATTAGGTTGAGATAGTATACTAGGTAGAGTTAGTAGTATACTGGGTAGAGATAGTAGTATACTAGGTAGAGATAGTACTATACTAGGTAGAGATGGTAGTATACTAGGTAGAGATGGTAGTATACTAGGTAGAGATAGTAGTATACTAGGTAGAGATAGTAGTGTACTAGGTAGAGATAGTACTATACTAGGTAGAGATAGTAGTACACTAGGTAGTGATAGTAGTATACTAGGTAGATATAGTAGTATACTAGGTAGAGATGGTAGTATACTAGGTAGAGATAGTAGTATACTAGGTAGAGATAGTAGTATACTAGGTAGAGATAGTAGTATACTAGGTAGAGATAGTAGTATACTAGGTAGAGATAGCAGTATATTAGGTAGAGATAGTAGTATACTAGGTAGAGATGGTAGTATACTAGGTAGAGATAGTATACGAGGTAGATATAGTAGTATATTAGGTAGTGATAGTAGTATACTAGGTAGAGATGGCAGTATACTAGGTAGAGATAGTAGTATACTAGCTAGAGATGGTAGTATACTAGGTAGAGATAGTAGTATACTAGGTAGAGATAGTAGTATACTAGGTAGAGATAGTACTATACTAGGTAGAGATGGTAGTATACTAGGTAGAGATAGTATTCTAGGTAGAGATAGTACTATACTAGGTAGAGATTGTAGTATACTTGGTGGAGATAGTACTATACTAGGTAGAGGTAGTAGTATACTAGGTAGAGATAGTAGTATACTAGGTAGAGATAGTACTATACTAGGTAGAGATAGTAGTATACTAGGTAATGATGGTAGTATACTAGGTAGATAGTAGTATAATAGGGAGATATTGTAGTATACTAGATAGAGATAGTAGTACACTAGGTAGAGATAGTAGTATACTAGGTAGAGATGGTAGTATACTAGGTAGGGATAGTAGTATACTAGGTAGAGACAGCAGTATACTAGGTAGATATAGTAGTATACTAGGTAGAGATAGTAGTGTACTAGGGAGAGATAGTAGTATACTCGGTAGAGATAGTAGTATACCAAGTAGAGATGGTAGTATACTAGGTAGAGTTAGTAGTATACTAGGTAGAGATAGTAGTATACTAGGTAGAGATGGTAGTATACTAGGTAGGGATAGCAGTATAGTAGGTAGATATAGTAGTATATTAGGTAGAGATACTAGTGTACTAGGGAGAGATAGTAGTATACTAGGTAGAGATAGTAGTATACTAGGTAGAGATAGTAGTATACTAGGTAGAGATAGTAGTATACTAGGTAGAGATAGCAGTATAGTAAGTAGATATAGTAGTATACTAGGTAGAGATAGTAGTATACTAGGCAGAGATAGTAGTATACTAGTTAGAGATAGTAGTTTACTAAGTAGAGATAGTAGTATACTAGGTAGAGATGGTAGTATACTAGGTAGAGATGGTAGTATACTAGGTAGAGATAGTAGTATACTAGTTAGAGATAGTAGTATATTAGGTAGAGATAGTAGTATACTAGGTAGAGGTAGTAGTATACTAGGTAGAGATAGTAGTATACTAGGTAGTGATAGTAGTATACTAGGTAGAGATAGTAGTATACTAGGTAGAAATAGTTGTATACGCGGTAACGATAGTAGTACACTAGGTAGTGATAGTAGTATACTAGGTAGGGATAGTAGTGTACTAGGTAGAGATAGTAGTATACTAGGTAGATAGTAGTATACTAGGTAGATATAGTAGTATTCTCGGTAGAGATGGTAGTATACTAGGTAGAGATAGTAATATACTAGGTAGAGATGGTAGTATACTAGGTAGAGATGGTAGTATACTATGTAGAGATGGTAGTATACTAGGTAGAGATAGTATACTAGGTAGAGATAGTAGTATACTAGGTAGAGATAGTAGTGTACTAGGTAGATATAGTACTATACTAGGTAGAGATGGTAGTATACTAGGTAGAGATAGTAGTATACTAGATAGAGATGGTAGTATACTAGGTAGAGATAGTATACTAGGTAGAGTTAGTAGTATACTAGGCAGAGATGGTAGTATACTAGGTAGAGATAGTACTATACTAGGTAGAGATGGTAGTATACTAGGTAGATATGGTCGTATACTAGGTAGAGTTAGTAGTATACTAGGTAGAGATAGTAGTGTACTAGGTAGAGATAGTACTATAGTAGGTAGAGATAGTAGTACACTAGGTAGTGAGAGTAGTATACTAGTTAGATATAGTAGTATACTAGGTAGAGATGGTAGTATACTAGGTAGAGATAGTAGTATACTAGGTAGAGATGGCAGTATACTAGGTAGAGATAGTAGTATACTAGGTAGAGATGGTAGTATACTAGGTAGAGATAGTAGTATACTAGGTAGAGATAGCAGTATACTAGGTAGAGATAGTACTATACTAGGTAGAGATAGTAGTATACTAGGTGGAGATAGTACTATACTAGGTAGAGGTAGTAGTATACTAGCTAGAGATAGTAGTATACTAGGTAGAGATAGTACTATACTAGGTAGAGATAGTAGTGTACTAGGTAGAGATAGTAGTATACTAGGTATAGATAGTAGTATACTAGGTAGAGATAGTACTATACTAGGTAGAGATAGTAGTATACTAGGTAGAGATAGTAGTATACTAGGGAGAGATAGTACTATACTAGGTAGAGATAGTAGTATACTAGGTAGTGATAGTAGTATACCAAGTAGAGATGGTAGTATACTAGGTAGAGTTAGTAGTATACTAGGTAGAGATAGTAGTTTACTAGGTAGAGATGGTAGTATACTAGGTAGAGATAGTAGTATACTAGGTAATGATGGTAGTATACTAGGTAGATAGTAGTATACTAGGTAGAGATGGTAGTATACTAGGTAGGGATAGTAGTATACTAGGTAGAGATAGCAGTATACTAGGTAGAGATAGTAGTATACTAGGTAGAGATGGTAGTATACTAGGTAGAGATGTTAGTATACTAGGTAGAGATAGTAGTATACTAGGTAGAGATAGTAGTATACTAGGTAGAGATAGTAGTATACTAGTTAGAGATAGTAGTATACTAGGTAGAGATAGTAGTATACTAGGTAGAGATAGTAGTATACTAGGTAGAGATAGTAGTATACTAGTTAGAGATAGTAGTATACTAGGTAGAGATAGTACTATACTAGGTAGAGATAGTAGTGTACTAGGTAGAGATAGTAGTATACTAGGTATAGATAGTAGAATACTAGGTAGAGATAGTACTATACTAGGTAGAGATAGTAGTATACTAGGTAGAGATAGTAGTATACTAGGGAGAGATAGTACTATACTAGGTAGAGATAGTAGTATACTAGGTAGTGATAGTAGTATACCAAGTAGAGATGGTAGTATACTAGGTAGAGTTAGTAGTATACTAGGTAGAGATAGTAGTTTACTAGGTAGAGATGGTAGTATACTAAGTAGAGATAGTAGTATACTAGGTAGAGATGGTAGTATACTAGGTAGAGATAGTAGTATACTAGGGAGAGATAGTAATATACTAGGTAGAGATGGTAGTATACTAGGTAGAGTTAGTAGTATACTAGGTAAAGATAGCAGTATAGTAGGTAGATATAGTAGTATACTAGGTAGAGATAGTAGTATACTAGGTAGAGATAGTAGTATACTAGGTAGAGATAGTAGTATACTAGGTAGAGATAGCAGTATAGTAGGTAGATATAGTAGTATACTAGGTAGAGATAGTTGTATACTAGGCAGAGATAGTAGTATACTAGGTAGAGATAGTAGTATATTAGGTAGAGATAGTAGTATACTAGGTAGAGATAGTAGTATACTAGGTAGAGATAGTAGTATACTAGGTAGAGATAGTATTATACTAGGTAGAGATGCTACTATACTAGGTAGAGATGGTAATATACTAGGTAGATAGTAGTATACTAGGCAGAGATAGTACTATACTAGGTAGATATAGTAGTATACGAGGTAACGATAGTAGTACACTAGGTAGTGATAGTAGTATACTAGGTAGGGATAGTAGTGTACTAGGTAGAGATAGTAGTATACTAGGTAGATAGTAGTATACTAGGTAGATATAGTAGTATACTAGGTAGAGATAGTAGTATACTAGGTAGAGATGGTAGTATACTAGGTAGAGATAGTAGTATACTAGGAAGAGATAGTAGTATACTAGGTAGAGATAGTAGTATACTAGGTAGGGATAGTAGTGTACTAGGTAGAGATAGTACTATACTAGGTAGAGATGGTAGTATACTAGGTAGAGATAGTAGTATACTAGGTAGATAGTAGTATACTAGGTAGATATAGTAGTGTACTAGGGAGAGATAGTAGTATACTAGGTAGAGATGGTAGTATACTAGGTAGAGATAGTATACTAGGTAGAGTTAGTAGTATACTAGGTAGAGATGGTAGTATACTAGGTAGAGATAGTACTATACTAGGTAGAGATGCTAGTATACTAGGTAGAGATGGTAGTATACTAGGTAGAGATAGTAGTATACTAGGTAGAGATAGTAGTATACTAGGTAGAGATAGTAGTATACTAGGTAGAGATAGTAGTGTACTAGGGAGAGATAGTAGTATACTAGGTAGAGATAGTAGTATACTAGGTAGAGATAATAGTATACTAGGTAGAGATAGTAGTATACTAGTTAGAGATAGTAGTATACTGGGTAGAGATAGTAGTATACTAGGTAGAGATAGTAGTATACTAGGTAGAGATAGTAGTATACTAGTAGTATACTAGGTAGAGATAGTAGTATACTAGTTAGAGATGGTAGTATACTAGGTAGAGTTAGTAGTATACTAGGTAGAGATGGTAGTATACTAGGGAGAGATAGTATACTAGTTAGAGATAGTAGTGTACTAGGTAGAGATAGTAGTATACTAGGTATAGATAGTAGTATACTAGGTAGAGATAGTAGTATACTAGGTAGAGATAGTAGTATAATAGGTAGAGATAGTAGTATACTAGTTAGAGATGGTACTATACTAGGTAGAGTTAGTAGTATACTAGGTAGAGATAGTAGTATACTAGGTAGAGATATTACAATACTAGGGAGAGATAGTACTATACTAGGTAGAGATGGTAGTATACTAGGTAGAGATAGTAGTATACTAGGTAGAGATAGTAGTATACTAGGTAGAGTTAGTAGTATACTAGGTAGAGATAGTAGTATACTAGGTAGAGTTAGTAGTATACTAGGTAGAGATAGTAGTATACTAGGTAGAGATAGTACTATACTAGGTAGAGATGGTAATATACTAGGTAGAGATAGTAGTATACTAGGTAGAGATAGTAGTATATTAGGTAGAGATAGTAGTGTACTAGGGAGAGATAGTACTTTACTAGGTAGATATAGTAGTATACTAGGTAGAGATAGTAGTATACTAGGTAGTGATAGTAGTATACTAGGTAGAGATGGTAGTATACTAGGAAGTGATAGTAGTATTCTAGGTAGAGATAGTAGTATACTAGGTAGGGATAGTAGTGTACTAGGTAGAGATAGTACTATACTAGGTAGATAGTAGTATACTAGGTAGATATAGTAGTATACTAGGTAGAGATAGTAGTATACTAGGTAGAAATAGTTGTATATGAGGTAACGATAGTAGTATACTAGGTAGGGATAGTAGTGTACTAGGTAGAGATAGTAGTATACTAGGTAGATAGTAGTATACTAGGTAGATATAGTAGTATACTAGGTAGAGATAGTAGTATACTAGGTAGAGATGGTAGTATACTAGGAAGAGATAGTAGTATACTAGGTAGAGATAGTAGTATACTAGGTAGGGATAGTAGTGTACTAGGTAGAGATAGTACTATACTAGGTAGAGATGGTAGTATACTAGGTAGAGATAGTATACTAGGTAGAGTTAGTAGTATACTAGGTAGAGATGGTAGTATACTAGGTAGAGATAGTACTATACTAGGTAGAGATGCTAGTATACTAGGTAGAGATGGTTGTATACTAGGTAGAGATAGTAGTATACTAGGTAGAGATAGTAGTGTACTAGGTAGAGATAGTACTATACTGGGTAGAGATAGTAGTATACTAGTTAGAGATAGTAGTATACTAGGTAGAGATAGTAGTATACTAGGTAGAGATAGTAGTGTACTAGGTAGAGATAATAGTATACTAGGTAGAGATAGTAGTGTACTAGGGAGAGATAGTAGTGTACTAGGGAGAGATAGTAGTATATTAGGTAGAGATAGTAGTGTACTAGGTAGAGATAGTAGTATACTAGGTAGAGATAGTAGTGTACTAGGGAGAGATAGTAGTATACTAGGTAGAGATAGTAGTATACTAGGTAGAGATAATAGTATACTAGGTAGAGATAGTAGTATACTAGGTAGAGTTAGTAGTATACTAGGTAGAGTTAGTAGTATACTATTTAGAGATGGTAGTATACTAGGTAGAGTTAGTAGTATACTAGGTAGAGATAGTAGTATACTAGGTAGAGATATTACAATACTAGGGAGAGATAGTACTATACTAGGTAGAGATGGTAGTATACTAGGTAGAGATAGTAGTATACTAGGTAGAGATAGTAGTATACTAGGTAGAGATAGTAGTGTACTAGGTAGAGATAGTAGTATACTAGGTAGAGATGGTAGTATACTAGGTAGAGATGCTAGTATACTAGGTAGAGATAGTAGGTAGAGATAGTAGTGTACTAGGTAGAGATAGTACTATACTAGGTAGAGATAGTAGTATACTAGTTAGAGATAGTAGTATACTAGGTAGAGATAGTAGTATACTAGGTAGAGATAGTAGTGTACTAGGTAGAGATAGTAGTATTCTAGGTATAGATAGTAGTATACTATGTAGAGATAGTACTATACTAGGTAGAGATAGTAGTATACCAGGTAGAGATAGTAGTATACTAGGTAGAGATAGTAGTATACTAGGTAGAGATAGTAGTACACTAGGTAGAGATAGTAGTATACTAGGGAGAGATAGTAGTATACTAGGTAGAGATAGTACTATACTAGGTAGAGATAGTAGTATACTAGGTAGAGTTAGTAGTATACTAGGTAGAGATAGTAGTATACTAATTAGAGATAGTAGTATACTAGGTAGAGATAGTAGTATACTAAGTAGAGTTAGTAGTATACTAGGTAGAGATAGTAGTATAGTAGGTAGAGATAGTAGTATACCAGGTAGAGATAGTAGTACACTAGGTAGATAGTAGTATACTAGGTATAGACAGTAGTATACTAGGTAGAGATAGTAGTGTACTAGGTAGAGATAGTAGTATACTAGGTATAGATAGTAGTATACTAGGTAGAGATAGTAGTGTACTAGGGAGAGATAGTACTATACTAGGTAGAGATAGTAGTATACTAGGTAGAGATAGTAGTATACTAGGTAGAGATAGTAGTGTACTAGGGCGAGATAGTAGTATACTAGGTAGAGATAGTAGTATACTAGGTAGAGATAATAGTATACTAGGTAGAGATAGTAGTATACTAGGTAGAGATAGTAGTATACTGGGTAGAGATAGTAGTATACTAGGTAGAGATAGTAGTATACTAGGTAGAGATAGTAGTATACTAGGTAGAGATAGTAGTATACTAGGTAGAGATAGTAGTATACTAGTTAGAGATGGTAGTATACTAGGTAGAGTTAGTAGTATACTAGGTAGAGATACTAGTATACTAGGTAGAGATATTACAATACTAGGGAGAGATAGTATTATACTAGGTAGAGATAGTAGTATACTAGGTAGAGTTAGTAGTATACTAGGTAGAGATAGTAGTATACTAGGTAGAGATAGTAGTATACTAGGTAGAGTTAGTAGTATACTAGGTAGAGATAGTAGTATACTAGGTAGAGTTAGTAGTATACTAGGTAGAGATAGTAGTATACTAGGTAGAGATGGTAGTATACTAGGTAGAGATAGCAGTATAGTAGGTAGATATAGTAGTATACTAGGTAGAGATACTAGTGTACTAGGGAGAGATAGTAGTATACTAGGTAGAGATAGTAGTATACTAGGTAGAGATAGTAGTATACTAGGTAGAGATAGTAGTATACTAGGTAGAGATAGCAGTATAGTAGGTAGATATAGTAGTATACTAGGTAGAGATAGTAGTATACTAGGCAGAGATAGTAGTATACTAGTAGAGATAGTAGTATACTAGGTAGAGATGGTAGTATACTAGGTAGAGATGGTAGTATACTAGGTAGAGATGGTAATATACCAGGTAGAGATAGTAGTATATTAGGTAGAGATAGTAGTGTACTAGGGAGAGATGGTAGTATACAAGGTAGAGATAGTACTATACTAGGTAGATATAGTAGTATACTAGGTAGAGATAGTAGTATACTAGGCAGAGATAGTAGTATACTAGTAGAGATAGTACTATACTAGGTAGATATAGTAGTATACTAGGTAGAGATAGTAGTATACTAGGTAGAGATAGTAGTATACTAGGTAGTGATAGTAGTATACTAGGTAGAGATAGTAGTATACTAGGTAGAAATAGTTGTATACAAGGTAACGATAGTAGTACACTAGGTTGTGATAGTAGTATACTAGGTAGGGATAGTAGTGTACTAGGTAGAGATAGTAGTATACTAGGTAGATAGTAGTATACTAGGTAGATATAGTAGTATACTAGGTAGAGATAGTAGTATACGAGGTAGAGATGGTAGTATACTAGGTAGAGATAGTAGTATACTGGGAAGAGATAGTAGTATACTAGGTAGAGATAGTAGTATACTAGGTAGGGATAGTAGTGTACTAGGTAGAGATAGTACTATACTAGGTAGAGATGGTAGAATACTAGGTAGAGATAGTAGTATACTAGGTAGATAGTAGTATACTAGGTAGATATAGTAGTATACTAGGTAGAGATAGTAGTGTACTAGGTAGAGATAGTAGTATACTAGGTAGAGATGGTAGTATACTAGGTAGAGATAGTATACTAGGTACAGTTAGTAGTATACTAGGTACACATGGTAGTATACTAGGTAGAGATAGTACTATACTAGGTAGAGATGCTAGTATACTAGGTAGAGATGGTAGTATACTAGGTAGAGATAGTAGTATATTAGGTAGAGATAGTAGTGTACTAGGTAGAGATATTACAATACTAGGGAGAGATAGTACTATACTAGGTAGAGATGGTAGTATACTAGGTAGAGATAGTAGTATACTAGGTAGAGATAGTAGTATACTAGGTAGAGATAGTAGTGTACTAGGTAGAGTTAGTAGTATACTATTTAGAGATGGTAGTATACTAGGTAGAGTTAGTAGTATACTAGGTAGAGATAGTAGTATACTAGGTAGAGATATTACAATACTAGGGAGAGATAGTACTATACTAGGTAGAGATGGTAGTATACTAGGTAGAGATAGTAGTATACTAGGTAGAGATAGTAGTATACTAGGTAGAGATAGTAGTGTACTAGGTAGAGATAGTAGTATACTAGGTAGAGATGGTAGTATACTAGGTAGAGATGCTAGTATACTAGGTAGAGATAGTAGGTAGAGATAGTAGTGTACTAGGTAGAGATAGTACTATACTAGGTAGAGATAGTAGTATACTAGTTAGAGATAGTAGTATACTAGGTAGAGATAGTAGTATACTAGGTAGAGATAGTAGTGTACTAGGTAGAGATAGTAGTATTCTAGGTATAGATAGTAGTATACTATGTAGAGATAGTACTATACTAGGTAGAGATAGTAGTATACCAGGTAGAGATAGTAGTATACTAGGTAGAGATAGTAGTATACTAGGTAGAGATAGTAGTACACTAGGTAGAGATAGTAGTATACTAGGGAGAGATAGTAGTATACTAGGTAGAGATAGTACTATACTAGGTAGAGATAGTAGTATACTAGGTAGAGTTAGTAGTATACTAGGTAGAGATAGTAGTATACTAATTAGAGATAGTAGTATACTAGGTAGAGATAGTAGTATACTAAGTAGAGTTAGTAGTATACTAGGTAGAGATAGTAGTATAGTAGGTAGAGATAGTAGTATACCAGGTAGAGATAGTAGTACACTAGGTAGATAGTAGTATACTAGGTATAGACAGTAGTATACTAGGTAGAGATAGTAGTGTACTAGGTAGAGATAGTAGTATACTAGGTATAGATAGTAGTATACTAGGTAGAGATAGTAGTGTACTAGGGAGAGATAGTACTATACTAGGTAGAGATAGTAGTATACTAGGTAGAGATAGTAGTATACTAGGTAGAGATAGTAGTGTACTAGGGCGAGATAGTAGTATACTAGGTAGAGATAGTAGTATACTAGGTAGAGATAATAGTATACTAGGTAGAGATAGTAGTATACTAGGTAGAGATAGTAGTATACTGGGTAGAGATAGTAGTATACTAGGTAGAGATAGTAGTATACTAGGTAGAGATAGTAGTATACTAGGTAGAGATAGTAGTATACTAGGTAGAGATAGTAGTATACTAGTTAGAGATGGTAGTATACTAGGTAGAGTTAGTAGTATACTAGGTAGAGATACTAGTATACTAGGTAGAGATATTACAATACTAGGGAGAGATAGTATTATACTAGGTAGAGATAGTAGTATACTAGGTAGAGTTAGTAGTATACTAGGTAGAGATAGTAGTATACTAGGTAGAGATAGTAGTATACTAGGTAGAGTTAGTAGTATACTAGGTAGAGATAGTAGTATACTAGGTAGAGTTAGTAGTATACTAGGTAGAGATAGTAGTATACTAGGTAGAGATGGTAGTATACTAGGTAGAGATAGCAGTATAGTAGGTAGATATAGTAGTATACTAGGTAGAGATACTAGTGTACTAGGGAGAGATAGTAGTATACTAGGTAGAGATAGTAGTATACTAGGTAGAGATAGTAGTATACTAGGTAGAGATAGTAGTATACTAGGTAGAGATAGCAGTATAGTAGGTAGATATAGTAGTATACTAGGTAGAGATAGTAGTATACTAGGCAGAGATAGTAGTATACTAGTAGAGATAGTAGTATACTAGGTAGAGATGGTAGTATACTAGGTAGAGATGGTAGTATACTAGGTAGAGATGGTAATATACCAGGTAGAGATAGTAGTATATTAGGTAGAGATAGTAGTGTACTAGGGAGAGATGGTAGTATACAAGGTAGAGATAGTACTATACTAGGTAGATATAGTAGTATACTAGGTAGAGATAGTAGTATACTAGGCAGAGATAGTAGTATACTAGTAGAGATAGTACTATACTAGGTAGATATAGTAGTATACTAGGTAGAGATAGTAGTATACTAGGTAGAGATAGTAGTATACTAGGTAGTGATAGTAGTATACTAGGTAGAGATAGTAGTATACTAGGTAGAAATAGTTGTATACAAGGTAACGATAGTAGTACACTAGGTTGTGATAGTAGTATACTAGGTAGGGATAGTAGTGTACTAGGTAGAGATAGTAGTATACTAGGTAGATAGTAGTATACTAGGTAGATATAGTAGTATACTAGGTAGAGATAGTAGTATACGAGGTAGAGATGGTAGTATACTAGGTAGAGATAGTAGTATACTGGGAAGAGATAGTAGTATACTAGGTAGAGATAGTAGTATACTAGGTAGGGATAGTAGTGTACTAGGTAGAGATAGTACTATACTAGGTAGAGATGGTAGAATACTAGGTAGAGATAGTAGTATACTAGGTAGATAGTAGTATACTAGGTAGATATAGTAGTATACTAGGTAGAGATAGTAGTGTACTAGGTAGAGATAGTAGTATACTAGGTAGAGATGGTAGTATACTAGGTAGAGATAGTATACTAGGTACAGTTAGTAGTATACTAGGTACTCATGGTAGTATACTAGGTAGAGATAGTACTATACTAGGTAGAGATGCTAGTATACTAGGTAGAGATGGTAGTATACTAGGTAGAGATAGTAGTATATTAGGTAGAGATAGTAGTGTACTAGGTAGAGATAGTACTATACTGGGTAGAGATAGTAGTATACTAGTTAGAGATAGTAGTATACTAGGTAGAGATAGTAGTATACTAGGTAGAGATAGTAGTGTACTAGGTAGAGATAGTAGTATACTAGGTATAGATAGTAGTATACTAGGTAGAGATAGTACTATACTAGGTAGAGATAGTAGTATACCAGGTAGAGATAGTAGTATACTAGGTAGAGATAGTAGTATACTAGGTAGAGATAGTAGTATACTAGGTGTAGATGGTAGTATACTAGGTAGAGATGGTAGTATACTAGGTATAGATGGTAGTATACTAGGTAGAGATAGTACTATACTAGGTAGAGATAGTAGTATACTAGGTAGAGTTAGTAGTATACTAGGTAGAGATAGTAGTATTCTAGGTAGAGATAGTACTATACTAGGTAGAGATAGTAGTATACTAAGTAGAGTTAGTAGTATACTAGGTAGAGATAGTAGTATACTAGGTAGAGATAGTAGTATACCAGGTAAAGATAGTAGTATACTAGGTAGATAGTAGTATACTAGGTATAGATAGTAGTATACTAGTTAGAGATAGTACTATACTAGGTAGAGATAGCAGTATAGTAGGTAGATATAGTAGTATATTAGGTAGAGATACTAGTGTACTAGGGAGAGATAGTAGTATACTAGGTAGAGATAGTAGTATACTAGGTAGAGATGGTAGTATACTAGGTAGAGATAGTAGTATACTAGGTAGAGATAGCAGTATAGTAGGTAGATATAGTAGTATACTAGGTAGAGATAGTAGTATACTAGGTAGTGATAGTAGTATACTAGGTAGAGATAGTACTATACTAGGTAGAGATAGTAGTGTACTAGGGAGAGATAGTAGTATATTAGGTAGAGATAGTAGTATACTAGGTAGAGATAGTAGTATACTAGGTAGAGATGGTAGTATACTAGGTAGAGATGGTAGTATACTAGGTAGAGATGGTAATATACTAGGTAGAGATAGTAGTATACTAGGTAGAGATAGTACTATACTAGGTAGAGATGGTAGTATACTAGGTAGAGATAGCAGTATAGTAGGTAGATATAGTAGTATACTAGGTAGAGATAGTAGTATACTAGGTAGAGTTAGTAGTATACTAGGTAGAGATAGTAGTATATTAGGTAGAGATACTAGTGTACTAGGGAGAGATAGTAGTATACTAGGTAGAGATAGTAGTATACTAGGTAGAGATAGTAGTATACTAGGTAGAGATAGTAGTATACTAGGTAGAGATAGCAGTATAGTAGGTAGATATAGTAGTATACTAGGTAGAGATAGTAGTATACTAGGTAGTGATAGTAGTATACTAGGTAGAGATAGTACTATAATAGGTTGAGATAGTAGTATACTAGGCAGAGATAGTAGTATACTAGGTAGAGATAGTAGTATACTAGGTATAGATAGTAGTATACTAGGTAGAGATGGTAGTATACTAGGTAGAGATGGTAGTATACTAGGTAGAGATGGTAATATTCTAGGTAGAGATAGTAGTATACTAGGTAGAGATAGTAGTATACTAAGTAGAGTTAGTAGTATACTAGGTAGAGATAGTAGTATACTAGGTAGTGATAGTAGTATACTAGGTAGAGATAGTAGTATACTAGGTAGAGATAGTAGTATACTAGGTAGAGATAGCAGTATAGTAGGTAGATATAGTAGTATACTAGGTAGAGATAGTTGTATACTAGGCAGAGATAGTAGTATACTAGGTAGAGATAGTAGTATATTAGGTAGAGATAGTAGTATACTAGGTAGAGATAGTAGTATACTAGGTAGAGATAGTAGTATACTAGGTAGTGATAGTAGTATACTAGGTAGCGATAGTAGTATACTAGGTAGAAATAGTTGTATATGAGGTAACGATAGTAGTACACTAGGTAGTGATAGTAGTATACTAGTTAGGGATAGTAGTGTACTAGGTAGAGATAGTAGTATACAAGGTAGATAGTAGTATACTAGGTAGATATAGTAGTATACTAGGTAGAGATAGTAGTATACTAGGTAGAGATGGTAGTATACTAGGAAGAGATAGTAGTATACTAGGTGGAGATATTAGTATACTAGGTAGAGATAGTAGTATACTAGGTAGAGATAGTAGTATACTAGGAAGAGATAGTAGTATACTAGGTAGAGATATTAGTATACTAGGTAGGGATAGTAGTGTACTAGGTAGAGATAGTACTATACTAGGTAGAGATGGTAGTATACTAGGTAGAGATAGTAGTATACTAGGTAGATAGTAGTATACTAGGTAGATATAGTAGTATACTAGGTAGAGATAGTAGTGTACTAGGTAGAGATAGTAGTATACTAGGTAGAGATGGTAGTATACTAGGTAGAGATAGTATACTAGGTAGAGATGGTAGTATACTAGGGAGAGATAGTATACTAGGTAGAGATGGTAGTATACTAGGTAGAGATAGTACTATACTAGGTAGAGATGGTAGTATACTAGGTAGAGTTAGTAGTATACTAGGTAGATATAGTAGTATACTAGGTAGAGATAGTAGTATGCTAGGTATAGATAGTAGTATACTAGGTAGAGATAGTAGTGTACTAGGGAGAGATAGTACTATACTAGGTAGAGATAGTAGTATACTAGTTAGAGATGGTAGTATACTAGGTAGAGTTAGTAGTATACTAGGTAGAGATAGTAGTATACTAGGTAGAGATATTACAATACTAGGGAGAGATAGTACTATACTAGGTAGAGATGGTAGTATACTAGGTAGAGATAGTAGTATACTAGGTAGAGATAGTAGTATACTAGGTAGAGATAGTAGTGTACTAGGTAGAGATAGTAGTATACTAGGTAGAGATGGTAGTATACTAGGTAGAGATGCTAGTATACTAGGTAGAGATAGTAGGTAGAGATAGTAGTGTACTAGGTAGAGATAGTACTATACTAGGTAGAGATAGTAGTATACTAGTTAGAGATAGTAGTATACTAGGTAGAGATAGTAGTACACTAGGTAGAGATAGTAGTATTCTAGGTATAGATAGTAGTATACTATGTAGAGATAGTACTATACTAGGTAGAGATAGTAGTATACCAGGTAGAGATAGTAGTATACTAGGTAGAGATAGTAGTATACTAGGTAGAGATAGTAGTACACTAGGTAGAGATAGTAGTATACTAGGGAGAGATAGTAGTATACTAGGTAGAGATAGTACTATACTAGGTAGGGATAGTAGTATACTAGGTAGAGTTAGTAGTATACTAGGTAGAGATAGTAGTATACTAATTAGAGATAGTAGTATACTAGGTAGAGATAGTAGTATACTAAGTAGAGTTAGTAGTATACCAGGTAGAGATAGTAGTATAGTAGGTAGAGATAGTAGTATACCAGGTAGAGATAGTAATATACTAGGTAGATAGTAGTATACTAGGTATAGATAGTAGTATACTAGGTAGAGATAGTAGTGTACTAGGTAGAGATAGTAGTATACTAGGTAGAGATAGTAGTGTACTAGGGAGAGATAGTACTCTACTAGGTAGAGATAGTACTCTACTAGGTAGAGATAGTAGTATACTAGGTAGAGATAGTAGTATACTAGGTAGAGATAGTAGTGTACTAGGGCGAGATAGTAGTATACTAGGTAGAGATAGTAGTATACTAGGTAGAGATAATAGTATACTAGGTAGAGATAGTAGTATACTAGGTAGAGATAGTAGTATACTGGGTAGAGATAGTAGTATACTAGGTAGAGATAGTAGTATACTAGGTAGAGATAGTAGTATACTAGGTAGAGATAGTAGTATACTAGGTAGAGATAGTAGTATACTAGTTAGAGATGGTAGTATACTAGGTAGAGTTAGTAGTATACTAGGTAGAGATAGTAGTATACTAGGTAGAGATATTACAATACTAGGGAGAGATAGTATTATACTAGGTAGAGATAGTAGTATACTAGGTAGAGTTAGTAGTATACTAGGTAGAGATAGTAGTATACTAGGTAGAGATAGTAGTATACTAGGTAGAGTTAGTAGTATACTAGGTAGAGATAGTAGTATACTAGGTAGAGTTAGTAGTATACTAGGTAGAGATAGTAGTATACTAGGTAGAGATGGTAGTATACTAGGTAGAGATAGCAGTATAGTAGGTAGATATAGTAGTATACTAGGTAGAGATACTAGTGTACTAGGGAGAGATAGTAGTATACTAGGTAGAGATAGTAGTATACTAGGTAGAGATAGTAGTATACTAGGTAGAGATAGTAGTATACTAGGTAGAGATAGCAGTATAGTAGGTAGATATAGTAGTATACTAGGTAGAGATAGTAGTATACTAGGCAGAGATAGTAGTATACTAGTAGAGATAGTAGTATACTAGGTAGAGATGGTAGTATACTAGGTAGAGATGGTAGTATACTAGGTAGAGATGGTAATATACTAGGTAGAGATAGTACTATACTAGGTAGATATAGTAGTATACTAGGTAGAGATAGTAGTATACTAGGCAGAGATAGTAGTATACTAGTAGAGATAGTACTATACTAGGTAGATATAGTAGTATACTAGGTAGAGATAGTAGTATACTAGGTAGAGATAGTAGTATACTAGGTAGTGATAGTAGTATACTAGGTAGAGATAGTAGTATACTAGGTAGAAATAGTTGTATACAAGGTAACGATAGTAGTACACTAGGTTGTGATAGTAGTATACTAGGTAGGGATAGTAGTGTACTAGGTAGAGATAGTAGTATACTAGGTAGATAGTAGTATACTAGGTAGATATAGTAGTATACTAGGTAGAGATAGTAGTATACGAGGTAGAGATGGTAGTATACTAGGTAGAGATAGTAGTATACTAGGAAGAGATAGTAGTATACTAGGTAGAGATAGTAGTATACTAGGTAGGGATAGTAGTGTACTAGGTAGAGATAGTACTATACTAGGTAGAGATGGTAGTATACTAGGTAGAGATAGTAGTATACTAGGTAGATAGTAGTATACTAGGTAGATATAGTAGTATACTAGGTAGAGATAGTAGTGTACTAGGTAGAGATAGTAGTATACTAGGTAGAGATGGTAGTATACTAGGTAGAGATAGTATACTAGGTAGAGTTAGTAGTATACTAGGTAGAGATGGTAGTATACTAGGTAGAGATAGTACTATACTAGGTAGAGATGCTAGTATACTAGGTAGAGATGGTAGTATACTAGGTAGAGATAGTAGTATATTAGGTAGAGATAGTAGTGTACTAGGTAGAGATAGTACTATACTGGGTAGAGATAGTAGTATACTAGTTAGAGATAGTAGTATACTAGGTAGAGATAGTAGTATACTAGGTAGAGCTAGTAGTGTACTAGGTAGAGATAGTAGTATACTAGGTATAGATAGTAGTATACTAGGTAGAGATAGTACTATACTAGGTAGAGATGGTAATATTCTAGGTAGAGATAGTAGTATACTAGGTAGAGATAGTAGTATACTAAGTAGAGTTAGTAGTATACTAGGTAGAGATAGTAGTATACTAGGTAGTGATAGTAGTATACTAGGTAGAGATAGTAGTATACTAGGTAGAGATAGTAGTATACTAGATAGAGATAGCAGTATAGTAGGTAGATATAGTAGTATACTAGGTAGAGATAGTTGTATACTAGGCAGAGATAGTAGTATACTAGGTAGAGATAGTAGTATATTAGGTAGAGATAGTAGTATACTAGGTAGAGATAGTAGTATACTAGGTAGAGATAGTAGTATACTAGGTAGTGATAGTAGTATACTAGGTAGCGATAGTAGTATACTAGGTAGAAATAGTTGTATATGAGGTAACGATAGTAGTACACTAGGTAGTGATAGTAGTATACTAGTTAGGGATAGTAGTGTACTAGGTAGAGATAGTAGTATACAAGGTAGATAGTAGTATACTAGGTAGATATAGTAGTATACTAGGTAGAGATAGTAGTATACTAGGTAGAGATGGTAGTATACTAGGAAGAGATAGTAGTATACTAGGTGGAGATATTAGTATACTAGGTAGAGATAGTAGTATACTAGGTAGAGATAGTAGTATACTAGGAAGAGATAGTAGTATACTAGGTAGAGATATTAGTATACTAGGTAGGGATAGTAGTGTACTAGGTAGAGATAGTACTATACTAGGTAGAGATGGTAGTATACTAGGTAGAGATAGTAGTATACTAGGTAGATAGTAGTATACTAGGTAGATATAGTAGTATACTAGGTAGAGATAGTAGTGTACTAGGTAGAGATAGTAGTATACTAGGTAGAGATGGTAGTATACTAGGTAGAGATAGTATACTAGGTAGAGATGGTAGTATACTAGGGAGAGATAGTATACTAGGTAGAGATGGTAGTATACTAGGTAGAGATAGTACTATACTAGGTAGAGATGGTAGTATACTAGGTAGAGTTAGTAGTATACTAGGTAGATATAGTAGTATACTAGGTAGAGATAGTAGTATGCTAGGTATAGATAGTAGTATACTAGGTAGAGATAGTAGTGTACTAGGGAGAGATAGTACTATACTAGGTAGAGATAGTAGTATACTAGTTAGAGATGGTAGTATACTAGGTAGAGATAGTAGTATACTAGGTAGAGATATTACAATACTAGGGAGAGATAGTACTATACTAGGTAGAGATGGTAGTATACTAGGTAGAGATAGTAGTATACTAGGTAGAGATAGTAGTATACTAGGTAGAGATAGTAGTGTACTAGGTAGAGATAGTAGTATACTAGGTAGAGATGGTAGTATACTAGGTAGAGATGCTAGTATACTAGGTAGAGATAGTAGGTAGAGATAGTAGTGTACTAGGTAGAGATAGTACTATACTAGGTAGAGATAGTAGTATACTAGTTAGAGATAGTAGTATACTAGGTAGAGATAGTAGTACACTAGGTAGAGATAGTAGTATTCTAGGTATAGATAGTAGTATACTATGTAGAGATAGTACTATACTAGGTAGAGATAGTAGTATACCAGGTAGAGATAGTAGTATACTAGGTAGAGATAGTAGTATACTAGGTAGAGATAGTAGTACACTAGGTAGAGATAGTAGTATACTAGGGAGAGATAGTAGTATACTAGGTAGAGATAGTACTATACTAGGTAGGGATAGTAGTATACTAGGTAGAGTTAGTAGTATACTAGGTAGAGATAGTAGTATACTAATTAGAGATAGTAGTATACTAGGTAGAGATAGTAGTATACTAAGTAGAGTTAGTAGTATACCAGGTAGAGATAGTAGTATAGTAGGTAGAGATAGTAGTATACCAGGTAGAGATAGTAATATACTAGGTAGATAGTAGTATACTAGGTATAGATAGTAGTATACTAGGTAGAGATAGTAGTGTACTAGGTAGAGATAGTAGTATACTAGGTAGAGATAGTAGTGTACTAGGGAGAGATAGTACTCTACTAGGTAGAGATAGTACTCTACTAGGTAGAGATAGTAGTATACTAGGTAGAGATAGTAGTATACTAGGTAGAGATAGTAGTGTACTAGGGCGAGATAGTAGTATACTAGGTAGAGATAGTAGTATACTAGGTAGAGATAATAGTATACTAGGTAGAGATAGTAGTATACTAGGTAGAGATAGTAGTATACTGGGTAGAGATAGTAGTATACTAGGTAGAGATAGTAGTATACTAGGTAGAGATAGTAGTATACTAGGTAGAGATAGTAGTATACTAGGTAGAGATAGTAGTATACTAGTTAGAGATGGTAGTATACTAGGTAGAGTTAGTAGTATACTAGGTAGAGATAGTAGTATACTAGGTAGAGATATTACAATACTAGGGAGAGATAGTATTATACTAGGTAGAGATAGTAGTATACTAGGTAGAGTTAGTAGTATACTAGGTAGAGATAGTAGTATACTAGGTAGAGATAGTAGTATACTAGGTAGAGTTAGTAGTATACTAGGTAGAGATAGTAGTATACTAGGTAGAGTTAGTAGTATACTAGGTAGAGATAGTAGTATACTAGGTAGAGATGGTAGTATACTAGGTAGAGATAGCAGTATAGTAGGTAGATATAGTAGTATACTAGGTAGAGATACTAGTGTACTAGGGAGAGATAGTAGTATACTAGGTAGAGATAGTAGTATACTAGGTAGAGATAGTAGTATACTAGGTAGAGATAGTAGTATACTAGGTAGAGATAGCAGTATAGTAGGTAGATATAGTAGTATACTAGGTAGAGATAGTAGTATACTAGGCAGAGATAGTAGTATACTAGTAGAGATAGTAGTATACTAGGTAGAGATGGTAGTATACTAGGTAGAGATGGTAGTATACTAGGTAGAGATGGTAATATACTAGGTAGAGATAGTACTATACTAGGTAGATATAGTAGTATACTAGGTAGAGATAGTAGTATACTAGGCAGAGATAGTAGTATACTAGTAGAGATAGTACTATACTAGGTAGATATAGTAGTATACTAGGTAGAGATAGTAGTATACTAGGTAGAGATAGTAGTATACTAGGTAGTGATAGTAGTATACTAGGTAGAGATAGTAGTATACTAGGTAGAAATAGTTGTATACAAGGTAACGATAGTAGTACACTAGGTTGTGATAGTAGTATACTAGGTAGGGATAGTAGTGTACTAGGTAGAGATAGTAGTATACTAGGTAGATAGTAGTATACTAGGTAGATATAGTAGTATACTAGGTAGAGATAGTAGTATACGAGGTAGAGATGGTAGTATACTAGGTAGAGATAGTAGTATACTAGGAAGAGATAGTAGTATACTAGGTAGAGATAGTAGTATACTAGGTAGGGATAGTAGTGTACTAGGTAGAGATAGTACTATACTAGGTAGAGATGGTAGTATACTAGGTAGAGATAGTAGTATACTAGGTAGATAGTAGTATACTAGGTAGATATAGTAGTATACTAGGTAGAGATAGTAGTGTACTAGGTAGAGATAGTAGTATACTAGGTAGAGATGGTAGTATACTAGGTAGAGATAGTATACTAGGTAGAGTTAGTAGTATACTAGGTAGAGATGGTAGTATACTAGGTAGAGATAGTACTATACTAGGTAGAGATGCTAGTATACTAGGTAGAGATGGTAGTATACTAGGTAGAGATAGTAGTATATTAGGTAGAGATAGTAGTGTACTAGGTAGAGATAGTACTATACTGGGTAGAGATAGTAGTATACTAGTTAGAGATAGTAGTATACTAGGTAGAGATAGTAGTATACTAGGTAGAGCTAGTAGTGTACTAGGTAGAGATAGTAGTATACTAGGTATAGATAGTAGTATACTAGGTAGAGATAGTACTATACTAGGTAGAGATGGTAATATTCTAGGTAGAGATAGTAGTATACTAGGTAGAGATAGTAGTATACTAAGTAGAGTTAGTAGTATACTAGGTAGAGATAGTAGTATACTAGGTAGTGATAGTAGTATACTAGGTAGAGATAGTAGTATACTAGGTAGAGATAGTAGTATACTAGATAGAGATAGCAGTATAGTAGGTAGATATAGTAGTATACTAGGTAGAGATAGTTGTATACTAGGCAGAGATAGTAGTATACTAGGTAGAGATAGTAGTATATTAGGTAGAGATAGTAGTATACTAGGTAGAGATAGTAGTATACTAGGTAGAGATAGTAGTATACTAGGTAGTGATAGTAGTATACTAGGTAGCGATAGTAGTATACTAGGTAGAAATAGTTGTATATGAGGTAACGATAGTAGTACACTAGGTAGTGATAGTAGTATACTAGTTAGGGATAGTAGTGTACTAGGTAGAGATAGTAGTATACAAGGTAGATAGTAGTATACTAGGTAGATATAGTAGTATACTAGGTAGAGATAGTATTATACTAGGTAGAGATGGTAGTATACTAGGAAGAGATAGTAGTATACTAGGTAGAGATATTAGTATACTAGGTAGAGATAGTAGTATACTAGGTAGAGATAGTAGTATACTAGGAAGAGATAGTAGTATACTAGGTAGAGATATTAGTATACTAGGTAGGGATAGTAGTGTACTAGGTAGAGATAGTATACTAGGTAGAGATGGTAGTATACTAGGTAGAGATAGTACTATACTAGGTAGAGATGGTAGTATACTAGGTAGAGTTAGTAGTATACTAGGTAGATATAGTAGTATACTAGGTAGAGATAGTAGTATGCTAGGTATAGATAGTAGTATACTAGGTAGAGATAGTAGTGTACTAGGGAGAGATAGTACTATACTAGGTAGAGATAGTAGTATACTAGTTAGAGATGGTAGTATACTAGGTAGAGTTAGTAGTATACTAGGTAGAGATAGTAGTATACTAGGTAGAGATATTACAATACTAGGGAGAGATAGTACTATACTAGGTAGAGATGGTAGTATACTAGGTAGAGATAGTAGTATACTAGGTAGAGATAGTAGTATACTAGGTAGAGATAGTAGTGTACTAGGTAGAGATAGTAGTATACTAGGTAGAGATGGTAGTATACTAGGTAGAGATGCTAGTATACTAGGTAGAGATAGTAGGTAGAGATAGTAGTGTACTAGGTAGAGATAGTACTATACTAGGTAGAGATAGTAGTATACTAGTTAGAGATAGTAGTATACTAGGTAGAGATAGTAGTACACTAGGTAGAGATAGTAGTATTCTAGGTATAGATAGTAGTATACTATGTAGAGATAGTACTATACTAGGTAGAGATAGTAGTATACCAGGTAGAGATAGTAGTATACTAGGTAGAGATAGTAGTATACTAGGTAGAGATAGTAGTACACTAGGTAGAGATAGTAGTATACTAGGGAGAGATAGTAGTATACTAGGTAGAGATAGTACTATACTAGGTAGAGATAGTAGTATACTAGGTAGAGTTAGTAGTATACTAGGTAGATATAGTAGTATACTAATTAGAGATAGTAGTATACTAGGTAGAGATAGTAGTATACTAAGTAGAGTTAGTAGTATACCAGGTAGAGATAGTAGTATAGTAGGTAGAGATAGTAGTATACCAGGTAGAGATAGTAGTATACTAGGTAGATAGTAGTATACTAGGTATAGATAGTAGTATACTAGGTAGAGATAGTAGTGTACTAGTAAGAGATAGTAGTATACTAGGTATAGATAGTAGTATACTAGGTAGAGATAGTAGTGTACTAGGGAGAGATAGTACTCTACTAGGTAGAGATAGTAGTATACTAGGTAGAGATAGTAGTATACTAGGTAGAGATAGTAGTGTACTAGGGCGAGATAGTAGTATACTAGGTAGAGATAGTAGTATACTAGGTAGAGATAATAGTATACTAGGTAGAGATAGTAGTATACTAGGTAGAGATAGTAGTATACTGGGTAGAGATAGTAGTATACTAGGTAGAGATAGTAGTATACTAGGTAGAGATAGTAGTATACTAGGTAGAGATAGTAGTATACTAGGTAGAGATAGTAGTATACTAGTTAGAGATGGTAGTATACTAGGTAGAGTTAGTAGTATACTAGGTAGAGATAGTAGTATACTAGGTAGAGATATTACAATACTAGGGAGAGATAGTATTATACTAGGTAGAGATAGTAGTATACTAGGTAGAGTTAGTAGTATACTAGGTAGAGATAGTAGTATACTAGGTAGAGATAGTAGTATACTAGGTAGAGTTAGTAGTATACTAGGTAGAGATAGTAGTATACTAGGTAGAGTTAGTAGTATACTAGGTAGAGATAGTAGTATACTAGGTAGAGATGGTAGTATACTAGGTAGAGATAGAAGTATAGTAGGTAGATATAGTAGTATACTAGGTAGAGATACTAGTGTACTAGGGAGAGATAGTAGTATACTAGGTAGAGATAGTAGTATACTAGGTAGAGATAGTAGTATACTAGGTAGAGATAGTAGTATACTAGGTAGAGATAGCAGTATAGTAGGTAGATATAGTAGTATACTAGGTAGAGATAGTAGTATACTAGGCAGAGATAGTAGTATACTAGTAGAGATAGTAGTATACTAGGTAGAGATGGTAGTATACTAGGTAGAGATGGTAGTATACTAGGTAGAGATGGTAATATACTAGGTAGAGATAGTAGTATATTAGGTAGAGATAGTAGTGTACTAGGGAGAGATGGTAGTATACTAGGTAGAGATAGTACTATACTAGGTAGATATAGTAGTATACTAGGTAGAGATAGTAGTATACTAGGCAGAGATAGTAGTATACTAGTAGAGATAGTACTATACTAGGTAGATATAGTAGTATACTAGGTAGAGATAGTAGTATACTAGGTAGAGATAGTAGTATACTAGGTAGTGATAGTAGTATACTAGGTAGAGATAGTAGTATACTAGGTAGAAATAGTTGTATACAAGGTAACGATAGTAGTACACTAGGTTGTGATAGTAGTGTACTAGGTAGAGATAGTAGTATACTAGGTAGATAGTAGTATACTAGGTAGATATAGTAGTATACTAGGTAGAGATAGTAGTATACGAGGTAGAGATGGTAGTATACTAGGTAGAGATAGTAGTATACTAGGAAGAGATAGTAGTATACTAGGTAGAGATAGTAGTATACTAGGTAGGGATAGTAGTGTACTAGGTAGAGATAGTACTATACTAGGTAGAGATGGTAGTATACTAGGTAGAGATAGTAGTATACTAGGTAGATAGTAGTATACTAGGTAGATATAGTAGTATACTAGGTAGAGATAGTAGTGTACTAGGTAGAGATAGTAGTATACTAGGTAGAGATGGTAGTATACTAGGTAGAGATAGTATACTAGGTAGAGTTAGTAGTATACTAGGTAGAGATGGTAGTATACTAGGTAGAGATAGTACTATACTAGGTAGAGATGCTAGTATACCAGGTAGAGATGGTAGTATACTAGGTAGAGATAGTAGTATATTAGGTAGAGATAGTAGTGTACTAGGTAGAGATAGTACTATACTGGGTAGAGATAGTAGTATACTAGTTAGAGATAGTAGTATACTAGGTAGAGATAGTAGTATACTAGGTAGAGATAGTAGTGTACTAGGTAGAGATAGTAGTATACTAGGTATAGATAGTAGTATACTAGGTAGAGATAGTACTATACTAGGTAGAGATAGTAGTATACCAGGTAGAGATAGTAGTATACTAGGTAGAGATAGTAGTATACTAGGTAGAGATAGTAGTATACTAGGTGTAGATGGTAGTATACTAGGTAGAGATGGTAGTATACTAGGTATAGATGGTAGTATACTAGGTAGAGATAGTACTATACTAGGTAGAGATAGTAGTATACTAGGTAGAGTTAGTAGTATACTAGGTAGAGATAGTAGTATTCTAGGTAGAGATAGTACTATACTAGGTAGAGATAGTAGTATACTAAGTAGAGTTAGTAGTATACTAGGTAGAGATAGTAGTATACTAGGTAGAGATAGTAGTATACCAGGTAAAGATAGTAGTATACTAGGTAGATAGTAGTATACTAGGTATAGATAGTAGTATACTAGTTAGAGATAGTACTATACTAGGTAGAGATAGCAGTATAGTAGGTAGATATAGTAGTATACTAGGTAGAGATACTAGTGTACTAGGGAGAGATAGTAGTATACTAGGTAGAGATAGTAGTATACTAGGTAGAGATGGTAGTATACTAGGTAGAGATAGTAGTATACTAGGTAGAGATAGCAGTATAGTAGGTAGATATAGTAGTATACTAGGTAGAGATAGTAGTATACTAGGTAGTGATAGTAGTATACTAGGTAGAGATAGTACTATACTAGGTAGAGATAGTAGTGTACTAGGGAGAGATAGTAGTATACTAGGTAGAGATAGTAGTATGCTAGGTAGAGATAGTAGTATACTAGGTAGAGATGGTAGTATACTAGGTAGAGATGGTAGTATACTAGGTAGAGATGGTAATATACTAGGTAGAGATAGTAGTATACTAGGTAGAGATAGTACTATACTAGGTTGAGATAGCAGTATAGTAGGTAGATATAGTAGTATACTAGGTAGAGATAGTAGTATACTAAGTAGAGTTAGTAGTATACTAGGTAGAGATAGTAGTATACTAGGTAGAGATAGTAGTATACCAGGTAAAGATAGTAGTATACTAGGTAGATAGTAGTATACTAGGTATAGATAGTAGTATACTAGTTAGAGATAGTACTATACTAGGTAGAGATAGCAGTATAGTAGGTAGATATAGTAGTATACTAGGTAGAGATACTAGTGTACTAGGGAGAGATAGTAGTATACTAGGTAGAGATAGTAGTATACTAGGTAGAGATGGTAGTATACTAGGTAGAGATAGTAGTATACTAGGTAGAGATAGCAGTATAGTAGGTAGATATAGTAGTATACTAGGTAGAGATAGTAGTATACTAGGTAGTGATAGTAGTATACTAGGTAGAGATAGTACTATACTAGGTAGAGGTAGTAGTGTACTAGGGAGAGATAGTAGTATACTAGGTAGAGATAGTAGTATACTAGGTAGAGATAGTAGTATACTAGGTAGAGATGGTACTATACTAGGTAGAGATGGTAGTATACTAGGTAGAGATGGTAATATACTAGGTAGAGATAGTAGTATACTAGGTAGAGATAGTACTATACTAGGTAGAGATGGTAGTATACTAGGTAGAGATAGCAGTATAGTAGGTAGATATAGTAGTATACTAGGTAGAGATAGTAGTATACTAGGTAGAGTTAGTAGTATACTAGGTAGAGATAGTAGTATATTAGGTAGAGATACTAGTGTACTAGGGAGAGATAGTAGTATACTAGGTAGAGATAGTAGTATACTAGGTAGAGATAGTAGTATACTAGGTAGAGATAGTAGTATACTAGGTAGAGATAGCAGTATAGTAGGTAGATATAGTAGTATACTAGGTAGAGATAGTAGTATACTAGGTAGTGATAGTAGTATACTAGGTAGAGATAGTACTATACTAGGTTGAGATAGTAGTATACTAGGCAGAGATAGTAGTATACTAGGTAGAGATAGTAGTATACTAGGTAGAGATAGTAGTATACTAGGTAGAGATGGTAGTATACTAGGTAGAGATGGTAGTATACTAGGTAGAGATGGTAATATTCTAGGTAGAGATAGTAGTATACTAGGTAGAGATAGTAGTATACTAAGTAGAGTTAGTAGTATACTAGGTGGAGATAGTAGTATACTAGGTAGTGATAGTAGTATACTAGGTAGAGATAGTAGTATACTAGGTAGAGATAGTAGTATACTAGGTAGAGATAGCAGTATAGTAGGTAGATATAGTAGTATACTAGGTAGAGATAGTTGTATACTAGGCAGAGATAGTAGTATACTAGGTAGAGATAGTAGTATATTAGGTAGAGATAGTAGTATACTAGGTAGAGATAGTAGTATACTAGGTAGAGATAGTAGTATACTAGGTAGTGATAGTAGTATACTAGGTAGCGATAGTAGTATACTAGGTAGAAATAGTTGTATATGAGGTAACGATAGTAGTACACTAGGTAGTGATAGTAGTATACTAGTTAGGGATAGTAGTGTACTAGGTAGAGATAGTAGTATACAAGGTAGATAGTAGTATACTAGGTAGATATAGTAGTATACTAGGTAGAGATAGTAGTATACTAGGTAGAGATGGTAGTATACTAGGAAGAGATAGTAGTATACTAGGTAGAGATATTAGTATACTAGGTAGAGATAGTAGTATACTAGGTAGAGATAGTAGTATACTAGGAAGAGATAGTAGTATACTAGGTAGAGATATTAGTATACTAGGTAGGGATAGTAGTGTACTAGGTAGAGATAGTACTATACTAGGTAGAGATGGTAGTATACTAGGTAGAGATAGTAGTATACTAGGTAGATAGTAGTATACTAGGTAGATATAGTAGTATACTAGGTAGAGATAGTAGTGTACTAGGTAGAGATAGTAGTATACTAGGTAGAGATGGTAGTATACTAGGTAGAGATAGTATACTAGGTAGAGATGGTAGTATACTAGGGAGAGATAGTATACTAGGTAGAGATGGTAGTATACTAGGTAGAGATAGTACTATACTAGGTAGAGATGGTAGTATACTAGGTAGAGTTAGTAGTATACTAGGTCGATATAGTAGTATACTAGGTAGAGATAGTAGTATGCTAGGTATAGATAGTAGTATACTAGGTAGAGATAGTAGTGTACTAGGGAGAGATAGTACTATACTAGGTAGAGATAGTAGTATACTAGGTAGAGATAGTAGTATACTAGGTAGAGATAGTAGTGTACTAGGGAGAGATAGTAGTATACTAGGTAGAGATAGTAGTATACTAGGTAGAGATAATAGTATACTAGGTAGAGATAGTAGTATACTAGGTAGAGATAGTAGTATACTGGGTAGAGATAGTAGTATACTAGGTAGAGATAGTAGTATACTAGGTAGAGATAGTAGTATACTAGGTAGAGATAGTAGTATACTAGTTAGAGATGGTAGTATACTAGGTAGAGTTAGTACTATACTAGGTAGAGATAGTAGTATACTAGGTAGAGATAGTACTATACTAGGTAGAGATAGTACTATACTAGGTAGAGATAGTACTATACTAGGTAGAGATGGTAATATACTAGGTAGAGATAGTAGTATACTAGGTAGAGATAGTAGTGTACTACTGAGAGATAGTACTATACTAGGTAGATATAGTAGTATACTAGGTAGAGATAGTAGTATACTAGGTAGTGATAGTAGTATACTAGGTAGAGATAGTAGTATACTAGGTAGAAATAGTTGTATACGAGGTAACGATAGTAGTACACTAGGTAGTGATAGTAGTATACTAGGTAGTGATAGTAGTGTACTAGGTAGAGATAGTAGTATACTAGGTAGATAGTAGTATACTAGGTAGATATAGTAGTATACTAGGTAGAGATAGTAGTATACTAGGTAGAGATGGTAGTATACTAGGTAGAGATAGTAGTATACTAGGAAGAGATAGTAGTATACTAGGTAGAGATAGTAGTATACTAGGTAGGGATAGTAGTGTACTAGGTAGAGATAGTACTATACTAGGTAGAGATGGTAGTATACTAGGTAGAGATAGTAGTATACTAGGTAGATAGTAGTATACTAGGTAGATATAGTAGTATACTAGGTAGAGATAGTAGTGTACTAGGTAGAGATAGTAGTATACTAGGTAGAGATGGTAGTATACTAGGTAGAGATAGTATACTAGGTAGAGTTAGTAGTATACTAGGTAGAGATGGTAGTATACTAGGTAGAGATAGTACTATACTAGGTAGAGATGCTAGTATACTAGGTAGAGATGGTAGTATACTAGGTAGAGATAGTAGTATACTAGGTAGAGATAGTAGTGTACTAGGTAGAGATAGTACTATACTGGGTAGAGATAGTAGTATACTAGTTAGAGATAGTAGTATACTAGGTAGAGATAGTAGTATACTAGGTAGAGATAGTAGTATACTAGGTAGAGATAATAGTATACTAGGTAGAGATAGTAGTATACTAGGTAGAGATAGTAGTGTACTAGGTAGAGATAGTAGTATACTAGGTAGAGATAGTAGTATACTAGGTAGAGATAATAGTATACTAGGTAGAGATAGTAGTATACTAGGTAGAGATAGTAGTATACTGGGTAGAGATAGTAGTATACTAGGTAGAGATAGTAGTATACTAGGTAGAGATAGTAGTATACTAGGTAGAGATAGTAGTATACTAGTAGTATACTAGGTAGAGATAGTAGTATACTAGTTAGAGATGGTAGTATACTAGGTAGATATAGTAGTATACTAGGTAGAGATAGTAGTGTACTAGGTAGAGATAGTAGTATACTAGGTAGAGATGGTAGTATACTAGGTAGAGATGCTAGTATACTAGGTAGAGATGGTAGTATACTAGGGAGAGATAGTATACTAGGTAGAGATGGTAGTATACTAGGTAGAGATAGTACTGTACTAGGTAGAGATGCTAGTATACTAGGTAGAGATAGTAGTATACTAGGTAGAGATAGTAGTGTACTAGGTAGAGATAGCACTATACTAGGTAGAGGTAGTAGTATACTAGTTAGAGATAGTAGTATACTAGGTAGAGATAGTAGTATACTAGGTAGAGATAGTAGTGTACTAGGTAGAGATAGTAGTATTCTAGGTATAGATAGTAGTATACTACGTAGAGATAGTACTATACTAGGTAGAGATAGTAGTATACCAGGTAGAGATAGTAGTATACTAGGTAGAGATAGTAGTATACTAGGTAGAGATAGTAGTATACTAGGTGGAGATAGTACTATACTAGGTAGAGATAGTAGTATACTAGGTAGAGTTAGTAGTATACTAGGTAGAGATAGTAGTATACTAATTAGAGATAGTAGTATACTAGGTAGAGATAGTAGTATACTAAGTAGAGTTAGTAGTATACTAGGTAGAGATAGTAGTATACTAGGTAGAGATAGTAGTATACCAGGTAGAGATAGTAGTATACTAGGTAGATAGTAGTATACTAGGTATAGATAGTAGTATACTAGGTAGAGATAGTAGTATACTAAGTAGAGTTAGTAGTATACTAGGGAGAGATAGTACTATACTAGGTAGAGATAGTAGTATACCAGGTAGAGATAGTAGTATACTAGGTAGAGATAGTAGTATACCAGGTAGAGATAGTAGTATACTAGGTAGATAGTAGTATACTAGGTATAGATAGTAGTATACTAGGTAGAGATAGTAGTGTACTAGGTAGAGATAGTAGTATACTAGGTATAGATAGTAGTATACTAGGTAGAGATAGTAGTGTACTAGGGAGAGATAGTACTATACTAGGTAGAGATAGTAGTATACTAGGTAGAGATAGTAGTATACTAGGTAGAGATAGTAGTGTACTAGGGCGAGATAGTAGTATACTAGGTAGAGATGGTAGTATACAAGGTAGAGATAATAGTATACTAGGTAGAGATAGTAGTATACTAGGTAGAGATAGTAGTATACTGGGTAGAGATAGTAGTATACTAGGTAGAGATAGTAGTATACTAGGTAGAGATAGTAGTATACTAGGTAGAGATAGTAGTATACTAGGTAGAGATAGTAGTATACTAGGTAGAGATAGTAGTATACTAGTTAGAGATGGTAGTATACTAGGTAGAGTTAGTAGTATACTAGGTAGAGATAGTAGTATACTAGTTAGAGATAGTAGTATACTGGGTAGAGATAGTAGTATACTAGGTAGAGATAGTAGTATACTAGGTAGAGATAGTAGTATACTAGGTAGAGATAGTAGTATACTAGGTAGAGATAGTATTATACTAGGTAGAGATATTACAATACTAGGGAGAGATCGTAGTATACTAGGTAGAGATAGTAGTATACTAGGTAGAGTTAGTAGTATACTAGGTAGAGATAGTATTATACTAGGTAGAGATATTACAATACTAGGGAGAGATCGTAGTATACTAGGTAGAGATAGTAGTATACTAGGTAGAGTTAGTAGTATACTAGGTAGAGATAGTAGTATACTAGGTAGAGATAGTACTATACTAGGTAGAGATGGTAGTATACTAGGTAGAGATAGCAGTATAGTAGGTAGAGTTAGTAGTATACTAGGTAGAGATAGTAGTATACTAGGTAGAGTTAGTAGTATACTAGGTAGAGATAGTAGTATACTAGGTAGAGATAGTAATATACTAGGTAGAGTTAGTAGTATACTAGGTAGAGATAGTAGTATACTAGGTAGAGATAGTAGTATACTAGGTAGAGTTAGTAGTATACTAGGTAGAGATAGTAGTATACTAGGTAGAGTTAGTAGTATACTAGGTAGAGATAGTAGTATACTAGGTAGAGATAGTACTATACTAGGTAGAGATGGTAGTATACTAGGTAGAGATAGCAGTATAGTAGGTAGATATAGTAGTATACTAGGTAGAGATACTAGTGTACTAGGGAGAGATAGTAGTATACTAGGTAGAGATAGTAGTATACTAGGTAGAGATAGTAGTATACTAGGTAGAGATAGTAGTATACTAGGTAGAGATAGCAGTATAGTAGGTAGATATAGTAGTATACTAGGTAGAGATAGTAGTATACTAGGCAGAGATAGTAGTATACTAGTAGAGATAGTAGTATACTAGGTAGAGATAGTAATATACTAGGTAGAGATGGTAGTATGCTAGGTAGAGATGGTAGTATACTAGGTAGAGATGGTAATATACTAGGTAGAGATAGTAGTATACTAGGTAGAGATAGTAGTATACTAGGTAGAGATAGTAGTATATTAGGTAGAGATAGTAGTGTACTAGGGAGAGATGGTAGTATACTAGGTAGAGATAGTACTATACTAGGTAGATATAGTAGTATACTAGGTACAGATAGTAGTATACTAGGCAGAAATAGTAGTATACTAGTAGAGATAGTACTATACTAGGTAGATATAGTAGTATACTAGGTAGAGATAGTAGTATACTAGGTAGAGATAGTAGTATACTAGGTAGTGATAGTAGTATACTAGGTAGAGATAGTAGTATACTAGGTAGAAATAGTTGTATACAAGGTAACGATAGTAGTACACTAGGTTGTGATAGTAGTATACTAGGTAGGGATAGTAGTGTACTAGGTAGAGATAGTAGTATACTAGGTAGATAGTAGTATACTAGGTAGATATAGTAGTATACTAGGTAGAGATAGTAGTATACGAGGTAGAGATGGTAGTATACTAGGTAGGGATAGTAGTGTACTAGGTAGAGATAGTACTATACTAGGTAGAGATGGTAGTATACTAGGTAGAGATAGTAGTATACTAGATAGATAGTAGTATACTAGGTAGATATAGTAGTATACTAGGTAGAGATAGTAGTGTACTAGGTAGAGATAGTAGTATACTAGGTAGAGATAGTATACTAGGTAGAGTTAGTAGTATACTAGGTAGAGATAGTATACTAGGTAGAGTTAGTAGTATACTAGGTAGAGATGGTAGTATACTAGGTAGAGATAGTACTATACTAGGTAGAGATGCTAGTATACTAGGTAGAGATGGTAGTATACTAGGTAGAGATAGTAGTATATTAGGTAGTGATAGAAGTGTACTAGCTAGAGATAGTACTATACTGGGTAGAGATAGTAGTATACTAGTTAGAGATAGTAGTATACTAGGTAGAGATAGTAGTATACTAGGTAGAGATAGTAGTGTACTAGGTAGAGATAGTAGTATACTAGGTAGAGATGGTAGTATACTAGGTAGAGATAGTATACTAGGTAGAGATGGTAGTATACTAGGTAGAGATAGTACTATACTAGGTAGAGATGGTAGTATACTAGGTAGAGTTAGTAGTATACTAAGTAGATATAGTAGTATAACTAGGTAGAGATAGTAGTATGCTAGGTATAGATAGTAGTATACTAGGTAGAGATAGTAGTGTACTAGGGAGAGATAGTACTATACTAGGTAGAGATAGTAGTATACTAGGTAGAGATAGTAGTATACTAGGTAGAGATAGTAGTGTACTAGGGAGAGATAGTAGTATACTAGGTAGAGATAGTAGTATACTAGGTAGAGATAGTAGTATACTAGTAGTATACTAGGTAGAGATAGTAGTATACTAGTTAGAGATGGTAGTATACTAGGTAGAGTTAGTAGTATACTAGGTAGAGATAGTAGTATACTAGGTAGAGATATTACAATACTAGGGAGAGATAGTACTATACTAGGTAGAGATGGTAGTATACTAGGTAGAGATAGTAGTATACTAGGTAGAGTTAGTAGTATACTAGGTAGATATAGTAGTATACTAGGTAGAGATAGTAGTGTACTAGGTAGAGATAGTAGTATACTAGGTAGAGATGGTAGTATACTAGGTAGAGATGCTAGTATACTAGGTAGAGATGGTAGTATACTAGGGAGAGATAGTATACTAGGTAGAGATGGTAGTATACTAGGTAGAGATAGTACTGTACTAGGTAGAGATGCTAGTATACTAGGTAGAGATAGTAGTATACTAGGTAGAGATAGTAGTGTACTAGGTAGAGATAGTACTATACTAGGTAGAGGTAGTAGTATACTAGTTAGAGATAGTAGTATACTAGGTAGAGATAGTAGTATACTAGGTAGAGATAGTAGTGTACTAGGTAGAGATAGTAGTATTCTAGGTATAGATAGTAGTATACTACGTAGAGATAGTACTATACTAGGTAGAGATAGTAGTATACCAGGTAGAGATAGTAGTATACTAGGTAGAGATAGTAGTATACTAGGTAGAGATAGTAGTATACTAGGTGGAGATAGTACTATACTAGGTAGAGATAGTAGTATACTAGGTAGAGTTAGTAGTATACTAGGTAGAGATAGTAGTATACTAATTAGAGATAGTAGTATACTAGGTAGAGATAGTAGTATACTAAGTAGAGTTAGTAGTATACTAGGTAGAGATAGTAGTATACTAGGTAGAGATAGTAGTATACCAGGTAGAGATAGTAGTATACTAGGTAGATAGTAGTATACTAGCTATAGATAGTAGTATACTAGGTAGAGATAGTAGTATACTAAGTAGAGTTAGTAGTATACTAGGGAGAGATAGTACTATACTAGGTAGAGATAGTAGTATACCAGGTAGAGATAGTAGTATACTAGGTAGAGATAGTAGTATACCAGGTAGAGATAGTAGTATACTAGGTAGATAGTAGTATACTAGGTATAGATAGTAGTATACTAGGTAGAGATAGTAGTGTACTAGGTAGAGATAGTAGTATACTAGGTATAGATAGTAGTATACTAGGTAGAGATAGTAGTGTACTAGGGAGAGATAGTACTATACTAGGTAGAGATAGTAGTATACTAGGTAGAGATAGTAGTATACTAGGTAGAGATAGTAGTGTACTAGGGCGAGATAGTAGTATACTAGGTAGAGATGGTAGTATACTAGGTAGAGATAATAGTATACTAGGTAGAGATAGTAGTATACTAGGTAGAGATAGTAGTATACTGGGTAGAGATAGTAGTATACTAGGTAGAGATAGTAGTATACTAGGTAGAGATAGTAGTATACTAGGTAGAGATAGTAGTATACTAGGTAGAGATAGTAGTATACTAGGTAGAGATAGTAGTATACTAGTTAGAGATGGTAGTATACTAGGTAGAGTTAGTAGTATACTAGGTAGAGATAGTAGTATACTAGTTAGAGATAGTAGTATACTGGGTAGAGATAGTAGTATACTAGGTAGAGATAGTAGTATACTAGGTAGAGATAGTAGTATACTAGGTAGAGATAGTAGTATACTAGGTAGAGATAGTAGTATACTAGTTAGAGATGGTAGTATACTAGGTAGAGTTAGTAGTATACTAGGTAGAGATAGTAGTATACTAGGTAGAGATATTACAATACTAGGGAGAGATAGTATTATACTAGGTAGAGATATTACAATACTAGGGAGAGATCGTAGAATACTAGGTAGGGATAGTAGTATACTAGGTAGAGTTAGTAGTATACTAGGTAGAGATAGTAGTATACTAGGTAGAGATAGTACTATACTAGGTAGAGATGGTAGTATACTAGGTAGAGATAGCAGTATAGTAGGTAGAGTTAGTAGTATACTAGGTAGAGATAGTAGTATACTAGGTAGAGTTAGTAGTATACTAGGTAGAGATAGTAGCATACTAGGTAGAGATAGTAATATACTAGGTAGAGTTAGTAGTATACTAGGTAGAGATAGTAGTATACTAGGTAGAGATAGTAGTATACTAGGTAGAGTTAGTAGTATACTAGGTAGAGATAGTAGTATACTAGGTAGAGTTAGTAGTATACTAGGTAGAGATAGTAGTATACTAGGTAGAGATAGTACTATACTAGGTAGAGATGGTAGTATACTAGGTAGAGATAGCAGTATAGTAGGTAGATATAGTAGTATACTAGGTAGAGATACTAGTGTACTAGGGAGAGATAGTAGTATACTAGGTAGAGATAGTAGTATACTAGGTAGAGATAGTAGTATACTAGGTAGAGATAGTAGTATACTAGGTAGAGATAGCAGTATAGTAGGTAGATATAGTAGTATACTAGGTAGAGATAGTAGTATACTAGGCAGAGATAGTAGTATATTAGTAGAGATAGTAGTATACTAGGTAGAGATAGTAATATACTAGGTAGAGATGGTAGTATACTAGGTAGAGATGGTAGTATACTAGGTAGAGATGGTAATATACTAGGTAGAGATAGTAGTATACTAGGTAGAGATAGTAGTATACTAGGTAGAGATAGTAGTATATTAGGTAGAGATAGTAGTGTACTAGGGAGAGATGGTAGTATACTAGGTAGAGATAGTACTATACTAGGTAGATATAGTAGTATACTAGGTACAGATAGTAGTATACTAGGCAGAGATAGTAGTATACTAGTAGAGATAGTACTATACTAGGTAGATATAGTAGTATACTAGGTAGAGATAGTAGTATACTAGGTAGAGATAGTAGTATACTAGGTAGTGATAGTAGTATACTAGGTAGAGCTAGTAGTATACTAGGTAGAAATAGTTGTATACAAGGTAACGATAGTAGTACACTAGGTTGTGATAGTAGTATACTAGGTAGGGATAGTAGTGTACTAGGTAGAGATAGTAGTATACTAGGTAGATAGTAGTATACTAGGTAGATATAGTAGTATACTAGGTAGAGATAGTAGTATACGAGGTAGAGATGGTAGTATACTAGGTAGGGATAGTAGTGTACTAGGTAGAGATAGTACTATACTAGGTAGAGATGGTAGTATACTAGGTAGAGATAGTAGTATACTAGGTAGATAGTAGTATACTAGGTAGATATAGTAGTATACTAGGTAGAGATAGTAGTGTACTAGGTAGAGATAGTAGTATACTAGGTAGAGATAGTATACTAGGTAGAGTTAGTAGTATACTAGGTAGAGATAGTATACTAGGTAGAGTTAGTAGTATACTAGGTAGAGATGGTAGTATACTAGGTAGAGATAGTACTATACTAGGTAGAGATGCTAGTATACTAGGTAGAGATGGTAGTATACTAGGTAGAGATAGTAGTATATTAGGTAGAGATAGAAGTGTACTAGCTAGAGATAGTACTATACTGGGTAGAGATAGTAGTATACTAGTTAGAGATAGTAGTATACTAGGTAGAGATAGTAGTATACTAGGTAGAGATAGTAGTGTACTAGGTAGAGATAGTAGTATACTAGGTAGAGATGGTAGTATACTAGGTAGAGATAGTATACTAGGTAGAGATGGTAGTATACTAGGGAGAGATAGTATACTAGGTAGAGATGGTAGTATACTAGGTAGAGATAGTACTATACTAGGTAGAGATGGTAGTATACTAGGTAGAGTTAGTAGTATACTAGGTAGATATAGTAGTATACTAGGTAGAGATAGTAGTATGCTAGGTATAGATAGTAGTATACTAGGTAGAGATAGTAGTGTACTAGGGAGAGATAGTACTATACTAGGTAGAGATAGTAGTATACTAGGTAGAGATAGTAGTATACTAGGTAGAGATAGTAGTGTACTAGGGAGAGATAGTAGTATACTAGGTAGAGATAGTAGTATACTAGGTAGAGATAATAGTATACTAGGTAGAGATAGTAGTATACTAGGTAGAGATAGTAGTATACTAGGTAGAGATAGTAGTATACTAGGTAGAGATAGTAGTATACTAGGTAGAGATAGTAGTATACTAGTTAGAGATGGTAGTATACTAGGTAGAGTTAGTACTATACTAGGTAGAGATAGTAGTATACTAGGTAGAGATAGTACTATACTAGGTAGAGATAGTACTATACTAGGTAGAGATAGTACTATACTAGGTAGAGATGGTAATATACTAGGTAGAGATAGTAGTATACTAGGTAGAGATAGTAGTGTACTAGGGAGAGATAGTACTATACTAGGTAGATATAGTAGTATACTAGGTAGAGATAGTAGTATACTAGGTAGTGATAGTAGTATACTAGGTAGAGATAGTAGTATACTAGGTAGAAATAGTTGTATACGAGGTAACGATAGTAGTACACTAGGTAGTGATAGTAGTATACTAGGTAGGGATAGTAGTGTACTAGGTAGAGATAGTAGTATACTAGGTAGATAGTAGTATACTAGGTAGATATAGTAGTATACTAGGTAGAGATAGTAGTATACTAGGTAGAGATGGTAGTATACTAGGTAGAGATAGTAGTATACTAGGAAGAGATAGTAGTATACTAGGTAGAGATAGTAGTATACTAGGTAGGGATAGTAGTGTACTAGGTAGAGATAGTACTATACTAGGTAGAGATGGTAGTATACTAGGTAGAGATAGTAGTATACTAGGTAGAGATAGTATACTAGGTAGAGTTAGTAGTATACTAGGTAGAGATGGTAGTATACTAGGTAGAGATAGTACTATACTAGGTAGAGATGCTAGTATACTAGGTAGAGATGGTAGTATACTAGGTAGAGATAGTAGTATACTAGGTAGAGATAGTAGTGTACTAGGTAGAGATAGTACTATACTGGGTAGAGATAGTAGTATACTAGTTAGAGATAGTAGTATACTAGGTAGAGATAGTAGTATACTAGGTAGAGATAGTAGTATACTAGGTAGAGATAATAGTATACTAGGTAGAGATAGTAGTATACTAGGTAGAGATAGTAGTGTACTAGGTAGAGATAGTAGTATACTAGGTAGAGATAGTAGTATACTAGGTAGAGATAATAGTATACTAGGTAGAGATAGTAGTATACTAGGTAGAGATAGTAGTATACTGGGTAGAGATAGTAGTATACTAGGTAGAGATAGTAGTATACTAGGTAGAGATAGTAGTATACTAGGTAGAGATAGTAGTATACTAGTAGTATACTAGGTAGAGATAGTAGTATACTAGTTAGAGATGGTAGTATACTAGGTAGAGTTAGTAGTATACTAGGTAGAGATAGTAGTATACTAGGTAGAGATATTACAATACTAGGGAGAGATAGTACTATACTAGGTAGAGATAGTAGTATACTAGGTAGAGATAATAGTATACTAGGTAGAGATAGTAGTATACTAGGTAGAGATAATAGTATACTAGGTAGAGATAGTAGTATACTAGGTAGAGATAGTAGTGTACTAGGTAGAGATAGTAGTATACTAGGTAGAGATAGTACTATACTAGGTAGAGATAGTACTATACTAGGTAGAGATAATAGTATACTAGGTAGAGATAGTAGTATACTAGGTAGAGATAGTAGTATACTGGGTAGAGATAGTAGTATACTAGGTAGAGATAGTAGTATACTAGGTAGAGATAGTAGTATACTAGGTAGAGATAGTAGTATACTAGTAGTATACTAGGTAGAGATAGTAGTATACTAGTTAGAGATGGTAGTATACTAGGTAGAGTTAGTAGTATACTAGGTAGAGATAGTAGTATACTAGGTAGAGATATTACAATACTAGGGAGAGATAGTACTATACTAGGTAGAGATGGTAGTATACTAGGTAGAGATAGTAGTATACTAGGTAGAGATAGTAGTATACTAGGTAGAGTTAGTAGTATACTAGGTAGATATAGTAGTATACTAGGTAGAGATAGTAGTGTACTAGGTAGAGATAGTAGTATACTAGGTAGAGATGGTAGTATACTAGGTAGAGATGCTAGTATACTAGGTAGAGATGGTAGTATACTAGGGAGAGATGGTAGTATACTAGGTAGAGATAGTACTGTACTAGGTAGAGATGCTAGTATACTAGGTAGAGATAGTAGTATACTAGGTAGAGATAGTAGTGTACTAGGTAGAGATGGTAGTATACTAGGTAGAGATAGTACTGTACTAGGTAGAGATGCTAGTATACTAGCTAGAGATAGTAGTATACTAGGTAGAGATAGTAGTGTACTAGGTAGAGATAGTACTATACTAGGTAGAGGTAGTAGTATACTAGTTAGAGATAGTAGTATACTAGGTAGAGATAGTAGTATACTAGGTAGAGATAGTAGTGTACTAGGTAGAGATAGTAGTATTCTAGGTATAGATAGTAGTATACTACGTAGAGATTGTACTATACTAGGTAGAGATAGTAGTATACCAGGTAGAGATAGTAGTATACTAGGTAGAGATAGTAGTATACTAGGTAGAGATAGTAGTATACTAGGTGGAGATAGTACTATACTAGGTAGAGATAGTAGTATACTAGGTAGAGTTAGTAGTATACTAGGTAGAGATAGTAGTATACTAATTAGAGATAGTAGTATACTAGGTAGAGATAGTAGTATACTAAGTAGAGTTAGTAGTATACTAGGTAGAGATAGTAGTATACTAGGTAGAGATAGTAGTATACCAGGTAGAGATAGTAGTATACTAGGTAGATAGTAGTATACTAGGTATAGATAGTAGTATACTAGGTAGAGATATTAGTATACTAAGTAGAGTTAGTAGTATACTAGGGAGAGATAGTAGTATACTAGGTAGAGATAGTAGTATACTAGGTAGGGATAGTAGTGTACTAGGTAGAGATAGTACTATACTAGGTAGAGATGGTAGTATACTAGGTAGAGATAGTAGTATACTAGGTAGAGATAGTATACTAGGTAGAGTTAGTAGTATACTAGGTAGAGATGGTAGTATACTAGGTAGAGATAGTACTATACTAGGTAGAGATGCTAGTATACTAGGTAGAGATGGTAGTATACTAGGTAGAGATAGTAGTATACTAGGTAGAGATAGTAGTGTACTAGGTAGAGATAGTACTATACTGGGTAGAGATAGTAGTATACTAGTTAGAGATAGTAGTATACTAGGTAGAGATAGTAGTATACTAGGTAGAGATAGTAGTATACTAGGTAGAGATAATAGTATACTAGGTAGAGATAGTAGTATACTAGGTAGAGATAGTAGTGTACTAGGTAGAGATAGTAGTATACTAGGTAGAGATAGTAGTATACTAGGTAGAGATAATAGTATACTAGGTAGAGATAGTAGTATACTAGGTAGAGATAGTAGTATACTGGGTAGAGATAGTAGTATACTAGGTAGAGATAGTAGTATACTAGGTAGAGATAGTAGTATACTAGGTAGAGATAGTAGTATACTAGTAGTATACTAGGTAGAGATAGTAGTATACTAGTTAGAGATGGTAGTATACTAGGTAGAGTTAGTAGTATACTAGGTAGAGATAGTAGTATTCTAGGTAGAGATATTACAATACTAGGGAGAGATAGTACTATACTAGGTAGAGATAGTAGTATACTAGGTAGAGATAATAGTATACTAGGTAGAGATAGTAGTATACTAGGTAGAGATAATAGTATACTAGGTAGAGATAGTAGTATACTAGGTAGAGATAGTAGTGTACTAGGTAGAGATAGTAGTATACTAGGTAGAGATAGTACTATACTAGGTAGAGATAGTACTATACTAGGTAGAGATAATAGTATACTAGGTAGAGATAGTAGTATACTAGGTAGAGATAGTAGTATACTGGGTAGAGATAGTAGTATACTAGGTAGAGATAGTAGTATACTAGGTAGAGATAGTAGTATACTAGGTAGAGATAGTAGTATACTAGTAGTATACTAGGTAGAGATAGTAGTATACTAGTTAGAGATGTTAGTATACTAGGTAGAGTTAGTAGTATACTAGGTAGAGATAGTAGTATACTAGGTAGAGATATTACAATACTAGGGAGAGATAGTACTATACTAGGTAGAGATGGTAGTATACTAGGTAGAGATAGTAGTATACTAGGTAGAGATAGTAGTATACTAGGTAGAGTTAGTAGTATACTAGGTAGATATAGTAGTATACTAGGTAGAGATAGTAGTGTACTAGGTAGAGATAGTAGTATACTAGGTAGAGATGGTAGTATACTAGGTAGAGATGCTAGTATACTAGGTAGAGATGGTAGTATACTAGGGAGAGATGGTAGTATACTAGGTAGAGATAGTACTGTACTAGGTAGAGATGCTAGTATACTAGGTAGATATAGTAGTATACTAGGTAGAGATAGTAGTGTACTAGGTAGAGATGGTAGTATACTAGGTAGAGATAGTACTGTACTAGGTAGAGATGCTAGTATACTAGGTAGAGATAGTAGTATACTAGGTAGAGATAGTAGTGTACTAGGTAGAGATAGTACTATACTAGGTAGAGGTAGTAGTATACTACGTAGAGATAGTACTATACTAGGTAGAGATAGTAGTATACCAGGTAGAGATAGTAGTATACTAGGTAGAGATAGTAGTATACTAGGTAGAGATAGTAGTATACTAGGTAGAGTTAGTAGTATACTAGGTAGAGATAGTAGTATACTAATTAGAGATAGTAGTATACTAGGTAGAGATAGTAGTATACTAAGTAGAGTTAGTAGTATACTAGGTAGAGATAGTAGTATACTAGGTAGAGATAGTAGTATACCAGGTAGAGATAGTAGTATACTAGGTAGATAGTAGTATACTAGGTATAGATAGTAGTATACTAGGTAGAGATAGTAGTATACTAAGTAGAGTTAGTAGTATACTAGGGAGAGATAGTACTATACTAGGTAGAGATAGTAGTATACCAGGTAGAGATAGTAGTATACTAGGTAGAGATAGTAGTATACCAGGTAGAGATAGTAGTATACTAGGTAGATAGTAGTATACTAGGTATAGATAGTAGTATACTAGGTAGAGATAGTAGTGTACTAGGTAGAGATAGTAGTATACTAGGTATAGATAGTAGTATACTAGGTAGAGATAGTAGTGTACTAGGGAGAGATAGTACTATACTAGGTAGAGATAGTAGTATACTAGGTAGAGATAGTAGTATACTAGGTAGAGATAGTAGTGTACTAGGGCGAGATAGTAGTATACTAGGTAGAGATGGTAGTATACTAGGTAGAGATAATAGTATACTAGGTAGAGATAGTAGTATACTAGGTAGAGATAGTAGTATACTGGGTAGAGATAGTAGTATACTAGGTAGAGATAGTAGTATACTAGGTAGAGATAGTAGTATACTAGGTAGAGATAGTAGTATACTAGGTAGAGATAGTAGTATACTAGGTAGAGATAGTAGTATACTAGTTAGAGATGGTAGTATACTAGGTAGAGTTAGTAGTATACTAGGTAGAGATAGTAGTATACTAGTTAGAGATAGTAGTATACTGGGTAGAGATAGTAGTATACTAGGTAGAGATAGTAGTATACTAGGTAGAGATAGTAGTATACTAGGTAGAGATAGTAGTATACTAGGTAGAGATAGTAGTATACTAGTTAGAGATGGTAGTATACTAGGTAGAGTTAGTAGTATACTAGGTAGAGATAGTAGTATACTAGGTGGAGATAGTACTATAATAGGTAGAGATAGTAGTATACTAGGTAGAGATAGTAGTATACTAGGTGGAGATAGTACTATACTAGGTAGAGATAGTAGTATACTAGGTAGAGTTAGTAGTATACTAGGTAGAGATAGTAGTATACTAATTAGAGATAGTAGTATACTAGGTAGAGATAGTAGTATACTAGGTAGAGATAGTAGTATACCAGGTAGAGATAGTAGTATACTAGGTAGATAGTAGTATACTAGGTATAGATAGTAGTATACTAGGTAGAGATAGTAGTATACTAAGTAGAGTTAGTAGTATACTAGGGAGAGATAGTAGTATACTAGGTAGAGATAGTAGTATACTAGGTAGGGATAGTAGTGTACTAGGTAGAGATAGTACTATACTAGGTAGAGATGGTAGTATACTAGGTAGAGATAGTAGTATACTAGGTAGAGATAGTATACTAGGTAGAGTTAGTAGTATACTAGGTAGAGATGGTAGTATACTAGGTAGAGATAGTACTATACTAGGTAGAGATGCTAGTATACTAGGTAGAGATGGTAGTATACTAGGTAGAGATAGTAGTATACTAGGTAGAGATAGTAGTGTACTAGGTAGAGATAGTACTATACTGGGTAGAGATAGTAGTATACTAGTTAGAGATAGTAGTATACTAGGTAGAGATAGTAGTATACTAGGTAGAGATAGTAGTATACTAGGTAGAGATAATAGTATACTAGGTAGAGATAGTAGTATACTAGGTAGAGATAGTAGTGTACTAGGTAGAGATAGTAGTATACTAGGTAGAGATAGTAGTATACTAGGTAGAGATAATAGTATACTAGGTAGAGATAGTAGTATACTAGGTAGAGATAGTAGTATACTGGGTAGAGATAGTAGTATACTAGGTAGAGATATTAGTATACTAGGTAGAGATAGTAGTATACTAGGTAGAGATAGTAGTATACTAGTAGTATACTAGGTAGAGATAGTAGTATACTAGTTAGAGATGGTAGTATACTAGGTAGAGTTAGTAGTATACTAGGTAGAGATAGTAGTATACTAGGTAGAGATATTACAATACTAGGGAGAGATAGTACTATACTAGGTAGAGATAGTAGTATACTAGGTAGAGATAATAGTATACTAGGTAGAGATAGTAGTATACTAGGTAGAGATAATAGTATACTAGGTAGAGATAGTAGTATACTAGGTAGAGATAGTAGTGTACTAGGTAGAGATAGTAGTATACTAGGTAGAGATAGTACTATACTAGGTAGAGATAGTACTATACTAGGTAGAGATAATAGTATACTAGGTAGAGATAGTAGTATACTAGGTAGAGATAGTAGTATACTGGGTAGAGATAGTAGTATACTAGGTAGAGATAGTAGTATACTAGGTAGAGATAGTAGTATACTAGGTAGAGATAGTAGTATACTAGTAGTATACTAGGTAGAGATAGTAGTATACTAGTTAGAGATGGTAGTATACTAGGTAGAGTTAGTAGTATACTAGGTAGAGATAGTAGTATACTAGGTAGAGATATTACAATACTAGGGAGAGATAGTACTATACTAGGTAGAGATGGTAGTATACTAGGTAGAGATAGTAGTATACTAGGTAGAGATAGTAGTATACTAGGTAGAGTTAGTAGTATACTAGGTAGATATAGTAGTATACTAGGTAGAGATAGTAGTGTACTAGGTAGAGATAGTAGTATACTAGGTAGAGATGGTAGTATACTAGGTAGAGATGCTAGTATACTAGGTAGAGATGGTAGTATACTAGGGAGAGATGGTAGTATACTAGGTAGAGATAGTACTGTACTAGGTAGAGATGCTAGTATACTAGGTAGATATAGTAGTATACTAGGTAGAGATAGTAGTGTACTAGGTAGAGATGGTAGTATACTAGGTAGAGATAGTACTGTACTAGGTAGAGATGCTAGTATACTAGGTAGAGATAGTAGTATACTAGGTAGAGATAGTAGTGTACTAGGTAGAGATAGTACTATACTAGGTAGAGGTAGTAGTATACTACGTAGAGATAGTACTATACTAGGTAGAGATAGTAGTATACCAGGTAGAGATAGTAGTATACTAGGTAGAGATAGTAGTATACTAGGTAGAGATAGTAGTATACTAGGTAGAGTTAGTAGTATACTAGGTAGAGATAGTAGTATACTAATTAGAGATAGTAGTATACTAGGTAGAGATAGTAGTATACTAAGTAGAGTTAGTAGTATACTAGGTAGAGATAGTAGTATACTAGGTAGAGATAGTAGTATACCAGGTAGAGATAGTAGTATACTAGGTAGATAGTAGTATACTAGGTATAGATAGTAGTATACTAGGTAGAGATAGTAGTATACTAAGTAGAGTTAGTAGTATACTAGGGAGAGATAGTACTATACTAGGTAGAGATAGTAGTATACCAGGTAGAGATAGTAGTATACTAGGTAGAGATAGTAGTATACCAGGTAGAGATAGTAGTATACTAGGTAGATAGTAGTATACTAGGTATAGATAGTAGTATACTAGGTAGAGATAGTAGTGTACTAGGTAGAGATAGTAGTATACTAGGTATAGATAGTAGTATACTAGGTAGAGATAGTAGTGTACTAGGGAGAGATAGTACTATATTAGGTAGAGATAGTAGTATACTAGGTAGAGATAGTAGTATACTAGGTACAGATATTACAATACTAGGGAGAGATAGTATTATACTAGGTAGAGATATTACAATACTAGGGAGAGATAGTAGTATACTAGGTAGAGATAGTAGTATACTAGGTAGAGTTAGTAGTATACTAGGTAGAGATAGTAGTATACTAGGTAGAGATAGTACAATACTAGGTAGAGATGGTAGTATACTAGGTAGAGATTGCAGTATAGTAGGTAGAGTTAGTAGTATACTAGGTAGAGATAGTAGTATACTAGGTAGAGTTAGTAGTATACTAGGTAGAGATAGTAGTATACTAGGTAGAGATAGTAGTATACTAGGTAGAGTTAGTAGTATACTAGGTAGAGATAGTAGTATACTAGGTAGAGATAGTAGTATACTAGGTAGAGTTAGTAGTATACTAGGTAGAGATAGTAGTATACTAGGTAGAGTTAGTAGTATACTAGGTAGAGATAGTAGTATACTAGGTAGAGATAGTACTATACTAGGTAGAGATGGTAGTATACTAGGTAGAGATAGCAGTATAGTAGGTAGATATAGTAGTATACTAGGTAGAGATAGTAGTATACTAGGCAGAGATAGTAGTATACTAGTAGAGATAGTAGTATACTAGGTAGAGATAGTAGTATACTAGGTAGAGATGGTAGTATACTAGGTAGAGATGGTAATATACTAGGTAGAGATAGTAGTATACTAGGTAGAGATAGTAGTATACTAGGTAGAGATAGTAGTATACTAGGTAGAGATAGTAGTATACTAGGTAGAGATAGCAGTATAGTAGGTAGATATAGTAGTATACTAGGTAGAGATAGTAGTATACTAGGCAGAGATAGTAGTATACTAGTAGAGATAGTAGTATACTAGGTAGAGATAGTAGTATACTAGGTAGAGATGGTAGTATACTAGGTAGAGATGGTAGTATACTAGGTAGAGATGGTAATATACTAGGTAGAGATAGTAGTATACTAGGTAGAGATAGTAGTATACTAGGTAGAGATAGTAGTATATTAGGTAGATATAGTAGTATACTAGGTAGAGATAGTAGTATACTAGGCAGAGATAGTAGTATACTAGTAGAGATAGTACTATACTAGGTAGATATAGTAGTATACTAGGTAGAGATAGTAGTATACTAGGTAGAGATAGTAGTATACTAGGTAGTGATAGTAGTATACTAGGTAGAGATAGTAGTATACTAGGTAGAAATAGTTGTATACAAGGTAACGATAGTAGTACACTAGGTTGTGATAGTAGTATACTAGGTAGGGATAGTAGTGTACTAGGTAGAGATAGTAGTATACTAGGTAGATAGTAGTATACTAGGTAGATATAGTAGTATACTAGGTAGAGATAGTAGTATACGAGGTAGAGATGGTAGTATACTAGGTAGGGATAGTAGTGTACTAGGTAGAGATAGTACTATACTAGGTAGAGATGGTAGTATACTAGGTAGAGATAGTAGTATACTAGGTAGATAGTAGTATACTAGGTAGATATAGTAGTATACTAGGTAGAGATAGTAGTGTACTAGGTAGAGATAGTAGTATACTAGGTAGAGATAGTATACTAGGTAGAGTTAGTAGTATACTAGGTAGAGATAGTATACTAGGTAGAGTTAGTAGTATACTAGGTAGAGATGGTAGTATACTAGGTAGAGATAGTACTATACTAGGTAGAGATGCTAGTATACTAGGTAGAGATGGTAGTATACTAGGTAGAGATAGTAGTATATTAGGTAGAGATAGAAGTGTACTAGCTAGAGATAGTACTATACTGGGTAGAGATAGTAGTATACTAGTTAGAGATAGTAGTATACTAGGTAGAGATAGTATTATACTAGGTAGAGATAGTAGTATACTAGTAGTATACTAGGTAGAGATAGTAGTATACTAGTTAGAGATGGTAGTATACTAGGTAGAGTTAGTAGTATACTAGGTAGAGATAGTAGTATACTAGGTAGAGATATTACAATACTAGGGAGAGATAGTACTATACTAGGTAGAGATGGTAGTATACTAGGTAGAGATAGTAGTATACTAGGTAGAGATAGTAGTATACTAGGTAGAGTTAGTAGTATACTAGGTAGATATAGTAGTATACTAGGTAGAGATAGTAGTGTACTAGGTAGAGATAGTAGTATACTAGGTAGAGATGGTAGTATACTAGGTAGAGATGCTAGTATACTAGGTAGAGATGGTAGTATACTAGGGAGAGATAGTATACTAGGTAGAGATGGTAGTATACTAGGTAGAGATAGTACTGTACTAGGTAGAGATGCTAGTATACTAGGTAGAGATAGTAGTATACTAGGTAGAGATAGTAGTGTACTAGGTAGAGATAGTACTATACTAGGTAGAGGTAGTAGTATACTAGTTAGAGATAGTAGTATACTAGGTAGAGATAGTAGTATACTAGGTAGAGATAGTAGTGTACTAGGTAGAGATAGTAGTATTCTAGGTATAGATAGTAGTATACTACGTAGAGATAGTACTATACTAGGTAGAGATGGTAGTATACCAGGTAGAGATAGTAGTATACTAGGTAGAGATAGTAGTATACTAGGTAGAGATAGTAGTACACTTGGTAGAGATAGTAGTATACTAGGGAGAGATAGTAGTATACTAGGTGGAGATAGTACTATACTAGGTAGAGATAGTAGTATACTAGGTAGAGTTAGTAGTATACTAGGTAGAGATAGTAGTATACTAATTAGAGATAGTAGTATACTAGGTAGAGATAGTAGTATACTAAGTAGAGTTAGTAGTATACTAGGTAGAGATAGTAGTATACTAGGTAGAGATAGTAGTATACTAGGTAGAGATAGTAGTATACCAGGTAGAGATAGTAGTATACTAGGTAGATAGTAGTATACTAGGTATAGATAGTAGTATACTAGGTAGAGATAGTAGTGTACTAGGTAGAGATAGTAGTATACTAGGTATAGATAGTAGTATACTAGGTAGAGATAGTAGTGTACTAGGGAGAGATAGTAGTATACTAGGTATAGATAGTAGTATACTAGGTAGAGATAGTAGTGTACTAGGTAGAGATAGTAGTATACTAGGTATAGATAGTAGTATACTAGGTAGAGATAGTAGTGTACTAGGTAGAGATAGTAGTATACTAGGTATAGATAGCAGTATACTAGGTAGAGATAGTAGTGTTCTAGGGAGAGATAGTACTATACTAGGTAGAGATAGTAGTATACTAGGTAGAGATAGTAGTATACTAGGTAGAGATAGTAGTGTACTAGGGCGAGATAGTAGTATACTAGGTAGAGATGGTAGTATACTAGGTAGAGATAATAGTATACTAGGTAGAGATAGTAGTATACTAGGTAGAGATAGTAGTATACTGGGTAGAGATAGTAGTATACTAGGTAGAGATAGTAGTATACTAGGTAGAGATAGTAGTATACTAGGTAGAGATAGTAGTATACTAGGTAGAGATAGTAGTATACTAGGTAGAGATAGTAGTATACTAGTTAGAGATGGTAGTATACTAGGTAGAGTTAGTAGTATACTAGGTAGAGATAGTAGTATACTAGTTAGAGATAGTAGTATACTGGGTAGAGATAGTAGTATACTAGGTAGAGATAGTAGTATACTAGGTAGAGATAGTAGTATACTAGGTAGAGATAGTAGTATACTAGGTAGAGATAGTAGTATACTAGTTAGAGATGGTAGTATACTAGGTAGAGTTAGTAGTATACTAGGTAGAGATAGTAGTATACTAGGTAGAGATATTACAATACTAGGGAGAGATAGTATTATACTAGGTAGAGATGGTAGTATACTAGGTAGAGATAGTAGTATACTAGGTAGAGTTAGTAGTATACTAGGTAGAGATAGTAGTATACTAGGTAGAGTTAGTAGTATACTAGGTAGAGATAGTAGTATACTAGGTAGAGTTAGTAGTATACTAGGTAGAGATAGTAGTATATTGGGTAGAGATAGTACTATACTAGGTAGAGATGGTAGTATACTAGGTAGAGATAGCAGTATAGTAGGTAGATATAGTAGTATACTAGGTATAGATACTAGTGTACTAGGGAGAGATAGTAGTATACTAGGTAGAGATAGTAGTATACTAGGTAGAGATAGTAGTATAGTAGGTAGATATAGTAGTATACTAGGTAGAGATAGTAGTATACTAGGCAGAGATAGTAGTATACTAGTAGAGATAGTAGTATACTAGGTAGAGATAGTAGTATACTAGGTAGAGATGGTAGTATACTAGGTGGAGATGGTAATATACTAGGTAGAGATAGTAGTATACTAGGTAGAGATAGTAGTATACTATGTAGAGATAGTAGTATATTAGGTAGAGATAGTAGTGTACTAGGGAGAGATGGTAGTATACTAGGTAGAGATAGTACTATTCTAGGTAGATATAGTAGTATACTAGGTAGAGATAGTAGTATACTAGGCAGAGATAGTAGTATACTAGTAGAGATAGTACTATACTAGGTAGATATAGTAGTATACTAGGTAGAGATAGTAGTATACTAGGTAGAGATAGTAGTATACTAGGTAGTGATAGTAGTATACTAGGTAGAGATAGTAGTATACTAGGTAGAAATAGTTGTATACAAGGTAACGATAGTAGTACACTAGGTTGTGATAGTAGTATACTAGGTAGGGATAGTAGTGTACTAGGTAGAGATAGTAGTATACTAGGTAGATAGTAGTATACTAGGTAGATATAGTAGTATACTAGGTAGAGATAGTAGTATACGAGGTAGAGATGGTAGTATACTAGGTAGGGATAGTAGTCTACTAGGTAGAGATAGTACTATACTAGGTAGAGATGGTAGTATACTAGGTAGAGATAGTAGTATACTAGGTAGATAGTAGTATACTAGGTAGAGATAATAGTATACTAGGTAGAGATAGTAGTATACTAGGTAGAGATAGTAGTATACTGGGTAGAGATAGTAGTATACTAGGTAGAGATAGTAGTATACTAGGTAGAGATAGTAGTATACTAGGTAGAGATAGTAGTATACTAGTAGTATACTAGGTAGAGATAGTAGTATACTAGTTAGAGATGGTAGTATACTAGGTAGAGTTAGTAGTATACTAGGTAGAGATAGTAGTATACTAGGTAGAGATATTACAATACTAGGGAGAGATAGTACTATACTAGGTAGAGATAGTAGTATACTAGGTAGAGATAATAGTATACTAGGTAGAGATAGTAGTATACTAGGTAGAGATAATAGTATACTAGGTAGAGATAGTAGTATACTAGGTAGAGATAGTAGTGTACTAGGTAGAGATAGTAGTATACTAGGTAGAGATAGTACTATACTAGGTAGAGATAGTACTATACTAGGTAGAGATAATAGTATACTAGGTAGAGATAGTAGTATACTAGGTAGAGATAGTAGTATACTGGGTAGAGATAGTAGTATACTAGGTAGAGATAGTAGTATACTAGGTAGAGATAGTAGTATACTAGGTAGAGATAGTAGTATACTAGTAGTATACTAGGTAGAGATAGTAGTATACTAGTTAGAGATGGTAGTATACTAGGTAGAGTTAGTAGTATACTAGGTAGAGATAGTAGTATACTAGGTAGAGATATTACAATACTAGGGAGAGATAGTACTATACTAGGTAGAGATGGTAGTATACTAGGTAGAGATAGTAGTATACTAGGTAGAGATAGTAGTATACTAGGTAGAGTTAGTAGTATACTAGGTAGATATAGTAGTATACTAGGTAGAGATAGTAGTGTACTAGGTAGAGATAGTAGTATACTAGGTAGAGATGGTAGTATACTAGGTAGAGATGCTAGTATACTAGGTAGAGATGGTAGTATACTAGGGAGAGATGGTAGTATACTAGGTAGAGATAGTACTGTACTAGGTAGAGATGCTAGTATACTAGGTAGAGATAGTAGTATACTAGGTAGAGATAGTAGTGTACTAGGTAGAGATGGTAGTATACTAGGTAGAGATAGTACTGTACTAGGTAGAGATGCTAGTATACTAGCTAGAGATAGTAGTATACTAGGTAGAGATAGTAGTGTACTAGGTAGAGATAGTACTATACTAGGTAGAGGTAGTAGTATACTAGTTAGAGATAGTAGTATACTAGGTAGAGATAGTAGTATACTAGGTAGAGATAGTAGTGTACTAGGTAGAGATAGTAGTATTCTAGGTATAGATAGTAGTATACTACGTAGAGATTGTACTATACTAGGTAGAGATAGTAGTATACCAGGTAGAGATAGTAGTATACTAGGTAGAGATAGTAGTATACTAGGTAGAGATAGTAGTATACTAGGTGGAGATAGTACTATACTAGGTAGAGATAGTAGTATACTAGGTAGAGTTAGTAGTATACTAGGTAGAGATAGTAGTATACTAATTAGAGATAGTAGTATACTAGGTAGAGATAGTAGTATACTAAGTAGAGTTAGTAGTATACTAGGTAGAGATAGTAGTATACTAGGTAGAGATAGTAGTATACCAGGTAGAGATAGTAGTATACTAGGTAGATAGTAGTATACTAGGTATAGATAGTAGTATACTAGGTAGAGATATTAGTATACTAAGTAGAGTTAGTAGTATACTAGGGAGAGATAGTAGTATACTAGGTAGAGATAGTAGTATACTAGGTAGGGATAGTAGTGTACTAGGTAGAGATAGTACTATACTAGGTAGAGATGGTAGTATACTAGGTAGAGATAGTAGTATACTAGGTAGAGATAGTATACTAGGTAGAGTTAGTAGTATACTAGGTAGAGATGGTAGTATACTAGGTAGAGATAGTACTATACTAGGTAGAGATGCTAGTATACTAGGTAGAGATGGTAGTATACTAGGTAGAGATAGTAGTATACTAGGTAGAGATAGTAGTGTACTAGGTAGAGATAGTACTATACTGGGTAGAGATAGTAGTATACTAGTTAGAGATAGTAGTATACTAGGTAGAGATAGTAGTATACTAGGTAGAGATAGTAGTATACTAGGTAGAGATAATAGTATACTAGGTAGAGATAGTAGTATACTAGGTAGAGATAGTAGTGTACTAGGTAGAGATAGTAGTATACTAGGTAGAGATAGTAGTATACTAGGTAGAGATAATAGTATACTAGGTAGAGATAGTAGTATACTAGGTAGAGATAGTAGTATACTGGGTAGAGATAGTAGTATACTAGGTAGAGATAGTAGTATACTAGGTAGAGATAGTAGTATACTAGGTAGAGATAGTAGTATACTAGTAGTATACTAGGTAGAGATAGTAGTATACTAGTTAGAGATGGTAGTATACTAGGTAGAGTTAGTAGTATACTAGGTAGAGATAGTAGTATACTAGGTAGAGATATTACAATACTAGGGAGAGATAGTACTATACTAGGTAGAGATAGTAGTATACTAGGTAGAGATAATAGTATACTAGGTAGAGATAGTAGTATACTAGGTAGAGATAATAGTATACTAGGTAGAGATAGTAGTATACTAGGTAGAGATAGTAGTGTACTAGGTAGAGATAGTAGTATACTAGGTAGAGATAGTACTATACTAGGTAGAGATAGTACTATACTAGGTAGAGATAATAGTATACTAGGTAGAGATAGTAGTATACTAGGTAGAGATAGTAGTATACTGGGTAGAGATAGTAGTATACTAGGTAGAGATAGTAGTATACTAGGTAGAGATAGTAGTATACTAGGTAGAGATAGTAGTATACTAGTAGTATACTAGGTAGAGATAGTAGTATACTAGTTAGAGATGTTAGTATACTAGGTAGAGTTAGTAGTATACTAGGTAGAGATAGTAGTATACTAGGTAGAGATATTACAATACTAGGGAGAGATAGTACTATACTAGGTAGAGATGGTAGTATACTAGGTAGAGATAGTAGTATACTAGGTAGAGATAGTAGTATACTAGGTAGAGTTAGTAGTATACTAGGTAGATATAGTAGTATACTAGGTAGAGATAGTAGTGTACTAGGTAGAGATAGTAGTATACTAGGTAGAGATGGTAGTATACTAGGTAGAGATGCTAGTATACTAGGTAGAGATGGTAGTATACTAGGGAGAGATGGTAGTATACTAGGTAGAGATAGTACTGTACTAGGTAGAGATGCTAGTATACTAGGTAGATATAGTAGTATACTAGGTAGAGATAGTAGTGTACTAGGTAGAGATGGTAGTATACTAGGTAGAGATAGTACTGTACTAGGTAGAGATGCTAGTATACTAGGTAGAGATAGTAGTATACTAGGTAGAGATAGTAGTGTACTAGGTAGAGATAGTACTATACTAGGTAGAGGTAGTAGTATACTACGTAGAGATAGTACTATACTAGGTAGAGATAGTAGTATACCAGGTAGAGATAGTAGTATACTAGGTAGAGATAGTAGTATACTAGGTAGAGATAGTAGTATACTAGGTAGAGTTAGTAGTATACTAGGTAGAGATAGTAGTATACTAATTAGAGATAGTAGTATACTAGGTAGAGATAGTAGTATACTAAGTAGAGTTAGTAGTATACTAGGTAGAGATAGTAGTATACTAGGTAGAGATAGTAGTATACCAGGTAGAGATAGTAGTATACTAGGTAGATAGTAGTATACTAGGTATAGATAGTAGTATACTAGGTAGAGATAGTAGTATACTAAGTAGAGTTAGTAGTATACTAGGGAGAGATAGTACTATACTAGGTAGAGATAGTAGTATACCAGGTAGAGATAGTAGTATACTAGGTAGAGATAGTAGTATACCAGGTAGAGATAGTAGTATACTAGGTAGATAGTAGTATACTAGGTATAGATAGTAGTATACTAGGTAGAGATAGTAGTGTACTAGGTAGAGATAGTAGTATACTAGGTATAGATAGTAGTATACTAGGTAGAGATAGTAGTGTACTAGGGAGAGATAGTACTATACTAGGTAGAGATAGTAGTATACTAGGTAGAGATAGTAGTATACTAGGTAGAGATAGTAGTGTACTAGGGCGAGATAGTAGTATACTAGGTAGAGATGGTAGTATACTAGGTAGAGATAGTAGTATACTAGGTAGAGATAGTAGTATACTAGGTAGAGATAGTAGTATACTGGGTAGAGATAGTAGTATACTAGGTAGAGATAGTAGTATACTAGGTAGAGATAGTAGTATACTAGGTAGAGATAGTAGTATACTAGGTAGAGATAGTAGTATACTAGGTAGAGATAGTAGTATACTAGTTAGAGATGGTAGTATACTAGGTAGAGTTAGTAGTATACTAGGTAGAGATAGTAGTATACTAGTTAGAGATAGTAGTATACTGGGTAGAGATAGTAGTATACTAGGTAGAGATAGTAGTATACTAGGTAGAGATAGTAGTATACTAGGTAGAGATAGTAGTATACTAGGTAGAGATAGTAGTATACTAGTTAGAGATGGTAGTATACTAGGTAGAGTTAGTAGTATACTAGGTAGAGATAGTAGTATACTAGGTGGAGATAGTACTATAATAGGTAGAGATAGTAGTATACTAGGTAGAGATAGTAGTATACTAGGTGGAGATAGTACTATACTAGGTAGAGATAGTAGTATACTAGGTAGAGTTAGTAGTATACTAGGTAGAGATAGTAGTATACTAATTAGAGATAGTAGTATACTAGGTAGAGATAGTAGTATACTAGGTAGAGATAGTAGTATACCAGGTAGAGATAGTAGTATACTAGGTAGATAGTAGTATACTAGGTATAGATAGTAGTATACTAGGTAGAGATAGTAGTATACTAAGTAGAGTTAGTAGTATACTAGGGAGAGATAGTAGTATACTAGGTAGAGATAGTAGTATACTAGGTAGGGATAGTAGTGTACTAGGTAGAGATAGTACTATACTAGGTAGAGATGGTAGTATACTAGGTAGAGATAGTAGTATACTAGGTAGAGATAGTATACTAGGTAGAGTTAGTAGTATACTAGGTAGAGATGGTAGTATACTAGGTAGAGATAGTACTATACTAGGTAGAGATGCTAGTATACTAGGTAGAGATGGTAGTATACTAGGTAGAGATAGTAGTATACTAGGTAGAGATAGTAGTGTACTAGGTAGAGATAGTACTATACTGGGTAGAGATAGTAGTATACTAGTTAGAGATAGTAGTATACTAGGTAGAGATAGTAGTATACTAGGTAGAGATAGTAGTATACTAGGTAGAGATAATAGTATACTAGGTAGAGATAGTAGTATACTAGGTAGAGATAGTAGTGTACTAGGTAGAGATAGTAGTATACTAGGTAGAGATAGTAGTATACTAGGTAGAGATAATAGTATACTAGGTAGAGATAGTAGTATACTAGGTAGAGATAGTAGTATACTGGGTAGAGATAGTAGTATACTAGGTAGAGATATTAGTATACTAGGTAGAGATAGTAGTATACTAGGTAGAGATAGTAGTATACTAGTAGTATACTAGGTAGAGATAGTAGTATACTAGTTAGAGATGGTAGTATACTAGGTAGAGTTAGTAGTATACTAGGTAGAGATAGTAGTATACTAGGTAGAGATATTACAATACTAGGGAGAGATAGTACTATACTAGGTAGAGATAGTAGTATACTAGGTAGAGATAATAGTATACTAGGTAGAGATAGTAGTATACTAGGTAGAGATAATAGTATACTAGGTAGAGATAGTAGTATACTAGGTAGAGATAGTAGTGTACTAGGTAGAGATAGTAGTATACTAGGTAGAGATAGTACTATACTAGGTAGAGATAGTACTATACTAGGTAGAGATAATAGTATACTAGGTAGAGATAGTAGTATACTAGGTAGAGATAGTAGTATACTGGGTAGAGATAGTAGTATACTAGGTAGAGATAGTAGTATACTAGGTAGAGATAGTAGTATACTAGGTAGAGATAGTAGTATACTAGTAGTATACTAGGTAGAGATAGTAGTATACTAGTTAGAGATGGTAGTATACTAGGTAGAGTTAGTAGTATACTAGGTAGAGATAGTAGTATACTAGGTAGAGATATTACAATACTAGGGAGAGATAGTACTATACTAGGTAGAGATGGTAGTATACTAGGTAGAGATAGTAGTATACTAGGTAGAGATAGTAGTATACTAGGTAGAGTTAGTAGTATACTAGGTAGATATAGTAGTATACTAGGTAGAGATAGTAGTGTACTAGGTAGAGATAGTAGTATACTAGGTAGAGATGGTAGTATACTAGGTAGAGATGCTAGTATACTAGGTAGAGATGGTAGTATACTAGGGAGAGATGGTAGTATACTAGGTAGAGATAGTACTGTACTAGGTAGAGATGCTAGTATACTAGGTAGATATAGTAGTATACTAGGTAGAGATAGTAGTGTACTAGGTAGAGATGGTAGTATACTAGGTAGAGATAGTACTGTACTAGGTAGAGATGCTAGTATACTAGGTAGAGATAGTAGTATACTAGGTAGAGATAGTAGTGTACTAGGTAGAGATAGTACTATACTAGGTAGAGGTAGTAGTATACTACGTAGAGATAGTACTATACTAGGTAGAGATAGTAGTATACCAGGTAGAGATAGTAGTATACTAGGTAGAGATAGTAGTATACTAGGTAGAGATAGTAGTATACTAGGTAGAGTTAGTAGTATACTAGGTAGAGATAGTAGTATACTAATTAGAGATAGTAGTATACTAGGTAGAGATAGTAGTATACTAAGTAGAGTTAGTAGTATACTAGGTAGAGATAGTAGTATACTAGGTAGAGATAGTAGTATACCAGGTAGAGATAGTAGTATACTAGGTAGATAGTAGTATACTAGGTATAGATAGTAGTATACTAGGTAGAGATAGTAGTATACTAAGTAGAGTTAGTAGTATACTAGGGAGAGATAGTACTATACTAGGTAGAGATAGTAGTATACCAGGTAGAGATAGTAGTATACTAGGTAGAGATAGTAGTATACCAGGTAGAGATAGTAGTATACTAGGTAGATAGTAGTATACTAGGTATAGATAGTAGTATACTAGGTAGAGATAGTAGTGTACTAGGTAGAGATAGTAGTATACTAGGTATAGATAGTAGTATACTAGGTGGAGATAGTAGTGTACTAGGGAGAGATAGTACTATACTAGGTAGAGATAGTAGTATACTAGGTAGAGATAGTAGTATACTAGGTACAGATATTACAATACTAGGGAGAGATAGTATTATACTAGGTAGAGATATTACAATACTAGGGAGAGATAGTAGTATACTAGGTAGAGATAGTAGTATACTAGGTAGAGTTAGTAGTATACTAGGTAGAGATAGTAGTATACTAGGTAGAGATAGTACAATACTAGGTAGAGATGGTAGTATACTAGGTAGAGATTGCAGTATAGTAGGTAGAGTTAGTAGTATACTAGGTAGAGATAGTAGTATACTAGGTAGAGTTAGTAGTATACTAGGTAGAGATAGTAGTATACTAGGTAGAGATAGTAGTATACTAGGTAGAGTTAGTAGTATACTAGGTAGAGATAGTAGTATACTAGGTAGAGATAGTAGTATACTAGGTAGAGTTAGTAGTATACTAGGTAGAGATAGTAGTATACTAGGTAGAGTTAGTAGTATACTAGGTAGAGATAGTAGTATACTAGGTAGAGATAGTACTATACTAGGTAGAGATGGTAGTATACTAGGTAGAGATAGCAGTATAGTAGGTAGATATAGTAGTATACTAGGTAGAGATAGTAGTATACTAGGCAGAGATAGTAGTATACTAGTAGAGATAGTAGTATACTAGGTAGAGATAGTAGTATACTAGGTAGAGATGGTAGTATACTAGGTAGAGATGGTAATATACTAGGTAGAGATAGTAGTATACTAGGTAGAGATAGTAGTATACTAGGTAGAGATAGTAGTATACTAGGTAGAGATAGTAGTATACTAGGTAGAGATAGCAGTATAGTAGGTAGATATAGTAGTATACTAGGTAGAGATAGTAGTATACTAGGCAGAGATAGTAGTATACTAGTAGAGATAGTAGTATACTAGGTAGAGATAGTAGTATACTAGGTAGAGATGGTAGTATACTAGGTAGAGATGGTAGTATACTAGGTAGAGATGGTAATATACTAGGTAGAGATAGTAGTATACTAGGTAGAGATAGTAGTATACTAGGTAGAGATAGTAGTATATTAGGTAGATATAGTAGTATACTAGGTAGAGATAGTAGTATACTAGGCAGAGATAGTAGTATACTAGTAGAGATAGTACTATACTAGGTAGATATAGTAGTATACTAGGTAGAGATAGTAGTATACTAGGTAGAGATAGTAGTATACTAGGTAGTGATAGTAGTATACTAGGTAGAGATAGTAGTATACTAGGTAGAAATAGTTGTATACAAGGTAACGATAGTAGTACACTAGGTTGTGATAGTAGTATACTAGGTAGGGATAGTAGTGTACTAGGTAGAGATAGTAGTATACTAGGTAGATAGTAGTATACTAGGTAGATATAGTAGTATACTAGGTAGAGATAGTAGTATACGAGGTAGAGATGGTAGTATACTAGGTAGGGATAGTAGTGTACTAGGTAGAGATAGTACTATACTAGGTAGAGATGGTAGTATACTAGGTAGAGATAGTAGTATACTAGGTAGATAGTAGTATACTAGGTAGATATAGTAGTATACTAGGTAGAGATAGTAGTGTACTAGGTAGAGATAGTAGTATACTAGGTAGAGATAGTATACTAGGTAGAGTTAGTAGTATACTAGGTAGAGATAGTATACTAGGTAGAGTTAGTAGTATACTAGGTAGAGATGGTAGTATACTAGGTAGAGATAGTACTATACTAGGTAGAGATGCTAGTATACTAGGTAGAGATGGTAGTATACTAGGTAGAGATAGTAGTATATTAGGTAGAGATAGAAGTGTACTAGCTAGAGATAGTACTATACTGGGTAGAGATAGTAGTATACTAGTTAGAGATAGTAGTATACTAGGTAGAGATAGTAGTATACTAGGTAGAGATAGTAGTATACTAGTAGTATACTAGGTAGAGATAGTAGTATACTAGTTAGAGATGGTAGTATACTAGGTAGAGTTAGTAGTATACTAGGTAGAGATAGTAGTATACTAGGTAGAGATATTACAATACTAGGGAGAGATAGTACTATACTAGGTAGAGATGGTAGTATACTAGGTAGAGATAGTAGTATACTAGGTAGAGATAGTAGTATACTAGGTAGAGTTAGTAGTATACTAGGTAGATATAGTAGTATACTAGGTAGAGATAGTAGTGTACTAGGTAGAGATAGTAGTATACTAGGTAGAGATGGTAGTATACTAGGTAGAGATGCTAGTATACTAGGTAGAGATGGTAGTATACTAGGGAGAGATAGTATACTAGGTAGAGATGGTAGTATACTAGGTAGAGATAGTACTGTACTAGGTAGAGATGCTAGTATACTAGGTAGAGATAGTAGTATACTAGGTAGAGATAGTAGTGTACTAGGTAGAGATAGTACTATACTAGGTAGAGGTAGTAGTATACTAGTTAGAGATAGTAGTATACTAGGTAGAGATAGTAGTATACTAGGTAGAGATAGTAGTGTACTAGGTAGAGATAGTAGTATTCTAGGTATAGATAGTAGTATACTACGTAGAGATAGTACTATACCAGGTAGAGATAGTAGTATACTAGGTAGAGATAGTAGTATACTAGGTAGAGATAGTAGTACACTTGGTAGAGATAGTAGTATACTAGGGAGAGATAGTAGTATACTAGGTGGAGATAGTACTATACTAGGTAGAGATAGTAGTATACTAGGTAGAGTTAGTAGTATACTAGGTAGAGATAGTAGTATACTAATTAGAGATAGTAGTATACTAGGTAGAGATAGTAGTATACTAAGTAGAGTTAGTAGTATACTAGGTAGAGATAGTAGTATACTAGGTAGAGATAGTAGTATACTAGGTAGAGATAGTAGTATACCAGGTAGAGATAGTAGTATACTAGGTAGATAGTAGTATACTAGGTATAGATAGTAGTATACTAGGTAGAGATAGTAGTGTACTAGGTAGAGATAGTAGTATACTAGGTATAGATAGTAGTATACTAGGTAGAGATAGTAGTGTACTAGGGAGAGATAGTAGTATACTAGGTATAGATAGTAGTATACTAGGTAGAGATAGTAGTGTACTAGGTAGAGATAGTAGTATACTAGGTATAGATAGTAGTATACTAGGTAGAGATAGTAGTGTACTAGGTAGAGATAGTAGTATACTAGGTATAGATAGCAGTATACTAGGTAGAGATAGTAGTGTTCTAGGGAGAGATAGTACTATACTAGGTAGAGATAGTAGTATACTAGGTAGAGATAGTAGTATACTAGGTAGAGATAGTAGTGTACTAGGGCGAGATAGTAGTATACTAGGTAGAGATGGTAGTATACTAGGTAGAGATAATAGTATACTAGGTAGAGATAGTAGTATACTAGGTAGAGATAGTAGTATACTGGGTAGAGATAGTAGTATACTAGGTAGAGATAGTAGTATACTAGGTAGAGATAGTAGTATACTAGGTAGAGATAGTAGTATACTAGGTAGAGATAGTAGTATACTAGGTAGAGATAGTAGTATACTAGTTAGAGATGGTAGTATACTAGGTAGAGTTAGTAGTATACTAGGTAGAGATAGTAGTATACTAGTTAGAGATAGTAGTATACTGGGTAGAGATAGTAGTATACTAGGTAGAGATAGTAGTATACTAGGTAGAGATAGTAGTATACTAGGTAGAGATAGTAGTATACTAGGTAGAGATAGTAGTATACTAGTTAGAGATGGTAGTATACTAGGTAGAGTTAGTAGTATACTAGGTAGAGATAGTAGTATACTAGGTAGAGATATTACAATACTAGGGAGAGATAGTATTATACTAGGTAGAGATGGTAGTATACTAGGTAGAGATAGTAGTATACTAGGTAGAGTTAGTAGTATACTAGGTAGAGATAGTAGTATACTAGGTAGAGTTAGTAGTATACTAGGTAGAGATAGTAGTATACTAGGTAGAGTTAGTAGTATACTAGGTAGAGATAGTAGTATATTGGGTAGAGATAGTACTATACTAGGTAGAGATGGTAGTATACTAGGTAGAGATAGCAGTATAGTAGGTAGATATAGTAGTATACTAGGTATAGATACTAGTGTACTAGGGAGAGATAGTAGTATACTAGGTAGAGATAGTAGTATACTAGGTAGAGATAGTAGTATAGTAGGTAGATATAGTAGTATACTAGGTAGAGATAGTAGTATACTAGGCAGAGATAGTAGTATACTAGTAGAGATAGTAGTATACTAGGTAGAGATAGTAGTATACTAGGTAGAGATGGTAGTATACTAGGTGGAGATGGTAATATACTAGGTAGAGATAGTAGTATACTAGGTAGAGATAGTAGTATACTAGGTAGAGATAGTAGTATATTAGGTAGAGATAGTAGTGTACTAGGGAGAGATGGTAGTATACTAGGTAGAGATAGTACTATTCTAGGTAGATATAGTAGTATACTAGGTAGAGATAGTAGTATACTAGGCAGAGATAGTAGTATACTAGTAGAGATAGTACTATACTAGGTAGATATAGTAGTATACTAGGTAGAGATAGTAGTATACTAGGTAGAGATAGTAGTATACTAGGTAGTGATAGTAGTATACTAGGTAGAGATAGTAGTATACTAGGTAGAAATAGTTGTATACAAGGTAACGATAGTAGTACACTAGGTTGTGATAGTAGTATACTAGGTAGGGATAGTAGTGTACTAGGTAGAGATAGTAGTATACTAGGTAGATAGTAGTATACTAGGTAGATATAGTAGTATACTAGGTAGAGATAGTAGTATACGAGGTAGAGATGGTAGTATACTAGGTAGGGATAGTAGTGTACTAGGTAGAGATAGTACTATACTAGGTAGAGATGGTAGTATACTAGGTAGAGATAGTAGTATACTAGGTAGATAGTAGTATACTAGGTAGATATAGTAGTATACTAGGTAGAGATAGTAGTGTACTAGGTAGAGATAGTAGTATACTAGGTAGAGATGGTAGTATACTAGGTAGAGATAGTACTATACTAGGTAGAGATAGTAGTATACCAGGTAGAGATAGTAGTATACTAGGTAGAGATGCTAGTATACTAGGTGGAGATGGTAGTATACTAGGTAGAGATAGTAGTATACTAGGTAGAGATAGTAGTATACTTGGTAGAGATAGTACTATACTAGGTAGAGATAGTAGTATACCAGGTAGAGATAGTAGTATACTAGGTAGAGATAGTAGTATACTAGGTAGAGATAGTAGTATACTAGGTAAAGATAGTAGTATACTAGGTAGATAGTAGTATACTAGGTATAGATAGTAGTATACTAGGTAGAGATAGTAGTATACTAGGTAGAGATGGTAGTATACTAGGTAAAGATGGTAGTATACTAGGTATAGATGGTAGTATACTAGGTAGAGATAGTACTATACTAGGTAGAGATAGTAGTATACTAAGTAGAGTTAGTAGTATACTAGGTAGAGATAGTAGTATTCTAGGTAGAGATAGTAGTATACCAGGTAAAGATAGTAGTATACTAGGTAGATAGTAGTATACTAGGTATAGATAGTAGTATACTAGGTAGAGATAGTACTATACTAGGTAGAGATGGTAGTATACTAGGTAGAGATAGCAGTATAGTAGGTAGATATAGTAGTATACTAGGTAGAGATACTAGTGTACTAGGGAGAGATAGTAGTATACTAGGTAGAGATAGTAGTATACTAGGTAGAGATGGTAGTATACTAGGTAGAGATAGTAGTATACTAGGTAGAGATAGCAGTATAGTAGGTAGATATAGTAGTATACTAGGTAGAGATAGTAGTATACTAGGTAGTGATAGTAGTATACTAGGTAGAGCTAGTACTATACTAGGTAGAGATAGTAGTGTACTAGGGAGAGATAGTAGTATACTAGGTAGAGATAGTAGTATACTAGGTAGAGATGGTAATATACTAGGTAGAGATAGTAGTATACTAGGTAGAGATAGTACTATACTAGGTAGAGATAGTACTATACTAGGTAGAGATGGTAGTATACTAGGTAGAGATAGCAGTATAGTAGGTAGATATAGTAGTATACTAGGTATAGATACTAGTGTACTAGGGAGAGATAGTAGTATACTAGGTAGAGATAGTAGTATACTAGGTAGACATAGTAGTATACTAGGTAGAGATAGTAGTATACTAGGTAGAGATAGCAGTATAGTAGGTAGATATAGTAGTATACTAGGTAGAGATAGTAGTATACTAGGCAGAGATAGTAGTATACTAGTAGAGATAGTAGTATACTAGGTAGAGATAGTAGTATACTAGGTAGAGATGGTAGTATACTAGGTAGAGATGGTAATATACTAGGTAGAGATAGTAGTATACTAGGTAGAGATAGTAGTATACTAGGTAGAGATAGTAGTATATTAGGTAGAGATAGTAGTGTACTAGGGAGAGATGGTAGTATACTAGGTAGAGATAGTACTATTCTAGGTAGATATAGTAGTATACTAGGTAGAGATAGTAGTATACTAGGCAGAGATAGTAGTATACTAGTAGAGATAGTACTATACTAGGTAGATATAGTAGTATACTAGGTAGAGATAGTAGTATACTAGGTAGAGATAGTAGTATACTAGGTAGTGATAGTAGTATACTAGGTAGAGATAGTAGTATACTAGGTAGAAATAGTTGTATACAAGGTAACGATAGTAGTACACTAGGTTGTGATAGTAGTATACTAGGTAGGGATAGTAGTGTACTAGGTAGAGATAGTAGTATACTAGGTAGATAGTAGTATACTAGGTAGATATAGTAGTATACTAGGTAGAGATAGTAGTATACGAGGTAGAGATGGTAGTATACTAGGTAGGTATAGTAGTGTACTAGGTAGAGATAGTACTATACTAGGTAGAGATGGTAGTATACTAGGTAGAGATAGTAGTATACTAGGTAGATAGTAGTATACTAGGTAGATATAGTAGTATACTAGGTAGAGATAGTAGTGTACTAGGTAGAGATAGTAGTATACTAGGTAGAGATGGTAGTATACTAGGTAGAGATAGTACTATACTAGGTAGAGATAGTAGTATACCAGGTAGAGATAGTAGTATACTAGGTAGAGATGCTAGTATACTAGGTGGAGATGGTAGTATACTAGGTAGAGATAGTAGTATACTAGGTAGAGATAGTAGTATACTAGGTATAGATAGTAGTATACTAGGTAGAGATAGTACTATACTAGGTAGAGATAGTAGTATACCAGGTAGAGATAGTAGTATACTAGGTACAGATAGTAGTATACTAGGTAGAGATAGTAGTATACTAGGTGTAGATGGTAGTATACTAGGTAGAGATGGTAGTATACTAGGTATAGATGGTAGTATACTAGGTAGAGATAGTACTATACTAGGTAGAGATAGTAGTATACTAAGTAGAGTTAGTAGTATACTAGGTAGAGATAGTAGTATTCTAGGTAGAGATAGTAGTATACCAGGTAAAGATAGTAGTATACTAGGTAGATAGTAGTATACTAGGTATAGATAGTAGTATACTAGGTAGAGATAGTACTATACTAGGTAGAGATGGTAGTATACTAGGTAGAGATAGCAGTATAGTAGGTAGATATAGTAGTATACTAGGTAGAGATACTAGTGTACTAGGGAGAGATAGTAGTATACTAGGTAGAGATAGTAGTATACTAGGTAGAGATGGTAGTATACTAGGTAGAGATAGTAGTATACTAGGTAGAGATAGCAGTATAGTAGGTAGATATAGTAGTATACTAGGTAGAGATAGTAGTATACTAGGTAGTGATAGTAGTATACTAGGTAGAGCTAGTACTATACTAGGTAGAGATAGTAGTGTACTAGGGAGAGATAGTAGTATACTAGGTAGAGATAGTAGTATACTAGGTAGAGATAGTAGTATACTAGGTAGAGATGGTAGTATACTAGGTAGAGATGGTAATATACTAGGTAGAGATAGTAGTATACTAGGTAGAGATAGTACTATACTAGGTAGAGATGGTAGTATACTAGGTAGAGATAGCAGTATAGTAGGTAGATATAGTAGTATACTAGGTAGAGATAGTAGTATACTAGGTAGAGTTAGTAGTATACTAGGTAGAGATAGTAGTATACTAGGTAGAGATACTAGTGTACTAGGGAGAGATAGTAGTATACTAGGTAGAGATAGTAGTATACTAGGAAGAGATAGTAGTATACTATGTAGAGATAGTACTATACTAGGTAGAGATAGTAGTGTACTAGGTAGAGATAGTACTATACTAGGTAGAGATGGTAGTATACTAGGTAGAGATAGTAGTATACTAGGTAGATAGTAGTATACTAGGTAGAGATAGTACTATACTAGGTAGAGATGGTAGTATACTAGGTAGAGATAGCAGTATAGTAGGTAGATATAGTAGTATACTAGGTAGAGATAGTAGTATACTAGGTAGAGATAGTACTATACTAGGTAGAGATAGTAGTGTACTAGGGAGAGATAGTAGTATACTAGGTAGAGATAGTAGTATACTAGGTAGAGATAGTAGTATACTAGGTAGAGATGGTAGTATACTAGGTAGAGATGGTAATATACTAGGTAGAGATAGTAGTATACTAGGTAGAGATAGTACTATACTAGGTAGAGATGGTAGTATACTAGGTAGAGATAGCAGTATAGTAGGTAGATATAGTAGTATACTAGGTAGAGATAGTAGTATACTAGGTAGAGTTAGTAGTATACTAGGTAGAGATAGTAGTATACTAGGTAGAGATAGTAGTATACGAGGTAGAGATAGTACTATACTAGGTAGAGATGGTAGTATACTAGGTAGAGATAGCAGTATAGTAGGTAGATATAGTAGTATACTAGGTAGAGATGGTAGTGTACTAGGGAGAGATAGTAGTATACTAGGTAGAGATAGTAGTATACTAGGAAGAGATAGTAGTATACTAGGTAGAGATAGTAGTATACTAGGTAGGGATAGTAGTGTACTAGGTAGAGATAGTACTATACTAGGTAGAGATGGTAGTATACTAGGTAGAGATAGTAGTATACTAGGTAGATAGTAGTATACTAGGTAGATATAGTAGTATACTAGGTAGAGATAGTAGTGTACTAGGTAGAGATAGTAGTATACTAGGTAGAGATGGTAGTATACTAGGTAGAGATAGTATACTAGGTAGAGTTAGTAGTATACTAGGTAGAGATGGTAGTATACTAGGTAGAGATAGTACTATACTAGGTAGAGATGCTAGTATACTAGGTAGAGATGGTAGTATACTAGGTAGAGATAGTAGTATATTAGGTAGAGATAGTAGTGTACTAGGTAGAGATAGTACTATACTGGGTAGAGATAGTAGTATACTAGTTAGAGATAGTAGTATACTAGGTAGAGATAGCAGTATACTAGGTAGAGATAGTAGTGTACTAGGTAGAGATAGTAGTATACTAGGTATAGATAGTAGTATACTAGGTAGAGATAGTACTATACTAGGTAGAGATAGTAGTATACCAGGTAGAGATAGTAGTATACTAGGTAGAGATAGTAGTATACTAGGTAGAGATAGTAGTATACTAGGTGTAGATGGTAGTATACTAGGTAGAGATGGTAGTATACTAGGTATAGATGGTAGTATACTAGGTAGAGATAGTACTATACTAGGTAGAGATAGTAGTATACTAGGTAGAGTTAGTAGTATACTAGGTAGAGATAGTAGTGCACTAGGTATAGATAGTAGTATACTAGTTAGAGATAGTACTATACTAGGTAGAGATGGTAGTATACTAGGTAGAGATAGCAGTATAGTAGGTAGATATATTAGTATACTAGGTAGAGATACTAGTGTACTAGGGAGAGATAGTAGTATACTAGGTAGAGATAGTAGTATACTAGGTAGAGATGGTAGTATACTAGGTAGAGATAGTAGTATACTAGGTAGAGATAGCAGTATAGTAGGTAGATATAGTAGTATACTAGGTAGAGATAGTAGTGTACTAGGGAGAGATAGTAGTATACTAGGTAGAGATAGTAGTGTACTAGGGAGAGATAGTAGTATACTAGGTAGAGATAGTAGTGTACTAGGGAGAGATAGTAGTATACTAGGTAGAGATAGTAGTATACTAGGTAGAGATAGTAGTATACTAGGTAGAGATGGTAGTATACTAGGTAGAGATGGTAGTATACTAGGTAGAGATGGTAATATACTAGGTAGACATAGTAGTATACTAGGTAGAGATAGTACTATACTAGGTAGAGATGGTAGTATACTATGTAGAGATAGCAGTATAGTAGGTAGATATAGTAGTATACTAGGTAGAGATAGTAGTATACTAGGTAGAGTTAGTAGTATACTAGGTAGATATAGTAGTATACTAGGGAGAGATGGTAGTATACTAGGGAGAGATGGTAGTATACTAGGTAGAAGCAGTAGTATACTAGGTAGAGATAGTAGTATACTAGGTAGAGATAGTAGTATACTAGGTAGAGTTAGTAGTATACTAGGTAGAGATAGTAGTATACTAGGTAGAGATAGTACTATACTAGGTAGAGATAGTACTATACTAGGGAGAGATAGTACTATACTAGGGAGAGATGGTAGTATACTAGGTAGAAGCAGTAGTATACTAGGTAGAGATAGTACTATACTAGGTAGAGATAGTAGTATACTAGGTAGAGATAGTACTATACTAGGTAGAGATAGTATTATACTAGATAGAGATAGTAGTATACTAGGTAGAGATAGTACTATACTAGGTAGAGATAGTATTATACTAGGTAGAGATGGCAGTAAATTGTTCTTTGATAGCCAAACAACTTACAATTGAAGCGATGTTATAATATTTGGATAAAGGATGAATTGTGGATTGTTTGAGGACTCTGCCCCTCCCTCATGATATAGGAATAAGTGGGGAAGGAAGAATTAGAATTGACAAGAACTCATAACTACAGCTTTTACTTGCCCTATAAATTATTGTGGTTTTGGATATAGATAATACTGCCATTGTTTAAATAATTTCAATCTTAAAAACATCTTTTGAATTATTGGTTGCTTCTGGTCAATCTTGCACAATATGTCCTTCTTTTTTAAGACAGTAAGGTTTGAGTTGAGGGAGATTTGGCTGCTATTTCTAGCAGTTCAAACAACTACACATAGGTTTTCTTTTGAGTTTTATTTTCATGTGATATATAGAACCTACAAATAACTATACTATGGAAGATATCCCCAGGATTTAAAGATATTTTTCTTCATTATTATCCCCATCTTCAATTCATTTGCTTTTTCTCTGCTTAAATCACCATTTCAACCATACCTGTTATATTTCTCACCATATCTCGTCTGCAATACAATTATACAACTATGTAGCTCCACTAATCGTTTTATACTTAGTCATCCTTTCAAACATCAAGAAATGTTTCTGCTTTGCTAATTATTAAGTCCTAAATCCAACAGCATTAGCTGTGTGTAGGAAATTAAATACAATTATTATGACTCATTATCAAAGATGTATTGAACACTCTACCATTGGGGAATCTACAAAACAGGAGTATTGAGTTTTAATGAGGGAAGCTTACAATTTCAGTTTAAATACTTTCACCATTACTATCTAGCCTCAACTTTAGTTATCTATCTATTAATCTATCTATCTATCTATATTTCTCTCTCTATATATCTCTCTCTATATATATCTATCTCTATATATCTATATATCTCTCTCTCTCTATATATATCTATCTCTCTCTCTCTCTATATATATATCTATCTCTATATATCTATCTATATATCTCTCTCTCTATATATATATCTCTCTATCTCTCTATATATCTATCTCTCTATCTCTCTCTCTCTCTATATATATATATATATCTATATCTATATATCTCTCTATATATATATCTATCTCTCTATATATCTATCTATCTCTCTCTCTCTATATATATATCTATCTCTATATATCTATCTCTCTATATATATATCTCTCTCTCTATATATATATATATCTATCTCTCTATATCTCTCTCTATATATATATCTATCTCTATATATCTATCTATATCTCTCTCTATATATATATATATATCTCTATCTCTCTATATATCTATCTCTCTCTCTATATATATATATCTCTATATATATATATATATCTATCTCTCTATATATCTCTCTCTATATATATCTATCTCTCTATATATCTATCTCTCTATATATCTATCTCTCCCTCTCTCTCTCTATATATATATCTATCTCTATATATCTATCTATATCTCTCTATATATATATCTATATCTCTCTCTATATATATATCTATATATCTGCCTCTCTCTCTATCTCTCTCTCTTTCTCTCTCTCTCTCTATATATATATATCTATATATATCTATCTCTATCTCTCTCTATATATATATCTATCTATTTCTCTCTATATATATCTATCTCTATATATCTATCTATCTCTCTCTCTATATATATATATCTATATCTGTCTCTCTATATATATATATATCTATATATCTATCTCTCTCTATATATATCTATCTATATCTCTCTCTCTCTATATATATATATATATCTATATATCTATCTATAGCGTCCGTCATCTACTACCGCCTGACCGTGGTGCCTTGCCCAAGGCAAATGCTCGCCAAAATGGAGCGTGCACTCTTCCAATTCCTTTGGAAGAAGCGGGCTCCTATGGTGAGGAGATCCATCTGCTGTCAACACCCTTCGAAAGGAGGGCTGGGGATGCCGTGGCTAATGATACGTAAACACGCATTAAGGCTACGGCACCTTCAGGTATTCCTCTCCGGTCAACCGGTGTGGGCCCCGTTTGTGAGGCGAGCCTTTCCCAGACTCGTCTCACTCACCGAGCTGCAATCCTGGGTCAAGCAAAGACCGAGAAAACTGGGCGCCTGGCACACCGAGTGTGCCCAGGCGCTCACGGCTCTCTGGCAGGCGGACCCGGCTGTCAGTGGAGAATCCACCTCGTCATTCTATAGAGGGCTGGTGGTTAGCAGGTGCGACGACGCCCTCGGAGAAGCCCTAGGCATGGAGGAAGACGAACTGGCCAACCTGTTCGGTAGGACATTTAGCCCGGGACCCATGGATAACTTCCAGAGGTCCCTGGCCTGGCAATGCTACAGAAGGGCTCTGCCCATTCGAGAAAGGCTCTACAGACACGGGCGCCCGGGTAGGGACCCTTCGAAAAAGATTTGTCCCAGATGCGTGTGCGACGAGGAAACCGTTGCACACGCATTGGTACACTGCTCGGGCATTGCCGATCTGTGGGGCTATGTCGAACAACTGCTGTCAAGGGTGGGACCAATCCGGTTGACCACCGAGTCTATTGTAACGATCAAGCCGCCTCCCCTCTTCAAAAACGAAGGAGAGGCGGTGTTTCTGTGCGTAATAGCCATGGCGAAAGAGGTTGTATGGTGGACGCGTCTGAAAGGACTGAGGTCAGGCACCTTTCTCTCTGGCCAACAACTGGTCCGTTTCTTCCGATATCATTTCGGAAGAAGGATCAGGATGGAGAGAGAGGTGCTGCACCCCAGCCGTTTCTATGAAAGATGGGTGAAAGTGGCGAGAATGGCCCGTGTGAATGGGCCTTCACTCTACATCAGACTATAGGTGAGGAAGATGAAAGACCAAGGGAGCACCCCTTCTCTGTGCTCCTGAGGAGAAGGGTTGCTCACTTTTTTCGGGGGTGTGTGCGACCCCCCCCAAGGCGCCTCCTCTCTATTGAGGACTTTGTTATAAATTTTATTTTTTGTTATATTTTATTTTATTTTTATATATTGTTATTGCCTCCTCCTTATTGAGGACGCCTTGTTTTGTAAACTCCCCCCCCATTGTACTTGTCCCCCTTTTGATGCCCTGGTGGCAAATAAAAGAAACATATCTATATCTCTCTCTCTCTATATATATATCTCTCTATCTCTCTATATATCTATCTCTATATATATATCTCTCTCTCTCTGTATATATATATATATATATCTATCTCTCTCTCTATATATATCTCTCTCTCTCTATCTCTCTATATATCTATCTCTCTATATATATATATCTATCTCTCTATATATCTCTATATATATATATCTCTCTCTCTATATATATATATCTCTCTCTATATGTATATCTATCTCTATATATCTATCTATACACAAATGAAAAAAAACCCTCCCCAAAACATAACACTGACACCAACACAAAAGAGCTCACAACAGCAAACAAAAAACACCACACAAAAACAAAAACATGCATACACATACATAAATACAAGAAACAAAAAACTGTTAAACATTGTGTACAACAACAATCTAATAAAAACACAAGGGCCTAACTTCACCCAGGCAGGGGATTTCCCCCACCTCAAAATGATTAAGGCCCCACAGGACACCTATAAAACTTTAAAAAACAATTTTAAAGAGGACGTGGGTCCCCCCTGCGTCGGGCCCATTAACCGCGTCCTCCTAAAAAACTATCCCACCCCCTCCCCAAACACCCTCACAACTCCAAGCTCCCCAACCACACAACACACTGATGCCCCCACACTTCCACAAACCACCACCCCACCCAACAACCCATCCCCCACCCTAATGGAAATTGTGCAGCCCGATACCCGGGACGCAGAGAGGTAAGTGCCTTTTCTCTTCACCACCAACATGGCTATGCTAAGAGTAGGCTGTTTAAATGCGCGTGGCCTGGGTTCAACTTGGAAGCAAGCAATGCTTCTAAATGACCTCAGGTCACAACGTATAGATGTCATGGTTATTTGCGAGGCCCGGATCAGCAACGTGCGACAGCTGGCCCCCACCTTTGATGACTTTGAGATGCACGCATCTCTCTGTCAGCCCGGAGGTGGGGGTGGAGTTGTCGTTCTGCTGCAAAAACATCTGGGTCTCGCAACACAGATGGTACATTTGGACCCGGAGGGTCGACTAGTGGTTCTGGACCTTGGCAGTGGTAAAGGCGGAGCGTTTAGGTTGGTAGCCGCCTACGGCCCTTTCGGGTCAATGCGGCCGGACTTCTTCCATCGACTGGAGACTTTTCTAGGGACGTCCCGCTCCTTGCTATTAGTGGGGGACTGGAATGGTATCCTAGATGCACGCTGGGACTACGTAGGGGCCTGCCCCGATAGAGAGGGGTGTAATAGCCTCAAAGGGTTAATCGGTCGATTTGACCTGGCCGATAGATATCGACTAGATTTTCCGACTGCGCCAACCTGGACTTGGGCAAATCGTAGCGGATCATCTAGGTCGTACCTAGATAGGTTCTTAGTTAGAATTAAGGATAAGGACTTTTTAAGTTGTCCAAAAATGCGCATGGTTGGCTATTCAGACCACAAATTAGTGACCTGCATGGTCAACCTTGACAGAACTCATAGACAGGGCCCCGGTTACTGGAAGCTCAACTTGTCCTTGCCGGCAAGTAGAGCCTACAGGAATCGGATTAGTACGTTAGTTAAGGAACGGTTGACTGGAGCGATCGTCAACAGCAGGTGGTGGGTATCTCTAAAGAGAGAGATTAGAGTAGTCTCGATAGAATTTAGTAAGGTTCTAGCTGCGGATAGGAATAGGAAGGAAAGGGAGCTAATAGATAGAGTAGAAGAGGCAATTAGAAGCGGCGACGTGGCCAGAGTGCTAGCGTCGAGAACGGCTTTGAGCCAGTTTTTCGACGCGAAGCACGAAGGCTGCGTTGTCCGAAGTAAAATACGTGCTCTAGGGAACGAGGGGACCAAAGCTGTTAGCTGGGCCCGCGTGACAGAGGCCAACAGTGGAACTAAATCCACCATCCGGTCTTTGCGAGACCTGGATGGACGGGCGATTCTTGAGCCTAAGCAGATGTGTGAGGCCTTTCAAAGGCACTTTGCCCGACTGTTCGGGAGGGGCGGGGAGCCGGTTGGGAACGTGGACTTCGGTCCATACCTCGACGGCCTGCCGCGCCTCTCGGACAGGGAGGCGAAGTCCTGCGAGGAGCCGATTTCGGCCGCTGAGATAGAGGACGTGCTGAGCCAATGCGGCAAACGCAAATCCCCGGGTCTCGATGGTCTTCCTTACGAATTATATCTAGCTATGCCGGACTTGTTCCCCGATCTCCTCGAGGCGGTCTACTGCAACTGGCAACAGAACGGGAGAATTCCCTGTACTGTGACCAAGGGCGTAGTCACGCTAGTGAGGAAGGACGAGAACAAGGGGGACGAAATAAGTAACTTCAGGCCCATAACACTGCTAAATACAGAGTTACAGATTTTGGCCAAGGTGCTAGCAAAGAGGTTGGCGCTTGTCGTGGGCAACCTGGTGGGAGATGCGCAGACATGCGCTATCCCGTCCAGGTCCATCCATGACAACCTCCACCTCATGCGATACATCATAGAGAGGGTTGGGAACGAATCCGGCTTTGGTGGGGCTCTGATCAACTTGGATCAATCTAAGGCGTTCGATAGGGTCGACCATGGTTACCTGGATGCGGTGCTAGCGGCGGCAGGCTTCGGACCCGTTTTCAGGGGCTGGATCACTGCTATGCACAGCAGCCGCATCTGCTCTAGGGTCAAGGTGAACGGCTACCTCTCGGAGCCGTTCAAAATCGCGCGGTCCATCCGACAAGGGTGCCCTCTCTCCTCCCTTCTGTATGTGTTGACTCTCGAGCCACTACTGCGGAAGTTGGAGTTGTTGCAGGGCATCCCTTTGGAACCGGGATTGCGGAAAGCGGTGTCGGCCTACGCCGATGACGTGACAGTAATGGTGTCGACGGCCTCCGAAATCGAGGCGGTCGGCACCTTACTGGAGGAGTACGAAAAGTTCACAGGGGCTAAGCTGAACCGGGACAAGTCGATCGGTTTGCAACTCGGCACGTGGAGGGGCAGACCGATGCCCTCCGATAGCGTCGTCGGACGCTGGACGGAGGGCCCGGTGAAGTTGCTCGGGGTCTGGTTCGGACCGGACCTCCAGGTGGAGAAAAACTGGGCGGAGGTTACGAACAGGGTGTTTGCACTGACCCAGAAGTGGGCCAGTTGCAAACTATCCCTGAAAGGTCGGGCGGAGGTGGCGAACACCTACATAGCGTCCGTCATCTACTACCGCCTGACCGTAGTGCCCTGCCCAAGGGAAACCCTCACCAAGATGGAGCGCGCGCTCTTCCAATTCCTTTGGAAGAGGCGGGCTCCTATGGTGAGGAGATCCATCTGCTGTCAACACCCTTCGAAAGGAGGGCTGGGGATGCCGTGGCTAATGATGCGTAAACACGCATTAAGGCTACGGCACCTCTACGTATTCCTCACCGGACAACCGGTATGGGCCTCGTTTGTGAGACGAACCTTTCCCAGACTCGTCTCACTCACCGAGCTGCAATCCTGGGTCAAGCAAAGACCGAGAAAACTGGGCGCCTGGCACACTGAGTGTGCCCAGGCGCTCACCGCCCTCTGGCAGGCGGATCCGGTTATCAGTGGAGACTCCACCGCAACATTCTATAGAGGGCTGGTACGCAGCAGGTGCGACGACGCCCTCGGAGAAGCCCTAGACATGGAGGAGGACGAACTGGCCAGCCTGTTCGGTAGGACATTCAGCCCGGGACCTATGGACAACTTCCAGAAGTCCCTGGCCTGGCAGTGCTACCGAGGGGCTTTACCCGTTCGAGAAAGGCTCTACAGACACGGGCGCCCGGGTAGGGACCCCGCCAAAAAGATCTGTCCCAGATGCGTGTGCGACGAGGAAACCGTTGCACACGCATTAGTACACTGCTCGGGCGTAGCCGATCTGTGGGGCTATGTCGAACAACTGCTGTCAAGGGTGGGACCGATCCGGTTGACCACCGAGTCTATTGTAATGATCAAGCCGCCTCCCCCCTTCAAAGATGAAGCAGAGGTGGTGTTTCTGTGCGTAATAGCCATGGCGAAAGAGGTTGTATGGTGGACGCGTCTGAAAGGACTGAGGTCGGGCACCTTTCTCTCTGGCCAACAACTGGTCCGTTTCTTCCGATATCATTTCGGAAGAAGGATCAGGATGGAGAGAGAGGTGCTGCACCCCAGCCGTTTCTATGAAAGATGGGTGAAAGTGGCGAGAATGGCCCGTGTGAATGGGCCTTCACTCTACATCAGACTATAGGTGAGGAAGATGAAAGACCAAAGGAGCACCCCTTCTCTGTGCTCCTGAGGAGAAGGGTTGCACACTTTTTTCGGGGGTGTGTGCGACCCCCCCAAGGCGCCTCCTCTCTATTGAGGATTTTGTTAAAAATTTTATTTTTTGTTATATCTTATTTTATTTTTATATTTTGTTATTGCCTCCTCCTTATTGAGGACGCCTTTTTGTGTAAACTCCCCCCCATTGTACTTGTCCCACTTTTGATGCCCTGGTGGCAAATAAAAGAAATATATCTATATCTCTCTCTCTATATATTTATATATATATCTATCTCTCTATATATCTATCTCTATATATATATCTATATCTCTCTCTCTATATATATCTATATATCTGTCTCTCTCTCTCTCTATATATATATGTATATATATGTATATATATGTATATATATATATCTATATGTATATGTATATATATATATCTATATATCTATCTCTCTCTCTATATATATCTATCTATCTCTCTCTCTCTATATATATATCTATATATCTCTCTCTCTATATATATATCTATCTCTATATATATATATCTCTATCTCTCTATATATATATCTATATATATCTCTCTCTCTCTCTCTATATATATATATATATCTATATGTATATCTATCTCTATATATCTATCTCTATATATATATCTATATCTCTCTCTATATATATATCTATATATCTGTCTCTCTCTCTATATCACTCTCTCTCTGTCTCTCTCTCTCTCTCTCTCTCTCTCTCTATATATATATATATATATATATATATATATATATCTATCTCTCTCTATATATATATCTCTCTATCTCTCTCTATATATCTATATATATCTATCTCTATATATCTATATATATCTATCTCTATATATCTATCTATCTCTCTCTCTCTATATATATATATATCTCTCTCTCTCTCTCTATATATATATATATATATCTATCTCTCTCTATATATATGTGAGGAAGGACGAGAACAAGGGGGACGATATAAATAATTTCAGGCCCATAACTCTGCTAAATACAGAGTTACAGATTTTGGCCAAGGTGCTAGCAAAGAGGTTGGCGCTTGTCGTGGGCAACCTGGTGGGAGATGCACAGACATGTACTATCCCATCCAGGTCCATCCACGACAACCTCCACCTCATGCGATACATCATAGAGAGGGTTGGGAACGAACCCGGCTTTGGTGGGGCCCTGATCAACTTGGATCAATCTAAGGCATCCGATAGGGTTGACCATGGTTACCTGGATGTGGTGCTAGCGGCGGCAGGCTTCGGACCCGTTTTCAGGGGCCGGATCAATGCCATGCACAGCAGCCGCATCTGCTCTAGGGTCAAGGTGAATGGCTACCTCTCGGAGCCGTTCGAAATCGCGCGGTCCATCCGACAGGGGTGCCCTCTCTCCTCCCTTCTCTATGTAATGACTCTAGAGCCACTGCTGCGGAAGTTGGAGTTGTTGCAGGGCATCCCGTTGGAACCGGGATTGCGGAAAGCGGTGTCAGCCTACGCCGACGACGTAACAGTAATGGTGTCGACGGCCTCGGAAATCGGGGCGATCAGCACCTTACTGGAGGAGTACGAAAGGTTTACAGGGGCTAACCTGAACCGGGACAAGTCGATCGGTCTGCAACTCGGCACGTGGAGGGGCAGATCGATGCCCTCCGATGGCGTTGTTGGGCGCTGGACGGAGGGCCCGGTGAAGTTGCTCGGGGTCTGGTTCGGACCAGACCTCCAGGTGGAGAAGAACTGGGGTGAGGTAACGAACAGGGTGTTTGCACTGACCCAGAAGTGGGCCGAGTGCAAACTGTCCCTGAAAGGTCGGGCAGAGGTGGCGAACACTTATATAGCGTCCGTCATCTACTACCGCCTGACCGTTGTGCCTTGCCCAAGGGAAACGCTCGCCAAATATATCTATCTCTCTATATATCTATCTCTATATATCTCTCTCTCTCTCTCTCTATATATATATATATATATATATATATATCTATATATCTCTCTCTATATATCTCTCTCTCTCTCTCTATATATATATATATATATCTGTATATATATATCTATATATCCCTCTCTATATATATCTATTTCTATATATATATCTATATCTCTCTCTATATATATCTCTCTCTCTCTATCTCTCTATATATCTATCTCTATATATATATATCTTTATCTCTCTATATATATCTCTCTCTCTCTATATCTCTCTCTCTCTATATATATATATATATATTTCTCTATATATGTATATCTATCTCTATATATCTATCTATATCTCTCTCTCTCTCTCTCTATATATATATATATATATATCTATATATCTATCTCTATATATATATCTATATCTCTCTCTATATATATATCTATATATATCTATCTCTATATATATATCTATATCTCTCTCTATATATATATCTATATATCTATCTCTATATATCTATCTCTCTCTATATATATCTATCTATATATATCTCTCTCTCTCTCTCTCTATATATATATATATCTGTATATCTATTCATCTATTAATTATTTATTCAGTAATTATTTCACTGAGACATTCCCCACAACATATTATTGTCTTATTTAATTGAATCTCAAGATATACTTTCATTTAGTTCCGTCTTGTGCGACACTACTGCCAACTGTATTCTCAACATCTTCATATTTATTTTACTATATTTTAGATTTATATATTATATATTTTATATGTTATATAAATATTATATATTTTATATGTTATATAAATATTATATATTTTATATGTTATATAAATATTATATATATTATATATGTTATATATATATCATATATATTTTATATGTTATATATATATTACATATATTTTATATGTTATATATATATTATATATTTTATATGTTATATATATATTATATATTTATATGTTATATATATATCATATATATTTTATATCTTATATATATATCATATATATTTTATATTTTTATATTATATATATTATATATTTTATATATTTTATATATTTTATATGTTATATATATATTATATATATTTTATATGTTATATGTATATATTATATATTTTATGTTATATATTTTTACAAATACTTCATCTCCATATTATATTTATATTCATGTTTTGCTCTAGCCAGGCAATTCTTTTCACACACTTCCACTACAGTCACACTCCAACTACTACTCACACTCGAACTACTACACACACTCCAATTACTACTCATACTCCAACTACTACACACATTTCAACTACACTCACACTCCAACTACACTCACACTCCAACTACTACACACACTCCAACTACACTCACACTCCAACTACACACACTCCAACTACACTCACTCTCCAACTAGACTCACACTCCAACTACACTTACACTCCAACTAAGATGGTTTCCATTAAACATTAAGCCACTCATGAAATATAGTATAACATCAGAAATATTGAAATTACAAACATTTCTGTTTTGTTTTCAAATAACATTTTTGTCATATTTAAATATGAGAGGGGAGAGGGATAATGGGGAGTCCGGGGGGGTTGGGGGGGTTGAGGAGGATTCTTTCAATAATTTCAAAATAGATTGGCATTGTTGTGAGAATTTAGAGACAGAAACAATAAGGTAGTGAATGGTAAGATATTTAGTACTAGTTAGTTACAAGACTGTCATTTCTATATTTGGTAGTGGTTAGTTACAAGCCTGTCACTTCTATATTTAGTAGTGGTTAGTTACAAGACAGTCACATCTATATTTGGTAGTGGTTAGTTAGTTACAAGACTGTCACTTCTATATTTGGTACTGGTTAGTTAGTTACAAGACTGTCACTTCTATATTTAGTACTGGTTAGTTACAAGACAGTCACATCTATATTTGGTAGTGGTTAGTTAGTTACAAGACTGTCAATTCTATATTTGGTACTGGTTAGTTAGTTACAAGACTGTCACTTCTATATTTAGTACTGGTTAGTTACAATACTGTCACTTCTATATTTGGTACTGGTTAGTTACAAGACTGTCACTGCTATATTTGGTACTGGTTAGTTACAAGACTGTCACTTCTATATTTAGTACAGGTTAGTTACAAGACTGTCACTTCTATATTTGGTAGTCGTTAGTTAGTTACAAGACTGTCACTTCTATATTTGGTACTGGTTAGTTACAAGACTGTCACTTCTATATTTGGTACTGGTTAGTTACAAGACTGTCACTTCTATATTTGGTAGTGGTTAGTTAGTTACAAGACTGTCACTTCTATATTTGGTACTGGTTAGTTACAAGACTGTCACTTCTATATTTGGTACTGGTTAGTTAGTTACAAGACTGTCACTTCTATATTTGGTAGTGGTTAGTTACAAGAATGTCACTTCTATATTTGGTAGTGGTTAGTTAGTTACAAGACTGTCACTTCTATGTTTGGTAGTGGTTAGTTACAAGACAGTCACTTCTATATTTGGTAGTGGTTGGTTACAAGACTGTCACTTCTATATCTGGTAGTGGTTAGTTACAACACTGTCACTTCTATATTATGTAGTGGTTAGTTACAAGACTATCACTTCTATATTTGGTAGTGGTTAGTTACAAGACTGTCACTTCTATATTTGGTAGTGGTTAGTTACAAGACTGTCACTTCTATATTTGGTACTGTTTAGTTACAAGACAGTCACTTCTATATTTGGTAGTGGTTAGTTAGTTACAAGACTGTCACTTCTATATTTGGTAGTTGTTGGTTAAAAGACTGTCAGTTCCATATTTGGTAGTGGTTAGTTAGTTACAAGACTGTCACTTCTATATTTGGTAGTTGTTAGTTACAAGACTGTCAGTTCTATATTTGGTAGTGGTTAGTTAGTTACAAGACTGTCACTTCTATATTTGGTAGTTGTTAGTTAAAAGACTGTCAGTTCCATATTTGGTAGTGGTTAGTTACAAGACTGTCACTTCTATATTTGGTACTGTTTAGTTACAAGACAGTCACTTCTATATTTGGTAGTGGTTAGTTAGTTACAAGACTGTCACTTCTATATCTGGTAGTGGTTAGTTACAACACTGTCACTTCTATATTAGGTAGTGGTTAGTTACAAGACTATCACTTCTATATTTGGTAGTGGTTAGTTACAAGACTGTCACTTCTATATTTGGTAGTGGTTAGTTACAAGACTGTCACTTCTATATTTGGTACTGTTTAGTTACAAGACAGTCACTTCTATATTTGGTAGTGGTTAGTTAGTTACAAGACTGTCACTTCTATATTTGGTAGTTGTTAGTTAAAAGACTGTCAGTTCCATATTTGGTAGTGGTTAGTTAGTTACAAGACTGTCACTTCTATATTTGGTAGTGGTTAGTTACAAGACTGTCACTTCTATATTTGGTAGTGGTTAGTTACAAGACTGTCACTTCTATATTTGGTAGTGGTTAGTTACAAGACTGTCACTTCTATATTTGGTAGTGGTTAGTTACAAGACTGTCACTTCTATATTTGGTAGCGGTTAGTTACAAGACTGTCACTTCTATATTTGGTAGTGGTTAGTTAGTTACAAGACTGTCACTTCTATATTTGGTAGTGGTTAGTTAGATACGAGACTGTCACTTCTATATTTGGTAGTGGTTAGTTAGTTACAAGACTGTCACTTCTATATTTGGTAGTGGTTAGTTAGTTACAAGACTGTCACTTCTATATTTGGTAGTGGTTAGTTACAAGACTGTCACTTCTATATTTGGGAGTGGTTAGTTACATGACTGTCACTTCTATATTTGGTACTGGTTAGTTACAAGACTGTCACTTCTATATTGGGTACTGGTTAGTCACAACACTGTCACTTCTATATTTGGTAGTGGTTAGTTAGTTACAAGACTGTCACTTCTATATTTGGTACTGTTTAGTTACAAGACTGCCACTTCTATATTTGGTAGTGGTTAGTTAGTTACAAGACTGTCACTTCTATATTTGGTACAGGTCAGTTACAAGACTGTCACTTTTATATTTGGTAGTGGTTAGTTACAAGACTGTCAGTTCCATATTTGGTAGTGGTTAGTTAGTTACAAGACTGTCACTTCTATATTTGGTAGTGGTTAGTTACAAGACTCTCACTTCTATATTTGGTAGTGGTTAGTTACAAGACTGTCACTTCTATATTTAGTAGTGCTTAGTTACAAGACTGTCACTTCTATATTTGGTAGTGGTTAGTTACAAGACTGTCACTTCTGTTTTTGGTAGTGGTTAGTTAGTTACAAGACTGTCACTTCTATATTTGGTAGTGGTTAGTTACAAGACTGTCACTTTTATATTTGGTAGTGGTTAGTTACAAGACTGTCACTTCTATATTTGGTAGTGGTTAGTTACAAGACTGTCACTTCTATATTTAGTAGTGGTTAGTTAGTTACAAGACTGTCACTTCTATATTTGGTAGTGGTTAGTTACAAGACTGTCACTTCTATATTTGGTAGTGGTTAGTTACAAGACTGTCACTTCTATATTTGGTAGTGGTTAGTTACAAGACTGTCACTTCGATATTTGGTAGTGCTTAGTTACAAGACTGTCACTTCTGTTTTTGGTAGTGGTTAGTTAGTTACAAGACTGTCACTTCTATATCCGGTAGTGGTTAGTTAAAAGACTGTCACTTCTATATTTGGTAGTGCTTAGTTACAAGACTGTCACTTCTATTTTTGGTAGTGCTTAGTTACAAGACTGTCACTTCTATATTTGGTGGGGCTTAGTTACAAGACTGTCACTTCTGTTTTGGTAGTGGTTAGTTAGTTACAAGACTGTCACTTCTATATCTGGTAGTGGTTAGTTACAAGACTGTCACTTCTATATTTAGTAGTGGTTAGTTACAAGACTGTCACTTCTATATTTGGTAGTGGTTAGTTACAAGACTGTCACTTCTATTTTTGGTAGTGGTTAGTTACAAGGCTGTCACTTTTATATTTGGTACTGGTTAGTTACAAGACTGTAACTTCTATATTTGGTAGTGGTTAGTTACAAGACTGTCACTTCTATTTTTGGTAGTGGTTAGTTACAAGACCGTCACTTCTATATTTGATAGTGGTTAGTTACAAGACTGTCACTTCTATTTTTTGTAGTGGTTAGTTACAAGACTGTCACTTCTATATTTGGTAGTGGTTAGTTACAAGACAGTCACTTCTATATTTGGTAGTGGTTGGTTACAAGACTGTCACTTCTATATCTGGTAGTGGTTAGTTACAACACTGTCACTTCTATATTAGGTAGTGGTTAGTTACAAGACTATCACTTCTATATTTGGTAGTGGTTAGTTACAAGACTGTCACTTCTATATTTGGTAGTGGTTAGTTACAAGACTGTCACTTCTATATTTGGTACTGTTTAGTTACAAGACAGTCACTTCTATATTTGGTAGTGGTTAGTTAGTTACAAGACTGTCACTTCTATATTTGGTAGTTGTTAGTTAAAAGACTGTCAGTTCCATATTTGGTAGTGGTTAGTTAGTTACAAGACTGTCAGTTCTATATTTGGTAGTTGTTAGTTACAAGACTGTCAGTTCTATATTTGGTAGTGGTTAGTTAGTTACAAGACTGTTACTTCTATATTTGGTAGTTGTTAGTTACAAGATGTCAGTTCCATATTTGGTAGTGGTTAGTTAGTTACAAGACTGTCACTTCTATATTTGGTAGTGGTTAGTTACAAGACTGTCACTTCTATATTTGGTAGTGGTTAGTTACAAGACTGTCACTTCTATATTTGGTAGTGGTTAGTTACAAGATTGTCACTTCTATATTTGGTAGCGGTTAGTTACAAGACTGTCACTTCTATATTTGGTAGTGGTTAGTTAGTTACAAGACTGTCACTTCTATATTTGGTAGTGGTTAGTTAGTTACGAGACTGTCACTTCTATATTTGGTAGTGGTTAGTTAGTTACAAGACTGTCACTTCTATATTTGGTAGTGGTTAGTTAGTTACAAGACTGTCACTTCTATATTTGGTAGTGGTTAGTTACAAGACTGTCACTTCTATCTTTGGGAGTGGTTAGTTACAAGACTGTCACTTCTATATTTGGTACTGGTTAGTTACAAGACTGTCACTTCTATATTGGGTACTGGTTAGTTACAACACTGTCACTTCTATATTTGGTAGTGGTTAGTTAGTTACAAGACTGTCACTTCTATATTTGGTACTGTTTAGTTACAAGACTGCCACTTCTATATTTGGTAGTGGTTAGTTAGTTACAAGACTGTCACTTCTATATTTGGTACAGGTCAGTTACAAGACTGTCACTTCTATATTTGGTAGTGGTTAGTTACAAGACTGTCAGTTCCATATTTGGTAGTGGTTAGTTAGTTACAAGACTGTCACTTCTATATTTGGTAGTGGTTAGTTACAAGACTGTCACTTCTATATTTAGTAGTGCTTAGTTACAAGACTGTCACTTCTATATTTGGTAGTGGTTAGTTACAAGACTGCCACTTCTGTTTTTGGTAGTGGTTAGTTAGTTACAAGACTGTCACTTCTATATTTGGTAGTGGTTAGTTACAAGACTGTCACTTTTATATTTGGTAGTGGTTAGTTACAAGACTGTCACTTCTATATTTGGTAGTGGTTAGTTACAAGACTGTCACTTCTATATTTGGTAGTGGTTAGTTACAAGACTGTCACTTCTATATTTGGTAGTGGTTAGTTAGTTACAAGACTGTCACTTCTATATTTGGTAGTGGTTAGTTACAAGACTGTCACTTCTATATTTGGTAGTGGTTAGTTACAAGACTGTCACTTCTATATTTGGTAGTGGTTAGTTACAAGACTGTCACTTCTATATTTGATAGTGGTTAGTTACAAGACTGTCACTTCTATATTTGGTACAGGTCAGTTACAAGACTGTCACTTCTATATTTGGTAGTGGTTAGTTACAAGACTGTCACTTCTATTTTTGGTAGTGGTTAGTTACAAGACTGTCACTTCTATATTTGGGAGTGGTTAGTTACAAGACTGTCACTTCTATATTTGGGAGTGGTTAGTTACAAGACTGTCACTTCTATTTTTGGTAGTGGTTAGTTACAAGACTGTCACTTCTATATTTGGTAGTGGTTAGTTAGTTACAAGACTGTCACTTCTATATTCGGTAGTGTTTAGTTACAAGACTGTCATTTCTATATTTGGTATTGGTTAGTTACAAGACTGCCACTTCTATATTTGGTAGTGGTTAGTTAGTTACTAGACTGTCACTTCTATATTTGGTTGTGGTTAGTTACAAGACTGTCAGTTCCATATTTGGTAGTGGTTAGTTAGTTACAAGACTATCACTTCTATATTTGGTACTGGTTAGTTACAAGACTGTCACTTCTATATTTGGTAGTGGTTAGTTAGTTACAAGACTGTCACTTCTATATTCGGTAGTGTTTAGTTACAAGACTGTCACTTCTATATCTGGTAGTGGTTAGTTACAAGACTGTCACTTCTATATTTGGTAATGGTTAGTTACAAGACTATCACTTCTATATTTGGTAGTGGTTAGTTAGTTACAAGACTGTCACTTCTATATCTGGTAGTGGGTAGTTACAAGACTGTCACTTCTATATTTCGTAGTGGTTACTTAGTTACAAGACTGTCACTGCTATATTTGGTACTAGTTAGTTACAACTCTGTCACTTCTATATTTGGTACTGGTTAGTTAGTTACAAGACTGTCACTTCTATATTTGGTAGTGGTTAGTTACAAGACTGTCACTTCTATATTTGGTAGTGGTTAGTTACAAGACTGTCACTTCTATATTTGATAGTGGTTAGTTACAAGACTGTCACTTCTATATTTGGTAGAGGTCAGTTACAAGACTGTCACTTCTATATTTGGTAGTGGTTAGTTACAAGACTGTCACTTCTATTTTTGGTAGTGGTTAGTTACAAGACTGTCACTTCTATATTTGGTACAGGTCAGTTACAAGACTGTCTCTTCTATATTTGGTAGTGGTTAGTTACAAGACTGTCACTTCTACATTTGGGAGTGGTTAGTTACAAGACTGTCACTTCTATATTTTGGAGTGGTTAGTTACAAGACTGTCACTTCTATATTTGGGAGTGGTTAGTTACAAGACTGTCACTTCTATATTTGGGAATGGTTAGTTACAAGACTGTCACTTCTATATTTGGGAGGGGTTAGTTACAAGACTGTCACTTCTATTTTTGGTAGTGGTTAGTTACAAGACTGTCACTTCTATATTTGTTAGTGGTTAGTTACAAGACTGTCACTTCTATATTTGGTAGTGGTTAGTTACAAGAATGTCACTTCTATATTTGGTAGTGGTTAGCTTCAAGACTGTCACTTCTATATTTGGTAGTGGTTAGTTACAAGACTGTCACTTCTATATTTGGTAGTGGTTAGTTACAAGACTGTCACTTCTATATCTGGTAGTGGGTAGTTACAAGACTGTCACTTCTATATCTGGTAGTGGTTAGTTTCAAGACTATCACTTCTATATTTGGTAATGGTTAGTTACAAGACTATCACTTCTATATTTGGTAATGGTTAGTTACAAGAATGTCACTTCTATATTTGGTAGTGGTTAGTTAGTTACAATACTGTCACTTCTATATTTCGTAGTGGTTACTTAGTTACAAGACTGTCACTGCTATATTTGGTACTAGTTAGTTACAAGACTGTCACTTCTATGTTTGGTAGTGGTTAGTTAGTTACAAGACTGTCACTTCTATATTTGGTAGTGGTTAGTTACAAGACTGTCACTTCTATATTTGGTAGTGGTTAGTTACAAGACTGTCACTTCTATATTTGATAGTGGTTAGTTACAAGACTGTCACTTCTATATTTGGTACAGGTCAGTTACAAGACTGTCACTTCTATATTTGGTAGTGGTTAGTTACAAGACTGTCACTTCTATTTTTGGTAGTGGTTAGTTACAAGACTGTCACTTCTATATTTGAGAGTGGTTAGTTACAAGACTGTCACTTCTATATTTGGGAGTGGTTAGTTACAAGACTGTCACTTCTAATTTTGGTAGTGGTTAGTTACAAGACTGTCACTTCTATATTTGGTAGTGGTTAGTTACAAGACTGTCACTTCTATATTTGGTAGTGGTTAGTTACAAGAATGTCACTTCTATATCTGGTAGTGGTTAGTTTCAAGACTATCACTTCTATATTTGGTAATGGTTAGTTACAAGAATGTCACTTCTATATTTGGTAGTGGTTAGTTAGTTACAAGACTGTCACTGCTATATTTGGTACTAGTTAGTTACAAGACTGTCACTTCTATATTTGGTACTGGTTAGTTAGTTACAAGACTGTCACTTCTATGTTTGGTAGTGGTTAGTTAGTTACAAGACTGTCACTTCTATATCTGGTAGTGGTTTGTTACAAGACTGTCACTCATATATTTGTTACTGGTTAGTTAGTTACAAATGATTGTGCCTCAAAAATGGAAATTGTTGATGCTAGAGTGGAAAGGAGTAACAAGTTTTATAGTATCCTATGATTTACTTTCTACCTCAAACTAGTGAATTATATGAACATATTGTATATATCTAAAACAGAGAATGTCTGTCTGTCTGTTTGAATCCCTAAAACTCGAGAATCACCCAACCAATGTTTTTGAATTTCACACATATAATACTTATGGTTGTGTGACTGTTTTGTGCAAAAGAAATTCAAATTTTCAATGCCCTAGGGACCGCATTAGGCGATTTAACGATCTCTGTCTCTCTTTCTTAGCCTGTCTTTTTAGATAGATACATATCTACAACGTCGCGCCCTTATAATATCAGTCTGTATGTCTGGCTGTCTACATGACAACATTTTGACGCTGTGTGTGTGTGTGTGTGTGTATATATGTATATATAGTGTGTGTGTATATATATACATATAGTGTGTAACGTTTTTCGAAATATTTACTTCTGCATTCACAGATTGATTTTTTTAGTTTCAGAAGATCCCGTTAAGGGTGAAAGCAGCGATTCTTTGCTTAAACTTTAATCTGTTATTTTAATATATATATATATATATATATATATATATATATATTAAAATAACAGATTAAAGTTTAAGCAAAGAATCGCTGCTTTCACCCTTAACGGGATCTTCTGAAACTAAAAAAATCAATCTGTGAATGCAGAAGTAAATATCTAGGGTTCTCTGCTAGTTCTATCTAGGGTTCTCTGCTAGTTCTATCTAGGGTTCTCTGCTAGTTCTATCTAAATTCACCACAAAAATCTTTCTTCATTATTTTATTGACCTCAACCAACTATTAAGATATTAGGATGCAGTGATAATAACTTGAAATGGATTGAATTAAATTAAAATATTAAATTGAATTGTAAAGGTGCCTTTATATGTGTGTACCTGTGTATATATATACTCACACACATATTAATCATAAAGGGGCCTTTATATGTGTGTACCTGTGTATATATATAGTCATACACATATTAATCATAAAGGTGCCTTTATATGTGTGTACCTGTGTATATATATACTCACACACATATTAATCATAAAGGGGCCTTTATATGTGTGTACCTGTATATATATATACTCACACACATATTAATCATAAAGGGGCCTTTATATGTGTGTACCTGTATATATATATAGTCACACACATATTAATCATAAAGGTCCCTTTATATGTGTGTACCTGTATATATATATAGTCACACAAATATTAATCATAAAGGTCCCTTTATATGTGTGTACCTGTATATATATATAGTCACACAAATATTAATCATAAAGGTCCCTTTATATGTGTGTACCTGTGTATATATATAGTCATCATCATCATCATCACCGTTTTACGTCCGTTCTTCCACGCTAGCATGGGTTAGACGGGTTGTCCTGTTGTGTGCAGTGTCTGGTCGGCTGACCATGCCTTCCTCATACAGGAACTGATCTGGCTTGATTTCTACAGCTGGATGCCCTTCCTAACACCAACCTCATTTACAGTGTGGGCTGGGTGCTTTTCTTTTGCCGTGGCACCTCCACGACCACCTTGCGGTGGGGGGTGTGGGGGCATATTGTTTATATGCTTCAGCATGTACCCATGGGAGGTCGGGTACTCTGTATTACTGCGTGACGCCAGAAGTCACGGTCGTGTGTCATTGTCTTTGAGAGGTGTAATTGGGTAAAGTCACACACATATTAATCATAAAGGTCCCTTTATATGTGTGTACCTGTATATATATATAGTCACACACATATTAATCATAAAGGGGCCTTTATATGTGTGTACCTGTATATATATAGTCACACACATATTAATCATAAAGGGGCCTTTATATGTGTGTACCTGTATATATATATAGTCACACACATATTAATCATAAAGGTCCCTTTATATGTGTGTACCTGTATATATATATAGTCACACACATATTAATCATAAAGGTCCCTTTATATGTGTGTACCTGTATATATATATAGTCACACACATATTAATCATAAAGGTCCCTTTATATGTGTGTACCTGTATATATATATAGTCACACAAATATTAATCATAAAGGTCCCTTTATATGTGTGTACCTGTATATATAGTCACACAAATATTAATCATAAAGGTCCCTTTATATGTGTGTACCTGTGTATATATATAGTCATACACATATTAATCATAAAGGTCCCTTTATATGTGTGTACCTGTATATATATATAGTCACACACATATTAATCATAAAGGGGCCTTTATATGTGTGTACCTGTATATATATATAGTCACACACATATTAATCATAAAGGGGCCTTTATATGTGTGTACCTGTATATATATATATATATAGTCATACAAATAAAATCCACTATTGTTTATTCATGTTTAAGAGTTTCAGTTAGCAAAGTAATTTGTGTGAGTGCATGTGTGAGTGAGCGCATGTGTGAATGTATGTGTGAGTGTGAGTGCATGTGCGAGTGTGAGTGCATGTGTGAGTGTGAGTGCATGTGTGAATGCATGTGAGTGTGAGTGCATGTGCGAGTGTGAGTGCATGTGTGAGTGTGAGCGCATGTGTGAATGCATGTGTGAGTGTGAGTGCATGTGCGAGTGTGAGTGTGAGTGCATGTGTGAGTGTGAGTGCATGTGCGAGTGTGAGTGCATGTGCGAGTGTGAGTGCATGTGTCAGTGCAAGTGCTAGTGTGACTGCATGTGCGAGTGAGTGCATGTGTGAGTGTGTGTGCAAGTGCGAGTGGATGTGCGAGTGTGAGTGCATGTGTGAGTGTGAGTGCAAGTGTGAGTGCATGTGAGTGTGAGTACATGTGTGAGTGCGAGTGTGAGTGCAAGTGCGAGTGCATGTGTGAGTGTGAGTGCAAGTGCGAGTGTGAGTGCATGTGTGAGTGCATGTGTGAGTGCAAGTGTGAGTGCATGTGCGAGTGTGAGTGCATGTGTGAGTGTGAGTGCATGTGTGAGTGTGAGTGCAAGTGCGAGTGTGAGTGCATGTGCGAGTGTGAGTGCATGTGCGAGTGTGAGTGCATGTGCGAGTGTGAGTGCATATGTGAGTGCATGTGCGAGTGTGAGTGCATGTGTGAGTGTGTGTGCAAGTGCGAGTGGATGTGCGAGTGTGAGTGCATGTGCGAGTGTGAGTGCATGTGCGAGTGTGAGTGCATGTGTGAGTGTGAGTGCAAATGTGAGTGTGAGTACATGTGTGAGTGCGAGTGTGAGTGCCAGTGCGAGTGCATGTGTGAGTGCAAGTGCGAGTGTTAGTGCATGTGTGAGTGCATGTGTGAGTGCAAGTGTGAGTGCATGTGTGAGTGTGAGTGCAAGTGCGAGTGCATGTGTGAGTGTGAGTGCATGTGTGAGTGTGAGTGCAAGTGCGAGTGCATGTGTGAGTGTGAGTGCATGTGTGAGTGTGAGTGCAAGTGCGAGTGTGAGTGCGAGTGCATGTGCGAGTGTGCGTGCATGTGTGAGTGTGAGTGCATGTGTGAGTGTGAGTGCGAGTGCATGTGCGAGTGTGAGTGCATGTGTGAGTGTGAGTGCGAGTGCATGTGCGAGTGTGAGTGCATATGTGAGTGTGAGTGCATGTGTGAGTGTGAGTGCAAGTGCAATTTTGTAAAAATAAATTACGATAATTTGCAAAAAAAACATTTTAAAAGCAAAGATAAATAAATAGAAACTATCTTTCATCATTGTCAACTTATTTGCCTCTGTTTGGCACATCATCATCATCATCACAGTTTAACATCACCATCATCATCATCATCATCATCACAGTTTAACATCACCATCATCATCATCATCACCACAGTTTAACATCACCATCATCATCATCATCACCACAGTTTAACATCATCATCATCACCACAGTTTAACATCATCATCATCATCACAGTTTAACATCATCATCATCATCATCACAGTTTAACATTACCAACATCATCATCATCACAGTTTAACATTACCATCATTATCATCATCACAGTTTAACATTACCATCATCATCATCATCACAGTTTAACAACACCATCATCATCATCACCACAGTTTAACAACACCATCATCATCACCATCACATTTTAACATCATCATCTCATCACTGTCCACACTTCTGTGGGTTAAATGACTTGTCATATGTTGAGGCCAGACCAGTCAGGTGACCATATCTTGTATATTTCATTTTAGTTAGGTTTCTACAGCTCGATGACCTTCTTAAGGCCAACCACTTTACAGCCTGTACTGAGAACATTTTATCATCACTCTGGCACTCCTATCTTAAAGGGTGGACTGGGTATTTGTTGTGAAGGGTGGACTGAGTGTCTTTTGTTGTGAAGGGGTGGACTGGGTGTCTTTTGTTGTGAAGGGTGGACTGGGTCTTTGTTGTGAAGGGTGGACTGAGTGTCTTTTGTTGTGAAGGGATGGACTGGGTGTCTTTTGTTGTGAAGGGTGGACTGGGTGTCTTTTGTTGTGAAGGGTGGACTGGGTCTTTGTTGTGAAGGGTGGACTGAGTGTCTTTTGTTGTGAAGGGATGGACTGGGTGTCTTTTGTTGTGAAGGGTGGACTGGGTGTTTGTTGTGAAGGGTAGACTGGGTGATTTTTATTATGAAACATAATCTTTTCTCATTCAGCTCAATAAAATACAGAGCCAGATGGACCAGCACCGGAATAATCTTCAGAAACATCATAATGAAGAAATGACTAAAGTTCTTGAGAAGGTAACCATTGTTCATTTTGAAAATAGCAAACCTTGTCCACATTTTTTTTTTTTTGTAATTATGAAGCATTTTGCTTGCTTTAATTTTAGGCATGAAATCTTTTAGAAATAAGAGGTACAGCTTGCTGAGTAACTGGGATTACTTGGATGTCAGACTGTTGACAAACATGACTATGATAACTTTGCCATCACTAGTGCTGCTCATTACAGACTGGTCTACCTATCTGTAAATATACAAAGTCAGTACTGAAGAAGGGCTATTGACCTCACAGAGGTGGGGTCTATATCTTGCTTATGTATTTTCATATGGAGCGAAGAGGAGAAGTTGTCATGTCTTTTGACACTAATGGGACCTCCCAATCCCTTTTTTGGCAGCCTCTCTATGGCTGGGAAGCTTGCCAAAACAAGGGGTTTGAAGGACCCTTCAGTTTCTGTCAAATGTAAATGAAATATTGAGGAAATGGTATTCCAGTAAACACAACACATTTGCTGGTTCATTTTTGGTATTTTATTAAATTATTATATGTAGTTTTATATAGTGTAGTATTATTGTTTGTTCCAACATTTCTCTTCCAGACTTCTGCAGAATTAAAGAATTTAGAACAAGAATTTGCTGCAAAGATCCAAATAACTAATACTGTAAGTAAGAAGGAAAATACTTTTTACTTGTCTCTTTACATTTTGGTATCGAATCATGATTTAACTTTTATATATAATCATACAACTGTTCTATATAGATATGAGTGTGTGTGTGAAAAGTAAATGGAAAAAATACAACAAGCGACACAGTTCAATGAAGATATATATTAGTTTAATGGTTGATATAGTAGGAAAACAGTCTTAACGTTTTGGACACTAGTCCTTCATCAGAAGATAGAATGAGAAATAAAAGTTGGAATAGAAAGATAGAGAGTGAGAAGAGGAATGGAAAAACATTTATTTTAAAAAGAAGTATATATATATAAATATATATATATATATATGCTAGCGTGGAAGATAGACGTTAAACGATGATGATGATGATGATGATATATATATCATCATCATCATCATCAACATTTTACGTCCGCTTTTCCCTGCTTGCTCGTAAAAGCAGTCTTTCTCTTCTTTGCCTAGGCCTGCTTGGGGAGCATAGGCAGAGATGATTGTCACTAGTCCCCTGCCTACAACTAATCTGAGCTTAATTATATGATTATTAACTCGAACTACCTCTATTGTATTATTAATCCATCTCTCAGCCAGGAAAATGCCTACTCCCCCTAACCCAACATCCTTACCTACCCAGAAAAGCTTATAGCTAAGATGTTTGCCTACGACTAGTCTTGCAGAGGCACCTCTCCATCTCACCTCTTGCACGCAGCACACATCCACATGCCTTCTCTCCAGCATCTCCACTATTTCACCAGATCTACCTCTGAGAGTGCCAACATTAAGTGTTGCAACTCTGAGATGCTACGTCTTCATATTTTTGTTGTTCCTATATATTTGTAGCTGTGCTCATAATTGTTTTGGCATTGATACACTGGTTGGATGCCCTTCCTAACACCAGTGCCACTTTACAGCATGGACTGGGTGCTTTTATTCGTGCCACCAGCACTAGAGAGGATGTCTTACTCGACTCATGGGCCCTCTCTACCCCTCCATTTTACAGCATGGTCATAACAAAAAAAACCCACTTATTGACACTCACGGCACACACACACACTCACTCACACACCAACACTCATGCATACAAACACACACGCCACTCACACACCAGCACCCATGCATACAAACACATACACACACACACATATATTACCGTCAGTACTGATACAAGATCATGTCAACTGTTTACTTTTACAGTTCAGTATTTTTTTTTACAATAATTGTTTGCTTTACAGCAGAGCAACGCCCCCCCCCCCCCCCCAAACAAGGCACCAGCAATGTGCTGCCCCGTGCCAAGAACAGAATAGTTATTATTATTATAGTTGTTTTCTTCTTAAGGTCTGATTGCTGGTGATGGTGGTGGATGGTCTCAGTGATGGTGATGGCTGTTGTTGCTTTTGTTGTTGTTGTTGTTGTTGTTGTTGCTGTTGTAGTCGCTGGGTTGTAATTTTGAAATTTGGTCTCTTTGCGTGTGTGATATATACACAACTCTACACACCCTACCACCACTAACCCCCACTCACACCTGCATTCAACCCCTCCCCACCTCCCGTATACTAACACCCACTAACACCTCTTCCCCAAACTACACACACACCAGTACACCACACTCCCTCCATAGAACCACGCACGCCCTTCTCTCCCCGCTCCACCCACACCCCCGCTCCACACTCACTCATCCCACTAACACCCCTACTAATACACACACACACACACACACCCTCCTCACACCAACTTTCACACCTACCCATCCTCGCCCTTCTGACCACCTGCCAGCACCAACAGACCACAGCACTCCCACTGCTGACCACTTCCTGTTGCGCGCGCACCCCACATCTCTCCTCTTCCGACCACCGCTTCATGGATTACCCACACGCAGAAATTGACTTATAACCAATCCTCCTAACAACCTTGGAACTTACCAACTTTTCAACCATCCTCTTACACCATCACCTATATAACTCACCCACACACACACCCCCAAAAAATTTTTTTCTCCACACGCCACCCACACCCACAACACGCTTAAACCCCACACACACGTGCTTCCCACCACATATTTACACCCTCAGCCTCCTGATTCCTCTCCCCCCACCCCCTATCCACACACGCACAGACACTCCGACCCACAAAAACACCCCCCACACACACCTCTTCCTGAACATGCAACCCCGTTCTTCCCCCAACCCTTACTTTCACATACACACACACACACGCACACCTACACACACACACCACCTTCAGCCCTCCCCGCTCGGACACCCCGTCTCCCTCTCCCCACTCCACCCGCCACCACCCCTACTCACCCCACACCCTTCCACCACCTGTTTACCCCCCTTTTAATTTCAGTTTATTTTGATCATGCCTTTATTTTTAAATTTTCTCATTCCTTGTATTTTGATCATGCTTTACTTTTATTTTTTATCTTTATTTGTTAATTTTTCATTCGCACCGTTTCCTTTCGCTATATGTCTCTCCACCACTCCCTTACACACCCTTTGAACTCTGTTCCCACACACTTCTCACCTGAGGAAGGGCTTATGCCCGAAACGTCGTCCCCCACCTACACCCCCACTCTCCTGAGCGTGAAACTAATAAACATTTATTGTACTGCCTCTCTGTTTTGTCCCTGTTCAAATTTTGCCATTATATATACACATATATATATACATACATACACACACATTCAACACAGAGAAAGGAGTTTAGCAACAGGTCAGTCACCTTAGTGTAGATAGGGTAATGACTTATGTGGTGGTGGTGGTGGTGGGTCTGATTGTAGACGTTATTGTGGTGGCGGGGGGGCAGTGAAATGTATCAAGTTTATAGTTCACTTGTCCCTTTTCCTCTCTTTTCAAAATTTTAATTTATGGCCATTTTGCAATGGGGTTAAGTAAACGTAAAATGTAAAATTTAAATAGAGATTGCTCTGGAAAAATATATGGAATATTTCTGTAGCTTCCACAGCTTTTTGACAGAACATTTCCCCGGAGTCCAATCAGCAAATATTTTGTTGTATTTTGATCTTTCAGAATACGAAAATTAATAAAAACTTACCCCCACGAAAAACAGTGTGTTGTCCGATCTATGAGCTCCCTATATATATATATATATATATATATATATATATATATATATATATATATATATATATATATATATATATATATATATATAGGGAGCTCATAGATCGGACAACACACGCACATATATATATATATATATATATATATATATATATATATATATATATATATAGGGAGCTCATAGATCGGACAACACACATATATATATATATATATATATATATATATATATATATATAGGCACATGAGCTCTATGAGCTCCCTATATATATATATATATATATATCGGCACATGGCTTAGTGGTTAGTGGTTAGAGCATTGGGCTTGCAATCAAAAGGTTGCAATCAAAAATTGCTCCTGCATTAATTGTGAAGGTTTCAATCTATCACTCCAAGAACATGAGAGTGGTGAGTGCTACAATCTATCACTCCAAGAACATGAGAGTGGTGAGTGCTACAATCTATCACTCCAAGAACATGAGAGTGGTGAGTGCTACAATCTATCACTCCAAGAACATGAGAGTGGTGAGTGCTACAATCTAGGATTAAAACACTTTAGAAAGAGAAAAATAAAACTTACATCAATTTTTCTTTAAATTCATTCTTAAAACATCTGTTTAGTTTCTTATAAACCCTTAAGAGCTAGTGCGGTTGCCCTTTACAAATGTAGCTTCTAGCTTGACTTAGATGTCCATTCTTCCAGACATCTATACAGTTTATGTACATATATATATTTCAAATTATTAGATGTTTGTTGTTGGTGTTATGGATATTGTTTTTAAAAGCTATTTTAACAATATTATTGTAACCCTGATGTTGTCTGTCATGGCTTACTAACTCTATACGGACGTATTAATTGATCAAATAAATAAATATGTTGTCATGTACAAATAAAGTAGTGAACCTCATAAAATAGCAAGACAAAGTAGTTGGAAGTATTACTGATAGTCACAATCTCTTGTGCTGGACGGAAGTGTAAAAAATATAAACTCATCAGATAAAATACAAAAGTTGTTTTACAGATAGTGACATATTCAAGACAAGAACTTATCATTTTGAGTTCTGTTTGAATAGTATATTATATAAATATTTAATGTGTTAGTGTCCACTCTAATTTCCTTCAGTTGGTATCGTAATGATGCTGACTTAATTAAATTATTGAGTAGGAAAATGAAGGTGTATTGGTCCTATTTGATAGCTTTGTTTCGGTATTATAATAATATCAGGTATGAATCGAAGTTGTAGCTGCCATATAACAGGTACTAATTGAGTTGTTTGAGGCAATCACAAATCACTCAATAGATTGGTATGTTGATACATTGTCGTCTAGAGTAGACACAACAGTTAACAAGTGTAACACCAAAGGCAGTGGTCATACACATATACCACAACAATGATAAATATATATATATTTATATATATATATATAATTATATAAAATATCAATGTTTTTGTAATTCTCCAAGAGAGTTCCTTAAAATCTCATTAAACACACATTGAGAGTTTATCCATGTTTAAACATGTGACATTAGAGATGTATAGTGGAGAGGAAATAAACTGAAATCATTGTTAAAGTGACGCTTCCCAAGGTCAGTTAACGTTAGATTTTATTGGTTGTTTTAAAACATTTAAAAACTAATGTATATACTTGAATATAATCCCAGGAATATGCGATTAAACAATTGATGGTAGAAGGGGATCGGCTTATATTTAAGGTTATTATTTTGACAATTTTCACCAACTTCAAATTCTACCTAAATAAGGTTTGGATTTTTGTCTATTTCTCAGACATAAAATACTGGTGTTGGTTTATATTCATATCAGCTTATATTTGAGTATATACTGTATTTAAAAAAAAACATCTTGTTGTCTATTGTAATTCTTCATTATCATAGTTTGACTGGTTCAGTGAAGTTAAGCTTTTACATAAATTGTTGAGACAGATATTGTTGTAGTTGCTTATTTCTTGATATAATTCTGCTATAAAGTGAGATTGGTATTTTCTAGTGAAATTGGGTTCTTATATATCTAATGTCATGTAGTTTCCAATATCATTCTAAGATTTTGTACAGTCTTCTAAGTAACCAATTATTTGAACTCTTCAAATAACTGTTCCATCTAGAATGTCCCTGAGTTTGTGTTTAAACAATCTCAATCAGAAGTTTTTACAGGATAATGAAGTATCTTCTAAAACGTATCGTAGAACGTTTATTCAATGAAATAAATAGAAGAAGCATTCTTCATCCATTCTTGACACAAACAAATGTAACATATACCATGAAATGAATGAATTTAATGTTAGCTTCCAGTTTATAGACCTGAATTGTATCTTTCTGCAAGTATTCTGTTGAGTTCTTGGCCCAGATACACAACTGATTTACTGACATTAATATATCAGTAGTAACGTAGTCTACTACAACCCATCCAACACTTGGGAAAATGGACATTAAATGATGATCATTCTGAATTGGTGTTTTTCATTTGCCATTTAGTCCTTGTCTTAAAGTACCAGACACATTATCTTTATTTATTACAGTAAAGAGATTGTCAAAACTATATTTCTCTATTTTTAGACTGTTGATTTGTTCCAATTGAAAATATAAAATTTGTTATAGATATTTTATTTGAACTTTTACTAGTTTTTCTAATTACTGGTGTTATCATTATGGATCTTCTGTTTATCTGTCGCTGGCCTTTTGTCCTTTTCACTTTCATTTATTTTCCGTTCAAAAAGAAAGTGGTTTCATCTTCTGTCATTTTTCATTTGCTTCACTGAATAAGCCTAAAAAAATAATAATGATAAATAATAAAATCGTTAGTGAAGTAAACTTCTCTTTCTTCTTTTATGATAGAAATGTAGAAATGTAATATCACAGTTTACATGATCCACCTCTCATTTACAAAGGGTTTTAGCAGAATTGGTCCTTGTCTCATTTGAATGTCTGTGTTGTATAATTGAAGTTTGGGGATCAAGAAGGAAACAAGGAAGAAAAAGGGGGAAAATAATAAAGAAGACAAGAAGAAACGGGATCAGAAAAATTACAAACTCAATCACACACCACAACGACAACAAGAGGTGCTAGAGCCTCCCTCTAATAACTGTGACTCATTGTGACTTTGTTGGATGTGCAATGTAAGAGAAAAGAAGAGCTTGGATGAACTGAGGGAGAAACAGGGTTTAAGAGGAATCCAGAGTGGTGTGCAAGATTGGTACAGACATGTGATGTGTATAGCTGATGATTGATGGGTGAAGAAGTGCAGGAAATACTATTGGAAGGAAGCCACAGTAGAGGTAGACTGAGAAAGACCTGGACAGAAGTGGTGAGAGCTGACCTCAAATCACTGAAACTCTCAGAGGAGATGATGAAGAAATATGGTGAGTGGAGAGATGTTGTGCTGAGAAGGACACATGCAAGCGTGGAAAAATGGATGTAAAAATGATGACACCCCCCTGTGCTACAAAAATATCTTATCTGACAGTTCAGTAACTGCTTAAGTGAAAGAGACTTTGTTACCATATTTCTAATGAAAGACACTGCTTATGGTTTTCAAATAATTCTGCAAATAAACAAATCTGGTGGGATTTAGGATATATAACTAACTTTCTCATCAAGCTGGTCTTTGGAGCATAACTTAACAAAGGTTCTTACATAAAATTATGATGAAAAGTTTTTAGATAAATATAAACACTTCAAAATAAACAGCTTTACATTGTAGAACCTGAAGTGGTGTTGGACAGTTTGCTGTCAAAATGGTTAAAGAACTAATTAAATGTGCATCACCAGAAAATTATTTTCTATAACCAGAAACAAAGCATGATGGCATGTTATGTTTCAAAGAAAAGAAATCTGGTTATATTTTAGAAACTGTTGGGATTTTTAAAAAATCTAACCAAAATATATTGTACTAGTCTCCTTTGAAACCTTTGGTCTTAGCACTGACCTCTTCCTTGAACCAGTCGCCTTTGAAACCTTTAGTGCCAGCACTACCGAAGCAGTGTAACAAACTGTAACAATATCTAGTGTGTTAGTGTTACTGAAGCAGTGTAACAAACTGACTGTAACAATATCTAGTGTTACTGAAGCAGTGTAACAAACTGACTGTAACAATATCTAGTGTTACTGAAGCAGTGTAACAAACTGACTGTAACAATATCTAGTGTTACTGAAGCAGTGTAACAAACTGACTGTAACAATATCTAGTGTTACTGAAGCAGTGTAATAAACTGAGTGTAACAATATCTAGTGTTACTGAAGCAGTGTAACAAACTGACTGTAACAATATCTAGTGTTACTGAAGCAGTGTAACAAACTGACTGTAACAATATCTAGTGTTACTAAAGCAGTGTAATAAACTGACTGTAACAATATCTAGTGTTACTGAAGCAGTGTAACAAACTGACTGTAACAATATCTAGTGTTACTAAAGCAGTGTAATAAACTGACTGTAACAATATCTAGTGTTACTGAAGCAGTGTAACAAACTGACTGTAACAATATCTAGTGTTACTGAAGCAGTGTAACGAACTGACTGTAACAATATCTAGTGTTACTGAAGCAGTGTAATAAACTGACTGTAACAATATCTAGTGTTACTGAAGCAGTGTAACAAACTGACTGTAACAATATCTAGTGTTACTGAAGCAGTGTAATAAACTGACTGTAACAATATCTAGTGTTACTGAAGCAGTGTAATAAACTGACTGTAACAATATCTAGTGTTACTGAAGCAGTGTAATAAACTGACTGTAACAATATCTAGTGTTACTGAAGCAGTGTAATAAACTGACTGTAACAATATCTAGTGTTACTGAAGCAGTGTAATAAACTGACTGTAACAATATCTAGTGTTAGTGAAGCAGTGTAACAAACTGACTGTAACAATATCTAGTGTTACTGAAGCAGTGTAATAAACTGACTAACAATATCTAGTGTTACTGAAGCAGTGTAACAAACTGACTGTAACAATATCTAGTGTTACTGAAGCAGTGTAATAAACTGACTGTAACAATATCTAGTGTTACTGAAGCAGTGTAATAAACTGACTGTAACAATATCTAGTGTTAGTGAAGCAGTGTAACAAACTGACTGTAACAATATCTAGTGTTACTGAAGCAGTGTAACAAACTGACTGTAACAATATCTAGTGTTACTGAAGCAGTGTAATAAACTGACTGTAACAATATCTAGTGTTACTGAAGCAGTGTAACAAACTGACTGTAACAATATCTAGTGTTACTGAAGCAGTGTAATAAACTGACTGTAACAATATCTAGTGTTACTGAAGCAGTGTAATAAACTGACTGTAACAATATCTAGTGTTACTGAAGCAGTGTAACAAACTGACTGTAACAATATCTAGTGTTACTGAAGCAGTGTAATAAACTGACTGTAACAATATCTAGTGTTACTGAAGCAGTGTAATAAACTGACTGTAACAATATCTAGTGTTAGTGAAGCAGTGTAACAAACTGACTGTAACAATATCTAGTGTTACTGAAGCAGTGTAACAAACTGACTGTAACAATATCTAGTGTTACTGAAGCAGTGTAATAAACTGACTGTAACAATATGTAGTGTTACTGAAGCAGTGTAACAAACTGACTGTAACAATATCTAGTGTTACTGAAGCAGTGTAATAAACTGACTGTAACAATATCTAGTATTACTGAAGCAGTGTAATAAACTGACTGTAACAATATCTAGTGTTACTGAAGCAGTGTAACAAACTGACTGTAACAATATCTAGTGTTACTGAAGCAGTGTAATAAACTGACTGTAACAATATCTAGTGTTACTGAAGCAGTGTAATAAACTGACTGTAACAATATCTAGTGTTACTGAAGCAGTGTAATAAACTGACTAACAATATCTAGTGTTACTGAAGCAGTGTAACAAACTGACTGTAACAATATCTAGTGTTACTGAAGCAGTGTAACAAACTGACTGTAACAATATCTAGTGTTACTGAAGCAGTGTAACAAACTGACTGTAACAATATCTAGTGTTACTGAAGCAGTGTAACAAACTGACTGTAACAATATCTAGTGTTACTGAAGCAGTGTAACAAACTGACTGTAACAATATCTAGTGTTACTGAAGCAGTGTAACAAACTGACTGTAACAATATCTAGTGTTACTGAAGCAGTGTAACAAACTGACTGTAACAATATCTAGTGTTACTGAAGCAGTGTAATAAACTGACTGTAACAATATCTAGTGTTACTGAAGCAGTGTAACAAACTGACTGTAACAATATCTAGTGTTACTGAAGCAGTGTAACAAACTGACTGTAACAATATCTAGTGTTACTAAAGCAGTGTAATAAACTGACTGTAACAATATCTAGTGTTACTGAAGCAGTGTAACAAACTGACTGTAACAATATCTAGTGTTACTAAAGCAGTGTAATAAACTGACTGTAACAATATCTAGTGTTACTGAAGCAGTGTAACAAACTGACTGTAACAATATCTAGTGTTACTGAAGCAGTGTAACGAACTGACTGTAACAATATCTAGTGTTACTGAAGCAGTGTAATAAACTGACTGTAACAATATCTAGTGTTACTGAAGCAGTGTAACAAACTGACTGTAACAATATCTAGTGTTACTGAAGCAGTGTAATAAACTGACTGTAACAATATCTAGTGTTACTGAAGCAGTGTAATAAACTGACTGTAACAATATCTAGTGTTACTGAAGCAGTGTAATAAACTGACTGTAACAATATCTAGTGTTACTGAAGCAGTGTAATAAACTGACTGTAACAATATCTAGTGTTACTGAAGCAGTGTAATAAACTGATTGTAACAATATCTAGTGTTAGTGAAGCAGTGTAACAAACTGACTGTAACAATATCTAGTGTTACTGAAGCAGTGTAATAAACTGACTAACAATATCTAGTGTTACTGAAGCAGTGTAACAAACTGACTGTAACAATATCTAGTGTTACTGAAGCAGTGTAATAAACTGACTGTAACAATATCTAGTGTTACTGAAGCAGTGTAATAAACTGACTGTAACAATATCTAGTGTTAGTGAAGCAGTGTAACAAACTGACTGTAACAATATCTAGTGTTACTGAAGCAGTGTAACAAACTGACTGTAACAATATCTAGTGTTACTGAAGCAGTGTAATAAACTGACTGTAACAATATCTAGTGTTACTGAAGCAGTGTAACAAACTGACTGTAACAATATCTAGTGTTACTGAAGCAGTGTAATAAACTGACTGTAACAATATCTAGTGTTACTGAAGCAGTGTAATAAACTGACTGTAACAATATCTAGTGTTACTGAAGCAGTGTAACAAACTGACTGTAACAATATCTAGTGTTACTGAAGCAGTGTAATAAACTGACTGTAACAATATCTAGTGTTACTGAAGCAGTGTAATAAACTGACTGTAACAATATCTAGTGTTAGTGAAGCAGTGTAACAAACTGACTGTAACAATATCTAGTGTTACTGAAGCAGTGTAACAAACTGACTGTAACAATATCTAGTGTTACTGAAGCAGTGTAATAAACTGACTGTAACAATATGTAGTGTTACTGAAGCAGTGTAACAAACTGACTGTAACAATATCTAGTGTTACTGAAGCAGTGTAATAAACTGACTGTAACAATATCTAGTGTTACTGAAGCAGTGTAATAAACTGACTGTAACAATATCTAGTGTTACTGAAGCAGTGTAACAAACTGACTGTAACAATATCTAGTGTTACTGAAGCAGTGTAATAAACTGACTGTAACAATATCTAGTGTTACTGAAGCAGTGTAATAAACTGACTGTAACAATATCTAGTGTTACTGAAGCAGTGTAATAAACTGACTGTAACAATATCTAGTGTTACTGAAGCAGTGTAACAAACTGACTGTAACAATATCTAGTGTTACTGAAGCAGTGTAACAAACTGACTGTAACAATATCTAGTGTTACTGAAGCAGTGTAACAAACTGACTGTAACAATATCTAGTGTTACTGAAGCAGTGTAACAAACTGACTGTAACAATATCTAGTGTTACTGAAGCAGTGTAATAAACTGACTGTTACAATATCTAGTGTTACTGAAGCAGTGTAATAAACTGACTGTAACAATATCTAGTGTTACTGAAGCAGTGTAATAAACTGACTGTAACAATATCTAGTGTTACTGAAGCAGTGTAATAAACTGACTGTAACAATATCTAGTGTTACTGAAGCAGTGTAACAAACTGACTGTAACAATATCTAGTGTTACTGAAGCAGTGTAACAAACTGACTGTAACAATATCTAGTGTTACTGAAGCAGTGTAACAAACTGACTGTAACAATATCTAGTGTTACTGAAGCAGTGTAACAAACTGACTGTAACAATATCTAGTGTTACTGAAGCAGTGTAATAAACTGACTGTTACAATATCTAGTGTTACTGAAGCAGTGTAATAAACTGACTGTAACAATATCTAGTGTTACTGAAGCAGTGTAACAAACTGACTGTAACAATATCTAGTGTTACTGAAGCAGTGTAATAAACTGACTGTAACAATATCTAGTGTTACTGAAGCAGTGTTACAAACTGACTGTAACAATATCTAGTGTTACTGAAGCAGTGTAACAAACTGACTGTAACAATATCTAGTGTTACTGAAGCAGTGTAATAAACTGACTGTAACAATATCTAGTGTTACTGAAGCAGTGTAACAAACTGACTGTAACAATATCTAGTGTTACTGAAGCAGTGTAATAAACTGACTGTAACAATATCTAATGTTACTGAAGCAGTGTAACAAACTGACTGTAACAATATCTAGTGTTACTGAAGCAGTGTAATAAACTGACTGTAACAATATCTAGTGTTACTGAAGCAGTGTTACAAACTGACTGTAACAATATCTAGTGTTACTGAAGCAGTGTAATAAACTGACTGTAACAATATCTAGTGTTACTGAAGCAGTGTAACAATCTGACTGTAACAATATCTAGTGTTACTGAAGCAGTGTAACAAACTGACTGTAACAATATCTAGTGTTACTGAAGCAGTGTAATAAACTGACTGTAACAATATCTAATGTTACTGAAGCAGTGTAACAAACTGACTGTAACAATATCTAGTGTTACTGAAGCAGTGTAATAAACTGACTGTAACAATATCTAGTGTTACTGAAGCAGTGTAACAAACTGACTGTAACAATATCTAGTGTTACTGAAGGAGTGTAATAAACTGACTGTAACAATATCTAGTGTTACGGAAGCAGTGTAATAAACTGACTGTAACAATATCTAGTGTTACTGAAGCAGTGTAATAAACTGACTGTAACAATATCTAGTGTTATTGAAGCAGTGTAATAAACTGACTGTAACAATATCTTGTGTTACTGAAGCAGTGTAACAAACTGACTGTAACAATATCTAGTGTTACTGAAGCAGTGTAACAAACTGACTGTAACAATATCTAGTGTTATTGAAGCAGTGTAACAAACTGACTGTAACAATATCTAGTGTTACTGAAGCAGTGTAACAAACTGACTGTAACAATATCTAGTGTTATTGAAGCAGTGTAACAAACTGACTGTAACAATATGTAGTGTTACTGAAGCAGTGTAATAAACTGACTGTAACAATATCTAGTGTTACTGAAGCAGTGTACCAAACTGACTGTAACAATATGTAGTGTTACTGAAGCAGTGTAATAAACTGACTGTAACAATATCTAGTGTTACTGAAGCAGTGTAACGAACTGACTGTAACAATATATAGTGTTACTGAAGCAGTGTAATAAACTGACTGTAACAATATGTAATGTTACTGAAGCAGTGTAACGAACTGACTGTAACAATATATAGTGTTACTGAAGCAGTGTAATAAACTGACTGTAACAATATCTAGTGTTACTGAAGCAGTGTAATAAACTGACTGTAACAATATCTAGTGTTACTGAAGCAGTGTAATAAACTGACTGTAACAATATGTAGTGTAACTGAAGCAGTGTAATACACTGACTGTAACAATATCTAGTGTTACTGAAGCAGTGTAATAAACTGACTGTAACAATATCTAGTGTTACTGAAGCAGTGTAATAAACTGACTGTAACAATATCTAGTGTTACTGAAGCAGTGTAATAAACTGACTAACAATATCTAGTGTTACTGAAGCAGTGTAACAAACTGACTGTAACAATATCTAGTGTTACTGAAGCAGTGTAATAAACTGACTGTAACAATATCTAGTGTTACTGAAGCAGTGTAATAAACTGACTGTAACAATATCTAGTGTTAGTGAAGCAGTGTAACAAACTGACTGTAACAATATCTAGTGTTACTGAAGCAGTGTAACAAACTGACTGTAACAATATCTAGTGTTACTGAAGCAGTGTAATAAACTGACTGTAACAATATCTAGTGTTACTGAAGCAGTGTAATAAACTGACTGTAACAATATCTAGTGTTAGTGAAGCAGTGTAACAAACTGACTGTAACAATATCTAGTGTTACTGAAGCAGTGTAACAAACTGACTGTAACAATATCTAGTGTTACTGAAGCAGTGTAATAAACTGACTGTAACAATATGTAGTGTTACTGAAGCAGTGTAATAAACTGACTGTAACAATATCTAGTGTTAGTGAAGCAGTGTAACAAACTGACTGTAACAATATCTAGTGTTACTGAAGCAGTGTAACAAACTGACTGTAACAATATCTAGTGTTACTGAAGCAGTGTAATAAACTGACTGTAACAATATCTAGTGTTACTGAAGCAGTGTAACAAACTGACTGTAACAATATCTAGTGTTACTGAAGCAGTGTAATAAACTGACTGTAACAATATCTAGTGTTACTGAAGCAGTGTAATAAACTGACTGTAACAATATCTAGTGTTACTGAAGCAGTGTAACAAACTGACTGTAACAATATCTAGTGTTACTGAAGCAGTGTAATAAACTGACTGTAACAATATCTAGTGTTACTGAAGCAGTGTAATAAACTGACTGTAACAATATCTAGTGTTAGTGAAGCAGTGTAACAAACTGACTGTAACAATATCTAGTGTTACTGAAGCAGTGTAACAAACTGACTGTAACAATATCTAGTGTTACTGAAGCAGTGTAATAAACTGACTGTAACAATATGTAGTGTTACTGAAGCAGTGTAACAAACTGACTGTAACAATATCTAGTGTTACTGAAGCAGTGTAATAAACTGACTGTAACAATATCTAGTGTTACTGAAGCAGTGTAATAAACTGACTGTAACAATATCTATTGTTACTGAAGCAGTGTAACAAACTGACTGTAACAATATCTAGTGTTACTGAAGCAGTGTAATAAACTGACTGTAACAATATCTAGTGTTACTGAAGCAGTGTAATAAACTGACTGTAACAATATCTAGTGTTACTGAAGCAGTGTAATAAACTGACTGTAACAATATCTAGTGTTACTGAAGCAGTGTAACAAACTGACTGTAACAATATCTAGTGTTACTGAAGCAGTGTAACAAACTGACTGTAACAATATCTAGTGTTACTGAAGCAGTGTAACAAACTGACTGTAACAATATCTAGTGTTACTGAAGCAGTGTAACAAACTGACTGTAACAATATCTAGTGTTACTGAAGCAGTGTAATAAACTGACTGTTACAATATCTAGTGTTACTGAAGTAGTGTAATAAACTGACTGTAACAATATCTAGTGTTACTGAAGCAGTGTAATAAACTGACTGTAACAATATCTAGTGTTACTGAAGCAGTGTAATAAACTGACTGTAACAATATCTAGTGTTACTGAAGCAGTGTAACAAACTGACTGTAACAATATCTAGTGTTACTGAAGCAGTGTAATAAACTGACTGTAACAATATCTAGTGTTACTGAAGCAGTGTTACAAACTGACTGTAACAATATCTAGTGTTACTGAAGCAGTGTAACAAACTGACTGTAACAATATCTAGTGTTACTGAAGCAGTGTAATAAACTGACTGTAACAATATCTAGTGTTACTGAAGCAGTGTAATAAACTGACTGTAACAATATCTAGTGTTACTGAAGCAGTGTAACAAACTGACTGTAACAATATCTAGTGTTACTGAAGCAGTGTAACAAACTGACTGTAACAATATCTAGTGTTACTGAAGCAGTGTAATAAACTGACTGTAACAATATCTAGTGTTACTGAAGCAGTGTAACAAACTGACTGTAACAATATCTAGTGTTACTGAAGCAGTGTAATAAACTGACTGTAACAATATCTAGTGTTACTGAAGCAGTGTAACAAACTGACTGTAACAATATCTAGTGTTACTGAAGGAGTGTAATAAACTGACTGTAACAATATCTAGTGTTACGGAAGCAGTGTAATAAACTGACTGTAACAATATATAGTGTTACTGAAGCAGTGTAATAAACTGACTGTAACAATATCTAGTGTTATTGAAGCAGTGTAACAAACTGACTGTAACAATATCTAGTGTTACTGAAGCAGTGTAACAAACTGACTGTAACAATATCTAGTGTTATTGAAGCAGTGTAACAAACTGACTGTAACAATATGTAGTGTTACTGAAGCAGTGTAATAAACTGACTGTAACAATATCTAGTGTTACTGAAGCAGTGTACCAAACTGACTGTAACAATATGTAGTGTTACTGAAGCAGTGTAATAAACTGACTGTAACAATATCTAGTGTTACTGAAGCAGTGTAACGAACTGACTGTAACAATATATAGTGTTACTGAAGCAGTGTAATAAACTGACTGTAACAATATGTAATGTTACTGAAGCAGTGTAACGAACTGACTGTAACAATATATAGTGTTACTGAAGCAGTGTAATAAACTGACTGTAACAATATCTAGTGTTACTGAAGCAGTGTGATAAACTGACTGTAACAATATCTAGTGTTACTGAAGCAGTGTAATAAACTGACTGTAACAATATGTAGTGTAACTGAAGCAGTGTAATAAACTGACTGTAACAATATCTAGTGTTACTGAAGCAGTGTAATAAACTGACTGTAACAATATCTAGTGTTACTGAAGCAGTGTAATAAACTGACTGTAACAATATCTAGTGTTACTGAAGCAGTGCAACAAACTGACTGTAACAATATCTAGTGTTACTGAAGCAGTGTAACAAACTGACTGTAACAATATCTAGTGTTACTGAAGCAGTGTAATAAACTGACTGTAACAATATGTAGTATTACTGAAGCAGTGTAATAAACTGACTGTAACAATATCTAGTGTTACTGAAGCAGTGTAACAAACTGACTGTAACAATTTCTAGTTTTACTGAAGCAGTGTAACAAACTGACTGTAACAATATCTAGTGTTACTGAAGCAGTGTAACAAACTGACTGTAACAATATCTAGTGTTACTGAAGCAGTGTAACAAACTGACTGTAACAATATCTAGTTTTATTGAAGCAGTGTAACAAACTGACTCTAACAATATCTAGTGTTACTGAAGCAGCGTAACAAACTGACTGTAACAATATCTAGTGTTACTGAAGCAGTGAAACAAACTGACTGTAACAATTTCTAGTGTTACTGAAGCAGTGTAACAAACTGACTGTAACAATATCTAGTGTTACTGAAGCAGTGTAACAAACTGACTGTAACAATATCTAGTGTTACTGAAGCAGTGTTATAAACTGACTGTAACAATATCTAGTGTTACTGAAGCAGTGTAATAAACTGACTGTAACAATATGTAGTGTTACTGAAGCAGTGTAACAAACTGACTGTAACAATATCTAGTGTTACTGAAGCAGTGTAATAAACTGACTGTAACAATATCTAGTGTTACTGAAGCAGTGTAATAAACTGACTGTAACAATATCTAGTGTTACTGAAGCAGTGTAACAAACTGACTGTAACAATATCTAGTGTTACTGAAGCAGTGTAATAAACTGACTGTAACAATATCTAGTGTTACTGAAGCAGTGTAATAAACTGACTGTAACAATATCTAGTGTTACTGAAGCAGTGTAACAAACTGACTGTAACAATATCTAGTGTTACTGAAGCAGTGTAACAAACTGACTGTAACAATATCTAGTGTTACTGAAGCAGTGTAACAAACTGACTGTAACAATATCTAGTGTTACTGAAGCAGTGTAACAAACTGACTGTAACAATATCTAGTGTTACTGAAGCAGTGTAATAAACTGACTGTAACAATATCTAGTGTTACTGAAGCAGTGTAATAAACTGACTGTAACAATATCTAGTGTTACTGAAGCAGTGTAACAAACTGACTGTAACAATATCTAGTGTTACTGAAGCAGTGTAATAAACTGACTGTAACAATATCTAGTGTTACTGAAGCAGTGTAACAAACTGACTGTAACAATATCTAGTTTTACTGAAGCAGTGTAACAAACTGACTGTAACAATATCTAGTGTTACTGAAGCAGTGTAACAAACTGACTGTAACAATATCTAGTGTTACTGAAGCAGTGTAATAAACTGACTGTAACAATATCTAGTGTTACTGAAGCAGTGTAACAAACTGACTGTAACAATATCTAGTGTTACTGAAGCAGTGTAACAAACTGACTGTAACAATATCTAGTGTTACTGAAGCAGTGTAATAAACTGACTGTAACAATATCTAGTGTTACTGAAGCAGTGTAACAAACTGACTGTAACAATATCTAGTGTTACTGAAGCAGTGTAATAAACTGACTGTAACAATATCTAGTGTTACTGAAGCAGTGTAACAAACTGACTGTAACAATATCTAGTGTTACTGAAGGAGTGTAATAAACTGACTGTAACAATATCTAGTGTTACTGAAGCAGTGTAATAAACTGACTGCAACAATATCTAGTGTTACTGAAGCAGTGTAATAAACTGACTGTAACAATATCTAGTGTTATTGAAGCAGTGTAATAAACTGACTGTAACAATATCTAGTGTTACTGAAGCAGTGTAACAAACTGACTGTAACAATATCTAGAGTTACTGAAGCAGTGTAATAAATTGACTGTAACAATATCTAGTGTTACTGAAGCAGCGTAACAAACTGACTGTAACAATATCTAGAGTTACTGAAGCATTGTAATAAATTGACTGTAACAATATCTAGTGTTACTGAAGCAGCGTAACAAACTGACTGTAACAATATGTAGTGTTACTGAAGCAGTGTAACAAACTGACTGTAACAATATCTAGTGTTACTGAAGCAGTGTAATAAACTGACTGTAACAATATCTAGTATTACTGAAGCAGTGTAATAAACTGACTGTAACAATATCTAGTGTTACTGAAGCAGTGTAATAAACTGACTGTAATAATAACTAGTGTTACTGAAGCAGTGTAACAAACTGACTGTAACAATATCTAGTGTTACTGAAGCAGTGTAACAAACTGACTGTAACAATATCTAGTGTTACTGAAGCAGTGTAATAAACTGACTGTAACAATATCTAGTGTTACTGAAGCAGTGTAACAAACTGACTGTAACAATATCTAGTGTTACTGAAGCAGTGTAACAAACTGACTGTAACAATATCTAGTGTTACTGAAGCAGTGTAATAAACTGACTGTAACAATATCTAGTGTTACTGAAGCAGTGTAACAAACTGACTGTAACAATATCTAGTGTTACTGAATCAGTGTAACAAACTGACTGTAACAATACCTAGTGTTACTGAAGCAGTGTAATAAACTGACTGTAACAAATCTAGTGTTACTGAAGCAGTGTAATAAACTGACTGTAACAATATGTAGGGTTACTGAAGCAGTGTAATAAACTGACTGTAACAATATATAGGGTTACTGAAGCAGTGTAATAAACTGACTGTAACAATATCTAGTGTTACTGAAGCAGTGTAACAAACTGACTGTAACAATATCTAGTGTTACTGAAGCAGTGTAACAAACTGACTGTAACAATATCTAGTGTTACTGAAGCAGTGTAACAAACTGAATGTAACTATATCTAGTGTTACTGAAGCAGTGTAATAAACTGACTAACAATATCTAGTGTTACTGAAGCAGTGTAACAAACTGACTGTAACAATATCTAGTGTTACTGAAGCAGTGTAATAAACTGACTGTTACAATATCTAGTGTTACTGAAGCAGTGTAATAAACTGACTGTAACAATATCTAGTGTTACTGAAGCAGTGTAACAAACTGACTGTAACAATATCTAGTGTTACTGAAGCAGTGTAATAAACTGACTGTAACAATATCTAGTGTTACTGAAGCAGTGTTACAAACTGACTGTAACAATATCTAGTGTTACTGAAGCAGTGTAACAAACTGACTGTAACAATATCTAGTGTTACTGAAGCAGTGTAATAAACTGACTGTAACAATATGTAGTGTTACTGAAGCAGTGTAATAAACTGACTGTAACAATATCTAGTGTTACTGAAGCAGTGTAACAAACTGACTGTAACAATATCTAGTGTTACTGAAGCAGTGTAATAAACTGACTGTAACAATATCTAGTGTTACTGAAGCAGTGTAACAAACTGACTGTAACAATTTCTAGTTTTACTGAAGCAGTGTAACAAACTGACTGTAACAATATCTAGTGTTACTGAAGCAGTGTAACAAACTGACTGTAACAATATCTAGTGTTACTGAAGCAGTGTAACAAACTGACTGTAACAATATCTAGTTTTATTGAAGCAGTGTAACAAACTGACTCTAACAATATCTAGTGTTACTGAAGCAGCGTAACAAACTGACTGTAACAATATCTAGTGTTACTGAAGCAGTGTAACAAACTGACTGTAACAATTTCTAGTGTTACTGAAGCAGTGTAACAAACTGACTGTAACAATATCTAGTGTTACTGAAGCAGTGTAACAAACTGACTGTAACAATATCTAGTGTTACTGAAGCAGTGTTATAAACTGACTGTAACAATATCTAGTGTTACTGAAGCAGTGTAATAAACTGACTGTAACAATATGTAGTGTTACTGAAGCAGTGTAACAAACTGACTGTAACAATATCTAGTGTTACTGAAGCAGTGTAATAAACTGACTGTAACAATATCTAGTGTTACTGAAGCAGTGTAATAAACTGACTGTAACAATATCTAGTGTTACTGAAGCAGTGTAACAAACTGACTGTAACAATATCTAGTGTTACTGAAGCAGTGTAATAAACTGACTGTAACAATATCTAGTGTTACTGAAGCAGTGTAATAAACTGACTGTAACAATATCTAGTGTTACTGAAGCAGTGTAACAAACTGACTGTAACAATATCTAGTGTTACTGAAGCAGTGTAACAAACTGACTGTAACAATATCTAGTGTTACTGAAGCAGTGTAACAAACTGACTGTAACAATATCTAGTGTTACTGAAGCAGTGTAACAAACTGACTGTAACAATATCTAGTGTTACTGAAGCAGTGTAATAAACTGACTGTAACAATATCTAGTGTTACTGAAGCAGTGTAATAAACTGACTGTAACAATATCTAGTGTTACTGAAGCAGTGTAACAAACTGACTGTAACAATATCTAGTGTTACTGAAGCAGTGTAATAAACTGACTGTAACAATATCTAGTGTTACTGAAGCAGTGTAACAAACTGACTGTAACAATATCTAGTGTTACTGAAGCAGTGTAACAAACTGACTGTAACAATATCTAGTGTTACTGAAGCAGTGTAACAAACTGACTGTAACAATATCTAGTGTTACTGAAGCAGTGTAATAAACTGACTGTAACAATATCTAGTGTTACTGAAGCAGTGTAACAAACTGACTGTAACAATATCTAGTGTTACTGAAGCAGTGTAACAAACTGACTGTAACAATATCTAGTGTTACTGAAGCAGTGTAATAAACTGACTGTAACAATATCTAGTGTTACTGAAGCAGTGTAACAAACTGACTGTAACAATATCTAGTGTTACTGAAGCAGTGTAATAAACTGACTGTAACAATATCTAGTGTTACTGAAGCAGTGTAACAAACTGACTGTAACAATATCTAGTGTTACTGAAGGAGTGTAATAAACTGACTGTAACAATATCTAGTGTTACTGAAGCAGTGTAATAAACTGACTGTAACAATATCTAGTGTTACTGAAGCAGTGTAATAAACTGACTGTAACAATATCTAGTGTTATTGAAGCAGTGTAATAAACTGACTGTAACAATATCTAGTGTTACTGAAGCAGTGTAACAAACTGACTGTAACAATATCTAGAGTTACTGAAGCAGTGTAATAAATTGACTGTAACAATATCTAGTGTTACTGAAGCAGCGTAACAAACTGACTGTAACAATATCTAGAGTTACTGAAGCATTGTAATAAATTGACTGTAACAATATCTAGTGTTACTGAAGCAGCGTAACAAACTGACTGTAACAATATGTAGTGTTACTGAAGCAGTGTAACAAACTGACTGTAACAATATCTAGTGTTACTGAAGCAGTGTAATAAACTGACTGTAACAATATCTAGTATTACTGAAGCAGTGTAATAAACTGACTGTAACAATATCTAGTGTTACTGAAGCAGTGTAATAAACTGACTGTAATAATAACTAGTGTTACTGAAGCAGTGTAACAAACTGACTGTAACAATATCTAGTGTTACTGAAGCAGTGTAACAAACTGACTGTAACAATATCTAGTGTTACTGAAGCAGTGTAACAAACTGACTGTAACAATATCTAGTGTTACTGAAGCAGTGTAACAAACTGACTGTAACAATATCTAGTGTTACTGAAGCAGTGTAACGAACTGACTGTAACAATATCTAGTGTTACTGAAGCAGTGTAATAAACTGACTGTAACAATATCTAGTGTTACTGAAGCAGTGTAACGAACTGACTGTAACAATATATAGTGTTACTGACGCAGTGTAATAAACTGACTGTAACAATATGTAATGTTACTGAAGCAGTGTAACGAACTGACTGTAACAATATATAGTGTTACTGAAGCAGTGTAATAAACTGACTGTAACAATATCTAGTGTTACTGAAGCAGTGTAATAAACTGACTGTAACAATATCTAGTGTTACTGAAGCAGTGTAATAAACTGACTGTAACAATATGTAGTGTAACTGAAGCAGTGTAATAAACTGACTGTAACAATATCTAGTGTTACTGAAGCAGTGTAATAAACTGACTGTAACAATATCTAGTGTTACTGAAGCAGTGTAATAAACTGACTGTAACAATATCTAGTGTTACTGAAGCAGTGCAACAAACTGACTGTAACAATATCTAGTGTTACTGAAGCAGTGTAACAAACTGACTGTAACAATATCTAGTGTTACTGAAGCAGTGTAATAAACTGACTGTAACAATATGTAGTATTACTGAAGCAGTGTAATAAACTGACTGTAACAATATCTAGTGTTACTGAAGCAGTGTAACAAACTGACTGTAACAATTTCTAGTTTTACTGAAGCAGTGTAACAAACTGACTGTAACAATATCTAGTGTTACTGAAGCAGTGTAACAAACTGACTGTAACAATATCTAGTGTTACTGAAGCAGTGTAACAAACTGACTGTAACAATATCTAGTTTTATTGAAGCAGTGTAACAAACTGACTCTAACAATATCTAGTGTTACTGAAGCAGCGTAACAAACTGACTGTAACAATATCTAGTGTTACTGAAGCAGTGAAACAAACTGACTGTAACAATTTCTAGTGTTACTGAAGCAGTGTAACAAACTGACTGTAACAATATCTAGTGTTACTGAAGCAGTGTAACAAACTGACTGTAACAATATCTAGTGTTACTGAAGCAGTGTTATAAACTGACTGTAACAATATCTAGTGTTACTGAAGCAGTGTAATAAACTGACTGTAACAATATGTAGTGTTACTGAAGCAGTGTAACAAACTGACTGTAACAATATCTAGTGTTACTGAAGCAGTGTAATAAACTGACTGTAACAATATCTAGTGTTACTGAAGCAGTGTAATAAACTGACTGTAACAATATCTAGTGTTACTGAAGCAGTGTAACAAACTGACTGTAACAATATCTAGTGTTACTGAAGCAGTGTAATAAACTGACTGTAACAATATCTAGTGTTACTGAAGCAGTGTAATAAACTGACTGTAACAATATCTAGTGTTACTGAAGCAGTGTAACAAACTGACTGTAACAATATCTAGTGTTACTGAAGCAGTGTAACAAACTGACTGTAACAATATCTAGTGTTACTGAAGCAGTGTAACAAACTGACTGTAACAATATCTAGTGTTACTGAAGCAGTGTAACAAACTGACTGTAACAATATCTAGTGTTACTGAAGCAGTGTAATAAACTGACTGTAACAATATCTAGTGTTACTGAAGCAGTGTAATAAACTGACTGTAACAATATCTAGTGTTACTGAAGCAGTGTAACAAACTGACTGTAACAATATCTAGTGTTACTGAAGCAGTGTAATAAACTGACTGTAACAATATCTAGTGTTACTGAAGCAGTGTAACAAACTGACTGTAACAATATCTAGTGTTACTGAAGCAGTGTAATAAACTGACTGTAACAAATCTAGTGTTACTGAAGCAGTGTAACAAACTGACTGTAACAATATCTAGTGTTACTGAAGCAGTGTAATAAACTGACTGTAACAATATCTAGTGTTACTGAAGCAGTGTAACAAACTGACTGTAACAATATCTAGTGTTACTGAAGCAGTGTAATAAACTGACTGTAACAATATCTAGTGTTACTGAAGCAGTGTAACAAACTGACTGTAACAATATCTAGTGTTACTGAATCAGTGTAACAAACTGACTGTAACAATACCTAGTGTTACTGAAGCAGTGTAATAAACTGACTGTAACAAATCTAGTGTTACTGAAGCAGTGTAATAAACTGACTGTAACAATATGTAGGGTTACTGAAGCAGTGTAATAAACTGACTGTAACAATATCTAGGGTTACTGAAGCAGTGTAATAAACTGACTGTAACAATATCTAGTGTTACTGAAGCAGTGTAACAAACTGACTGTAACAATATCTAGTGTTACTGAAGCAGTGTAACAAACTGACTGTAACAATATCTAGTGTTACTGAAGCAGTGTAACAAACTGAATGTAACTATATCTAGTGTTACTGAAGCAGTGTAATAAACTGACTGTAACAATATCTAGTGTTACTGAAGCAGTGTAACAAACTGACTGTAACAATATCTAGTGTTACTGAAGCAGTGTAATAAACTGACTATTACAATATCTAGTGTTACTGAATTAGTGTAATAAACTGACTGTAACAATATCTAGTGTTACTGAAGCAGTGTAACAAACTGACTGTAACAATATCTAGTGTTACTGAAGCAGTGTAATAAACTGACTGTAACAATATCTAGTGTTACTGAAGCAGTGTTACAAACTGACTGTAACAATATCTAGTGTTACTGAAGCAGTGTAACAAACTGACTGTAACAATATCTAGTGTTACTGAAGCAGTGTAATAAACTGACTGTAACAATATGTAGTGTTACTGAAGCAGTGTAATAAACTGACTGTAACAATATCTAGTGTTACTGAAGCAGTGTAACAAACTGACTGTAACAATATCTAGTGTTACTGAAGCAGTGTAACAAACTGACTGTAACAATATCTAGTGTTACTGAAGCAGTGTAATAAACTGACTGTAACAATATCTAGTGTTACTGAAGCAGTGTAACAAACTGACTGTAACAATATCTAGTGTTACTGAAGCAGTGTAATAAACTGACTGTAACAATATCTAGTGTTACTGAAGCAGTGTAACAAACTGACTGTAACAATATCTAGTGTTACTGAAGGAGTGTAATAAACTGACTGTAACAATATCTAGTGTTACGGAAGCAGTGTAATAAACTGACTGTAACAATATCTAGTGTTACTGAAGCAGTGTAATAAACTGACTGTAACAATATCTAGTGTTACTGAAGCAGTGTAACAAACTGACTGTAACAATATCTAGTGTTACTGAAGCAGTGTAACAAACTGACTGTAACAATATCTAGTGTTATTGAAGCAGTGTAACAAACTGACTGTAACAATATCTAGTGTTACTGAAGCAGTGTAACAAACTGACTGTAACAATATCTAGTGTTATTGAAGCAGTGTAATAAACTGACTGTAACAATATCTAGTGTTACTGAAGCAGTGTACCAAACTGACTGTAACAATATGTAGTGTTACTGAAGCAGTGTAATAAACTGACTGTAACAATATCTAGTGTTACTGAAGCAGTGTAACGAACTGACTGTAACAATATATAGTGTTACTGAAGCAGTGTAATAAACTGACTGTAACAATATGTAATGTTACTGAAGCAGTGTAACGAACTGACTGTAACAATATATAGTGTTACTGAAGCAGTGTAATAAACTGACTGTAACAATATCTAGTGTTACTGAAGCAGTGTAATAAACTGACTGTAACAATATCTAGTGTCACTGAAGCAGTGTAATAAACTGACTGTAACAATATGTAGTGTAACTGAAGCAGTGTAATAAACTGACTGTAACAATATCTAGTGTTACTGAAGCAGTGTAATAAACTGACTGTAACAATATCTAGTGTTACTGAAGCAGTGTAATAAACTGACTGTAACAATATCTAGTGTTACTGAAGCAGTGCAACAAACTGACTGTAACAATATCTAGTGTTACTGAAGCAGTGTAACAAACTGACCGTAACAATATCTAGTGTTACTGAAGCAGTGTAATAAACTGACTGTAACAATATGTAGTATTACTGAAGCAGTGTAATAAACTGACTGTAACAATATCTAGTGTTACTGAAGCAGTGTAACAAACTGACTGTAACAATTTCTAGTTTTACTGAAGCAGTGTAACAAACTGACTGTAACAATATCTAGTGTTACTGAAGCAGTGTAACAAACTGACTGTAACAATATCTAGTGTTACTGAAGCAGTGTAACAAACTGACTGTAACAATATCTAGTTTTATTGAAGCAGTGTAACAAACTGACTCTAACAATATCTAGTGTTACTGAAGCAGCGTAACAAACTGACTGTAACAATATCTAGTGTTACTGAAGCAGTGTAACAAACTGACTGTAACAATTTCTAGTGTTACTGAAGCAGTGTAACAAACTGACTGTAACAATATCTAGTGTTACTGAAGCAGTGTAACAAACTGACTGTAACAATATCTAGTGTTACTGAAGCAGTGTTATAAACTGACTGTAACAATATCTAGTGTTACTGAAGCAGTGTAATAAACTGACTGTAACAATATGTAGTGTTACTGAAGCAGTGTAACAAACTGACTGTAACAATATCTAGTGTTACTGAAGCAGTGTAATAAACTGACTGTAACAATATTTAGTGTTACTGAAGCAGTGTAATAAACTGACTGTAACAATATCTAGTGTTACTGAAGCAGTGTAACAAACTGACTGTAACAATATCTAGTGTTACTGAAGCAGTGTAATAAACTGACTGTAACAATATCTAGTGTTACTGAAGCAGTGTAATAAACTGACTGTAACAATATCTAGTGTTACTGAAGCAGTGTAACAAACTGACTGTAACAATATCTAGTGTTACTGAAGCAGTGTAACAAACTGACTGTAACAATATCTAGTGTTACTGAAGCAGTGTAACAAACTGACTGTAACAATATCTAGTGTTACTGAAGCAGTGTAACAAACTGACTGTAACAATATCTAGTGTTACTGAAGCAGTGTAATAAACTGACTGTAACAATATCTAGTGTTACTGAAGCAGTGTAATAAACTGACTGTAACAATATCTAGTGTTACTGAAGCAGTGTAACAAACTGACTGTAACAATATCTAGTGTTACTGAAGCAGTGTAATAAACTGACTGTAACAATATCTAGTGTTACTGAAGCAGTGTAACAAACTGACTGTAACAATATCTAGTGTTACTGAAGCAGTGTAACAAACTGACTGTAACAATATCTAGTGTTACTGAAGCAGTGTAACAAACTGACTGTAACAATATCTAGTGTTACTGAAGCAGTGTAATAAACTGACTGTAACAATATCTAGTGTTACTGAAGCAGTGTAACAAACTGACTGTAACAATATCTAGTGTTACTGAAGCAGTGTAACAAACTGACTGTAACAATATCTAGTGTTACTGAAGCAGTGTAACAAACTGACTGTAACAATATCTAGTGTTACTGAAGCAGTGTAATAAACTGACTGTAACAATATCTAGTGTTACTGAAGCAGTGTAACAAACTGACTGTAACAATATCTAGTGTTACTGAAGGAGTGTAATAAACTGACTGTAACAATATCTAGTGTTACTGAAGCAGTGTAATAAACTGACTGTAACAATATCTAGTGTTACTGAAGCAGTGTAATAAACTGACTGTAACAATATCTAGTGTTATTGAAGCAGTGTAATAAACTGACTGTAACAATATCTAGTGTTACTGAAGCAGTGTAACAAACTGACTGTAACAATATCTAGAGTTACTGAAGCAGTGTAATAAATTGACTGTAACAATATCTAGTGTTACTGAAGCAGCGTAACAAACTGACTGTAACAATATCTAGAGTTACTGAAGCAGTGTAATAAATTGACTGTAACAATATCTAGTGTTACTGAAGCAGCGTAACAAACTGACTGTAACAATATGTAGTGTTACTGAAGCAGTGTAACAAACTGACTGTAACAATATCTAGTGTTACTGAAGCAGTGTAATAAACTGACTGTAACAATATCTAGTATTACTGAAGCAGTGTAATAAACTGACTGTAACAATATCTAGTGTTACTAAAGCAGTGTAATAAACTGACTGTAATAATAACTAGTGTTACTGAAGCAGTGTAACAAACTGACTGTAACAATATCTAGTGTTACTGAAGCAGTGTAACAAACTGACTGTAACAATATCTAGTGTTACTGAAGCAGTGTAATAAACTGACTGTAACAATATCTAGTGTTACTGAAGCAGTGTAACAAACTGACTGTAACAATATCTAGTGTTACTGAAGCAGTGTAACAAACTGACTGTAACAATATCTAGTGTTACTGAAGCAGTGTAATAAACTGACTGTAACAATATCTAGTGTTACTGAAGCAGTGTAACAAACTGACTGTAACAATATCTAGTGTTACTGAATCAGTGTAACAAACTGACTGTAACAATACCTAGTGTTACTGAAGCAGTGTAATAAACTGACTGTAACAAATCTAGTGTTACTGAAGCAGTGTAATAAACTGACTGTAACAATATGTAGGGTTACTGAAGCAGTGTAATAAACTGACTGTAACAATATCTAGGGTTACTGAAGCAGTGTAATAAACTGACTGTAACAATATCTAGTGTTACTGAAGCAGTGTAACAAACTGACTGTAACAATATCTAGTGTTACTGAAGCAGTGTAACAAACTGACTGTAACAATATCTAGTGTTACTGAAGCAGTGTAACAAACTGAATGTAACTATATCTAGTGTTACTGAAGCAGTGTAATAAACTGACTGTAACAATATCTAGTGTTACTGAAGCAGTGTAACAAACTGACTGTAACAATATCTAGTGTTACTGAATCAGTGTAACAAACTGACTGTAACAATACCTAGTGTTACTGAAGCAGTGTAATAAACTGACTGTAACAAATCTAGTGTTACTGAAGCAGTGTAATAAACTGACTGTAACAATATGTAGGGTTACTGAAGCAGTGTAATAAACTGACTGTAACAATATCTAGGTTTACTGAAGCAGTGTAATAAACTGACTGTAACAATATCTAGTGTTACTGAAGCAGTGTAACAAACTGACTGTAACAATATCTAGTGTTACTGAAGCAGTGTAACAAACTGACTGTAACAATATCTAGTGTTACTGAAGCAGTGTAACAAACTGAATGTAACTATATCTAGTGTTACTGAAGCAGTGTAATAAACTGACTGTAACAATATCTAGTGTTACTGAAGCAGTGTAACAAACTGACTGTAACAATATCTAGTGTTACTGAAGCAGTGAAATAAACTGACTGTAACAATATCTAGTGTTACTGAAGCAGTGTAATAAACTGACTGTAACAATATCTAGTGTTACAGAAGCAGTGTAATAAACTGACTGTAACAATATCTAGTGTTACTGAAGCAGTGTAATAAACTGACTGTAACAATATATAGTGTTACTGAAGCTGTGTAACAAACTGAGTGTAACAATATATAGTGTTACTGAAGCAGTGTAATAAACTGACTGTAACAATATCTAGTGTTACTGAAGCAGTATAATAAACTGACTGTAACAATATCTAGTGTTACTGAAGCAGTGTAACAAACTGACTGTAACAATATCTAGTGTTACTGAAGCAGTGTAACAAACTGACTGTAACAATATCTAGTGTTACTGAAGCAGTGTAATAAACTGACTGTAACAATATCTAGTGTTACTGAAGCAGTGTAACAAACTGACTGTAACAATATGTAGTGTTACTGAAGCAGTGTAATAAACTGACTGTAACAATATCTAGTGTTACTAAAGCAGTGTAACAAACTGACTGTAACAATATCTAGTGTTACTGAAGCAGTGTAATAAACTGACTGTAACAATATCTCGTGTTACTGAAGCAGTGTAATAAACTGACGGTAACAATATCTAGTGTTACTGAAGCAGTGTAACAAACTGACTGTAACAATATCTAGTGTTACTGAAGCAGTGTAACAAACTGACTGTAACAATATCTAGTGTTAATGAAGCAGTGTAACAAACTGACTAACAATATCTAGTGTTACTGAAGCAGTGTAACAAACTGACTGTAACAATATCTAGTGTTACTGAAGCAGTGTACCAAACTGACTAACAATATCTAGTGTTACTGAAGCAGTGTAATAAACTGACTGTAACAATATCTAGTGTTACTGAAGCAGTGTAATAAACTGACTGTAACAATATCTAGTGTTACTGAAGCAGTGTAACATACTGACTGTAACAATATCTAGTGTTACTGAAGCAGTGTAATAAACTGACTGTAACAATATCTAGTGTTACTGAAGCAGTGTAACAAACTGACTGTAACAATATCTAGTGTTACTGAAGCAGTGTAATAAACTGACTGTAACAATATCTAGTGTTACTGAAGCAGTGTAACAAACTGACTGTAACAATATCTAGTGTTACTGAAGGAGTGTAATAAACTGACTGTAACAATATCTAGTGTTACGGAAGCAGTGTAATAAACTGACTGTAACAATATCTAGTGTTACTGAAGCAGTGTAATAAACTGACTGTAACAATATCTAGTGTTATTGAAGCAGTGTAATAAACTGACTGTAACAATATCTAGTGTTACTGAAGCAGTGTAACAAACTGACTGTAACAATATCTAGTGTTACTGAAGCAGTGTAACAAACTGACTGTAACAATATCTAGTGTTATTGAAGCAGTGTAACAAACTGACTGTAACAATATCTAGTGTTACTGAAGCAGTGTACCAAACTGACTGTAACAATATGTAGTGTTACTGAAGCAGTGTAATAAACTGACTGTAACAATATCTAGTGTTACTGAAGCAGTGTAACGAACTGACTGTAACAATATATAGTGTTACTGAAGCAGTGTAATAAACTGACTGTAACAATATGTAATGTTACTGAAGCAGTGTAACAAACTGACTGTAACAATATCTAGTGTTACTGAAGCAGTGTAATAAACTGACTGTAACAATATCTAGTATTACTGAAGCAGTGTAATAAACTGACTGTAACAATATCTAGTGTTACTGAAGCAGTGTAATAAACTGACTGTAATAATAACTAGTGTTACTGAAGCAGTGTAACAAACTGACTGTAACAATATCTAGTGTTACTGAAGCAGTGTAACAAACTGACTGTAACAATATCTAGTGTTACTGAAGCAGTGTAATAAACTGACTGTAACAATATCTAGTGTTACTGAAGCAGTGTAACAAACTGACTGTAACAATATCTAGTGTTACTGAAGCAGTGTAACAAACTGACTGTAACAATATCTAGTGTTACTGAAGCAGTGTAATAAACTGACTGTAACAATATCTAGTGTTACTGAAGCAGTGTAACAAACTGACTGTAACAATATCTAGTGTTACTGAATCAGTGTAACAAACTGACTGTAACAATACCTAGTGTTACTGAAGCAGTGTAATAAACTGACTGTAACAAATCTAGTGTTACTGAAGCAGTGTAATAAACTGACTGTAACAATATGTAGGGTTACTGAAGCAGTGTAATAAACTGACTGTAACAATATCTAGGGTTACTGAAGCAGTGTAATAAACTGACTGTAACAATATCTAGTGTTACTGAAGCAGTGTAACAAACTGACTGTAACAATATCTAGTGTTACTGAAGCAGTGTAACAAACTGACTGTAACAATATCTAGTGTTACTGAAGCAGTGTAACAAACTGAATGTAACTATATCTAGTGTTACTGAAGCAGTGTAATAAACTGACTGTAACAATATCTAGTGTTACTGAAGCAGTGTAATAAACTGACTGTAACAATATCTAGTGTTACTGAAGCAGTGTAACAAACTGACTGTAACAATATCTAGTGTTACTGAAGCAGTGAAATAAACTGACTGTAACAATATCTAGTGTTACTGAAGCAGTGTAATAAACTGACTGTAACAATATCTAGTGTTACAGAAGCAGTGTAATAAACTGACTGTAACAATATCTAGTGTTACTGAAGCAGTGTAATAAACTGACTGTAACAATATATAGTGTTACTGAAGCAGTGTAACAAACTGTGTGTAACAATATCTAGTGTTACTGAAGCAGTGTAATAAACTGACTGTAACAATATCTAGTGTTACTGAAGCAGTGTAATAAACTGACTGTAACAATATCTAGGGTTACTGAAGCAGTGTAATTAACTGACTGTAACAATATCTAGATTTACTGAAGCAGTGTAACAAACTGACTGTAACAATATCTAGTGTTACTGAAGCAGTGTAATAAACTGACTGTAACAATATCTAGTGTTACTGAAGCAGTGTAATAAACTGACTGTAACAATATCTAGTGTTACTGAAGCTGTGTAACAAACTGAGTGTAACAATATATAGTGTTACTGAAGCAGTGTAATAAACTGACTGTAACAATATCTAGTGTTACTGAAGCAGTATAATAAACTGACTGTAACAATATCTAGTGTTACTGAAGCAGTGTAACAAACTGACTGTAACAATATCTAGTGTTACTGAAGCAGTGTAACAAACTGACTGTAACAATATCTAGTGTTACTGAAGCAGTGTAATAAACTGACTGTAACAATATCTAGTGTTACTGAAGCAGTGTAACAAACTGACTGTAACAATATGTAGTGTTACTGAAGCAGTGTAATAAACTGACTGTAACAATATCTAGTGTTACTAAAGCAGTGTAACAAACTGACTGTAACAATATCTAGTGTTACTGAAGCAGTGTAATAAACTGACTGTAACAATATCTAGTGTTACTGAAGCAGTGTAACAAACTGACTGTAACAATATCTAGTGTTACTGAAGCAGTGTAATAAACTGACTGTAACAATATCTCGTGTTACTGAAGCAGTGTAATAAACTGACGGTAACAATATCTAGTGTTACTGAAGCAGTATAACAAACTGACTGTAACAATATCTAGTGTTACTGAAGCAGTGTAACAAACTGACTGTAACAATATCTAGTGTTACTGAAGCAGTGTAACAAACTGACTAACAATATCTAGTGTTACTGAAGCAGTGTAACAAACTGACTGTAACAATATCTAGTGTTACTGAAGCAGTGTAACAAACTGACTAACAATATCTAGTGTTACTGAAGCAGTGTAATAAACTGACTGTAACAATATCTAGTGTTACTGAAGCAGTGTAATAAACTGACTGTAACAATATCTAGTGTTACTGAAGCAGTGTAACATACTGACTGTAACAATATCTAGTGTTACTGAAGCAGTGTAACAAACTGACTGTAACAATATCTAGTATTACTGAAGCAGTGTAATAAACTGACTGTAACAATATCTAGTGTTACTGAAGCAGTGTAATAAACTGACTGTAACAATATCTAGGGTTACTGAAGCAGTGTAATAAACTGACTGTAACAATATCTAGTGTTACTGAAGCAGTGTAATAAACTGACTGTAACAATATCTAGTGTTACTGAAGCAGTGTAATAAACTGACTGTAACAATATATAGTGTTACTGAAGCTGTGTAACAAACTGAGTGTAACAATATATAGTGTTACTGAAGCAGTGTAATAAACTGACTGTAACAAATCTAGTGTTACTGAAGCAGTATAATAAACTGACTGTAACAATATCTAGTGTTACTGAAGCAGTGTAACAAACTGACTGTAACAATATCTAGTGTTACTGAAGCAGTGTAACAAACTGACTGTAACAATATCTAGTGTTACTGAAGCAGTGTAATAAACTGACTGTAACAATATCTAGTGTTACTGAAGCAGTATAATAAACTGACTGTAACAATATCTAGTGTTACTGAAGCAGTGTAACAAACTGACTGTAACAATATCTAGTGTTACTGAAGCAGTGTAACAAACTGACTGTAACAATATCTAGTGTTACTGAAGCAGTGTAATAAACTGACTGTAACAATATCTAGTGTTACTAAAGCAGTGTAACAAACTGACTGTAACAATATCTAGTGTTACTGAAGCAGTGTAACAAACTGACTGTAACAATATCTAGTGTTACTGAAGCAGTGTAATAAACTGACTGTAACAATATCTAGTGTTACTGAAGCAGTGTAATAAACTGACTGTAACAATATCTCGTGTTACTGAAGCAGTGTAATAAACTGACGGTAACAATATCTAGTGTTACTGAAGCAGTGTAACAAACTGACTGTAACAATATCTAGTGTTACTGAAGCAGTGTAATAAACTGACTGTAACAATATCTAGTGTTACTGAAGCAGTGTAATAAACTGACTGTAACAATATCTAGTGTTACTGAAGCAGCGTAACAAACTGACTGTAACAATATCTAGTGTTACTGAAGCAGTGTAATAAACTGACTGTAACAATATCTAGTGTTACTGAAGCAGTGTAATAAACTGACTGTAACAATATCTAGTGTTACTGAAGCAGCGTAACAAACTGACTGTAACAATATCTAGTGTTACTGAAGCAGTGTAACAAACTGACTAACAATATCTAGTGTTACTCAAGCAGTGTAACAAACTGACTGTAACAATATCTAGAGTTACTGAAGCAGTGTAATAAACTGACTGTAACAATATCTAGTGTTACTGAAGCAGTGTAATAAACTGACTGTAACAATATCTAGTGTTACTGAAGCAGCGTAACAAACTGACTGTAACAATATCTAGTGTTACTGAAGCAGTGTAACAAACTGACTGTAACAATATCTAGAGTGCCAATGTTACTGAAGCAGTGTGTGACCCATACTCAAAATATTAAATATCTTTGATATTTAATGATTTTCTATATTGAATGTTGATGTTGACTGTCTTCAGACCTAACCTTTCAGTTACAGACAACTCATGACAGTTGTCAATAATGCCTGTTCCTTCATATTCATAAAGATTCTTATGAAAATGATCTGTTTTACTTTTGTTTTTTATTGGTTTATGATTCTGTTGGATCTTTTCTTTTCTTTTCTCTGCTAAAGCAACATTTGTTCTCTGACATCTCAGAAGCAACTAAACAAATGCCTTCAGTGTTGTGCTGCTGTGTGTAAAGATTGGAACCTTTTAGGAGGACTCTTCAGCTGTGTCAAAGACACGGCAACCTCCCTGGTGTCATAATAAAAAGCACTCAGTAGAGTGTGAAATGAATCTAGGTGAGATGTACTCCCCACACCCATCTGAGTACTGACTGAATTTGTGAAGATCTATCCAACCCTTTCTAGGAGAAAGATAGACTTTAAATGATGATTATCATCATCATCATCATCATCATTTTACGTCCACTTTTCCCTGCTTGCAAGGGTGGGACGATTATATATATATCATCACTGTTTATATTAGTGTATATACAGTATATATTTGTGTATATACAGTATATATTTGTGTATATACAGTATATATTAGTGTATATACAGTATATAATAGTGTATATAATAGTGTATATATAGTATACATTAGTGTATATACAGTATATACAGTATATAATAGTGTATATACAGTATACATTTGTGTATATACAGTATAAGTGTATATACAGTATATATTAGCGTATATACAGTATATATTAGTGTATATACAATATATATTAGTGTATATACAGTATATATTAGTGTATATACAGTATATATTAGTGTATATACAGTATAAGCGTATTTCATTTCATTTTTTCATTTCATTTTACGTCTGCTTTTCCCTGCTTGCAAGGGTGGGACGGGAAGTGATGCTGGCTTGATTTCTACAGCTGGATGCCCTTCCTAACACCAACCTCATTTACAGTGAGTGCTGGGTGCCTTTTTGCCGTGGCACCTCCACGACCACTTTGAAGTGGAATGATAGGGACCCCAGTCCCTATCATCTCATTTCTACAGCTGAGTGAACTGGAGCAATGTGAAATAAAGTGTCTTGCTCAAGGAAACAACACATCACCCAGTCTGAGAATTGAACTCACAACCTTTCGATTGCAAGGCCAATGCTCTAACCACTAAGCCAGTATATATTAGTGTATATATAGTATAAGCGTATATACAGTATATATTAGTGTATATACAGTATATATTAGTGTATATATATATATATATATATATGTTTATCAATATAATTGTAGAATAATATAATTTGAAGATATATGATATTAAAAAGAACAACAACAAAGAACAAATTGTAAATGTTTTTTTTTTATTTTTATAAACTGAATTATTTTTTATTTTGTTTAATTTTCTCACCTTATCCCCAGAACACCTAATTACCGGTATTAGATATTCCACAACACCTGATTACTGGTATTAGATATTCCACAACATTGCTGGAATATAAATCTATAAAGTGTGATATTTGAATTCAATTATTGTTTTCTGTGACCTCACCATTCTATAAAGTAGAAGAATCTCTCCAATTTACAACTTTAGAATTTACTAAATATATTCCAGGCTTGTTTTGTTGTTCTGTGGTGTGTTCATTATCATCATCATTTAGCGTTTATATATATATCTGTTAGAACACGAAAAGTGTGAAACAACAGAATGTTCACTTTTCGTGTTCTAACATATATGCCTAGCTTATCTAAAAATTTTTCGGGGATAGCCGTGGTGGTGATCGTATGTCATTGGCTAATTTTCAACCAATCAGAGTACCTCTCTCTATATCTCTTCCACTGTTACTTACGCCTGTTTCTCTCTATCTGTTCCGTCTCTATTTATATCTCTTACTCTTTCGCTTTGCACTCCTCCCCTTCAATACCATCTCTCCCCCTCTCTATATATTTGTTACTCTGTCGCTGCACGCTCCTCTCCTTCAATATATCAATTACACACGCTTTACACTCCTTTATCCCCAGCGCCCCTATATATACACCCCCCCTCTCCCGCATCTATATTTTAATGTACCGTTGCACCGTGAATATATGTGTCTATATATATATATATACATATATATTGTATATACACATTCATGTATGTGTATACACACTCATGTATGTATATACACTGGTTTTATGTGTGTATTGTAAATTTGTACTGTTAAAACACGAAACTAACATTCGATTGACACTTTGATTACCTGTACAGGCAATAGTTATTAGAATGCTGTTGAAGTGTGTATATATTTTTGGGGGACATCCTGTATATACACACATTATATATAATACAATAAACAGATAAATACACACATATATATATGAGCTTATTTAATTATAAATATTGTGAATTTTTAACTCAGTTCAATTATATATATAAATGGCTTCTACAGGACTAGAACTGTTTCATTCGAAAGAAATCATCATAATATTGAGAGCGGGGACTAGATAAAATATTTCAAATCAAATGTGTATAAGTTATAAGTTAAAATGTATAAATAGAGACGATAGTGGAGGTATATCTGTTTAGTGGAACAGTAGACGATAGAATTAAATACAGACGATAATCTCCCTTTAATGAAACAGCAGACGATAGAATTAAGGCAATTTAAATTTTAAGCATTTGCATTTTTGCCTTTCATCGTTACGGGGTCGATAAAATAAAGTACCAGTAATACACTGTCACTAGACGACTTTCAAATTGAATTGTTGGTTCCATTTCTTTAGTATTTTCAATTGTAGTTATCTACTTAAAAAGCGTTACACGGTTAGAGACATAATTCGTAAGTTATATCTTCCCTATTAAACCATTGCATTATTTCGCCTACAATAGAACAAAAATGAAATGTTCTTTAAAGAAACAGGAATATAACTTTATAAAAAAAAAAGTTGCATCCGCTTCTTTTATCATTGATAATTTTTTCGTTTTAATATTAATTGTTTTTTGTAGTTGTTTATATTAAAAATCTTACTGTAATATTTACTTAAACGAAGGCAAACATCTAAACTTATAGATTAATCTTGAGCGAAGGACTAGATAAATCTCTCTCTCTCTCCCTCTCTCTCTCTCTCTCTCTCTATATATATATATATATATATATATATATATATATAAACGAAGAATGATAAAATTTCAAGCAAAGAGTTTAATTAGGTATATTTTGTAATATTATTAACTAATTATTATAATTAACGCTTCAGGCTTTGTCTATATACTGAAACAAATTTGTAAGTCATTACCTAATTAAACTCTTTGCTTGAAAATTTTATCACTCTTCGTTTTGAATATTTCTCCTAAGTATTCAATGCTCTGTTGAGAAATACATTTTACATAAACAGTCTTTGTACCATTTATACGGTATTAATTACTTATATTTATTTATATATATATATATATATATATATATATATATATATATATATATATATATATAGCGTATGAACCGCCAAGTAGCGAGGTATCACTGTATATATGTTTAAATATATAGTGTAGCTGTGATGTATCTCGCGAGTGAATCGAGACCTGTCACTGATTTTGGTGTCCCCACTGCCGATGTGAATGAGCAACGCTGCACTTGTGAATTGGGTCTTGATGTTGCAGGCAGTTCATATACTTACAATGATGCGGTCCCACAAGCTTGTTCACATTCCTGTGCTAATAATCTAGATGGGCATATTAAATTGGATGTGAAAGCAGCTTACCGGATGCGGAATCGGGAGAAGTTGAGACAAAAACAGGCCAAGTATAGATGTTCAAAACGGTATGAGTTGGCAAACAAGCAGGCCAAGTATAGATCTGCAAATTCAGCTATTATATCTCAAAAGCAAGCCGAGCGTAGAGCTTCTAAACGTACCGAGTTGGCTAAAGAGCAGACCAAGTACAGATCTGCAAATCAAGACAAAGTATTACAAACAAAGGCTATGTATAAAATTCACCATAAAGATAATATACAGTCTTATGAGAAAACATATTATAAAAAAAAGTTTCTTCATAAGCGGTCTTTGTATCAAATGAAGAAACTAAATAAAATGGTTGACTTCCGGATGCAGCATCAGATCTTGATGTCCCAATTTGTTAAGTCATATAAAAAGACAATAACAGATACCAATCTTCGCAACGACGCATATAGTCACGTGCTGAGTGTGTTCTCCAGATCTGTTGGGATGCGAAATTTTGTGTGTGCTCAATTAAAAATAAATGTTAAAGCTGTGCATACATTGATGGAAAAGATCAATGCTAACGGTTTGTTGCATTATTGGGGAAATCAACATTATCACAGTTCCACCAATGAGCTTCCTAATTTTGACAAGAGCACTGCAAAGTACATGAAAATGGATGAGTTTAAAAATCAGTCCGTTGAGAAAGTCCGAATAGTCGTTATCAATAATAAGGAGACAGACAACATTGTGAATGACATGGCTAATGCTGACGAGCAGAATGATGATAATGATGTGTCTAAATGTTTGGTTAGACCTTGCGGGTCTTCCATATTAGATACATGTCCAAATGACTCAGCTACTCGTCTAACTTTGTGCCAAAGAATTGATGATAAACTTCCAAAACTCAATCCCGATATGACAGTTGCTGAAATAAGGCAGTTGATCGAGAAATATGAGTTTTGCAATGTTACTCATGATAATGATCAGCACTGCATCGGTCAAACTGGCTGCACCAGTGAATTTGGCTTTTTAAAATCCATAGCAGTTCACTCGCCAAAGTTGCGCACATTGCTGAGGAAAATTTATAAAGTTCGGTCCTTATGTATTTGGCTCAACAAGTACAATGAAGCTGTTTTCAATGGCGATTGGACCAACTTTGAGAATTTGACAGACGTTGCCAACATTGAGCGTGCTATTGCAGTTAAATTCAATAATATGTGCACTGGTTTCAATGATGTCGAACACACTGATGCAGATGTCATTCATAAATATGGTAATCAAGTTCAAAGATTTCAATCTGAAATTACCAACTATAAAATCCAACATTGTCATATCTGCAAACTGCGCAAATATAGCAAGGAACTAAAAGTTTGGGATAATTGGAACTCTAGATATTTTAAAACGGCCGTTGCAAAGGATGCAATAACTGCCAACTACTCTTTGCCTTGCACAGTCTGCACAACATGCACTACACATTTGCGAAACAGTGGGGTGCCTTCAATGGCCTCAATAAATGGCTTGGGCGTTGCTGCCGTTCCCAAAGAACTTGCTGATCTTAATACATATGAGCGAATACTTGTACAACGGGCCAAATGTTTCGTCAATGTAATAAAACTGGTGCCATACTCATTCAAAGGCAATATTTCAGCATGCATTTCCGCTATTAAAGGAATTGCAATTCACTTGCCTTTGCCTATGGACGGAACTATTAACCGCACCATGGATACGTTACCTGCGCTTCAAGACGACATGCTTAAAATAGTCGTTGATAGCTTGCCTTCGCGGAAACAAATTATCTGGCGTTCAATGGTAGACATGAGTAAAGTATTGAAGGCACTTGATTGGCTTGCAGCAAACAATGTAATGTATGCCGATGTTAAGATCAATCGCTACGCCGATACGGAAAATGAAAACATTGTCGAGTGCTCGGGAGTTAATAATGCCAAATTCGATAATCTTTTACTTAAATCGAATGCTGGCATTACCTATGAGCATCACACTGTTAAAGACATGAATCCGTGTCTCCCTGCAGACACTGACTTGGCTTTGTACAAAATGAAAAGAGTGGAAGGCGATTTCATTGCAGACAATGATAAAAAACTTGAGTTGTTGTGCTTTCCTTGTCTTTATCCAACTGGTCAGTTTGGCATTTTCGTGGACAATAGACCGTTTGGCGCTGTAAAGCCATACATGTTCATAAGAAACAGACTGAATCATAGCGACTCTAGATTTCGGCGAGATATACAATATCTCATGTTTTGTCTTGATAAAGCCGACAAGAGAGGCATTGATTCTGGTATATATGCCATCATGAAGACCACCAAAAACAGCCGCATGACTATAAGCGAGTTTAGAAGGCGGCTTCATGAAAATGACAGGCACCTAGAGGGCAATTTAAATATGATGATGGCCAATGTCCGTGGTTCCAAGCAGTTTTGGTCTAGAAAATGTTCAGACTTGATGGCTATGGACGAGAAATTTGGCCCGGCCCACTTGTTCTTAACTTTGTCTTGTGCAGAGTACTTTTGGCCTGATCTGAGAGAGTTCCTGGAAAAGTTGAATGCTGACATACCAGACATTTCTAGAAAACGCACCAATGAGTTGTGCGCGGATGACGTGGTGGCTGTTAGCGAACATTTTCACCATCGGTTCACCACCTTTATGAAAGAAGTTGTTAAACATACCAATTCTCCGTTTGGTATTGTCGAGCACTTTTTTTGGAGGTTGGAATACCAAATGAGAGGTGCTCCGCATGTTCATATGAAATTATGGATTAAAGATGGCCCTATTATGGACAGAGACGACAAGTATGCTATTCAGACGTTTATACAGTCCATGATCACATGTCGCATGCCGTCCAATGTAGAAAGCCCCGTTTTGTCAGACTTGGTGTTGCGTTTTCAACGACATGTGTGTAGTGGATCCTGCAAAAGGCAAATATTTTCGAGTGGTCGTTTTTACACTCGATGCAGGTTTGGATTTCCTCGTCCTATCGGGAATTTCAATTTGCTTAGCGTCAACGAGTGCATAAAATCTCGACACAAAGGTAGAGCTGTCAAAAAGTTGTACAAGCTTGACAGACGACAAGGGGAAGAGTGCATCAATGACTACAATCCTGTTGTTCTGTATGTCTGGAAAGCTAATGTCGATATCCAATACATCGGTGAAGATAGCATGATTCTAAACCGATATGTTACTAGTTATCAGACAAAGTCCGAAAAGACTGAAACTGAAGGTATTTGGGCTGAGATTGACAAGTCCAAGTCCATTTACTCCAGATACAAGAGTGTCGGACTTAAGCTGATGGGCAAGCGTGATACAGGTGCCTATGAGGCTGCAGACAAATTGCTTGGCCACCATTTTTATGGATGCTCTGAAAGCCTCATTTGGATTGGGGCCGATTTGCCTAGTTACCGATCCCACAGGTTCAGGCCTCAGTATGAACTGGATAAATTGAAACCGTATTCTACCGATCTTTATTACGAGAATATGGTCGAAAATTGGTATCCAAACAGGCCTGATTCGATGGAGCACATGTGTTTGTATGAACTTGCGAGTAAATACGAACATGTGAATCCAATTGGTAACAGCAATTTTGATGACGACTTCAGGTTGAGAAATAATCTTGGCTATTTCAAATCTGTGAAAGAGCGGATTGTGAAGTCGCCAAACATTAGATTGACTGCAGATACCTGTGAGCGCTATCACCACAACCTGCTTATACTCTTTAAACCTTGGCGAGACGAGGAAAAAGACTTGCTGGGAGGTTGTGAGACTTATAAAGAGTCTTTTGAACAGTGTGCAAACCATTTATCTGAAATGGTCAGGTTCCAGAATGTGCGCAAACGTTTGGAGAATGCGCTGGAACAAGCCAAACATATTCAAAACGAACCTCAGTCTCATGATAATGATGACCATTCTTGCGGTGATCACATGGAGGCGTTGGCAGTTGATGATGCTAATGTCGATTTGCCTTGCATGAGAGATGTCAATGAGGATGCACTGAGGCATAAAGAAAATAAACTGAATGAAGTGCAAAGAAAAATTTATGACGATATCGTTGCCGGTATTGACAAACAAGACAAACATTGGGACAACAGCAAACCTTATCCGAGATGTAGTTGCGATGATTGTCCACAAGTCTTGAAATTTGTTTCAGGTGTTGGTGGCACGGGCAAGAGTTTTTTGATAAATGTACTGGCTGATAAAATTCAGTACATGTATCCAAATGACAATGGCCCGAGCGTAGTGATATCGGCACCCACAGGAATGGCTGCTTTCCAACTCAACGGCATGACTGTTCATCGAATGCTAAAGCTCAAAGTGCAGCACGGTAAAACTCCCGTGTACGATGATCTACCAAAGGACTTTTTGAAAATGCTGAGGATGGGGCTTCAATATGTCCGACTGATCATAATCGATGAGATTAGCATGGTCAGTCATTTGCAGTTGGCATTCATTCACTTGAGATTGTGCCAATTGTTTTGTGACTTTGCCCAAGGCATTTCTCCTTTCGGGCGAATGAACATTGTTGTTTTTGGAGATTTGCTTCAATTACCGCCTGTTAGAGAAAAGCCGGTGTTTAACAAAGTTACTCACCAAGATGCACAAAGATCATGCATAGGCGTCAGCAGCCACCATTTGTGGAGGTACTTCAAGTACGACGAGTTGACAGTCAACATGCGTCAGAAAGAAGACTTGGATAATTATGTTGACATGCTCGGCCGAATAAGGCTGGGTTCACCACTTGATTCAGATATTGAAATTCTAAATAAGCATAGAATTGATCTCAACGGCAAAGCTTCCATTGATCAGGTTGCTTACAAAATGTGTGAGCTGATACAGACTTCTAATTTGAGTATCGTCTGTATCATGCCTCTAAACGAGTCAGTAGAAAAGTTTAACGCTGCAATGCTCAATAAACTTGGCATTAATACCGTTGAACTTATGGCTATTGATTCGAATATGAGGCAAACCAAATGTCAAAAGAAAACAATAAGAAAAAAGCTGACCACTAAAAAGACTTCTGATACTGCTGGCCTTGAAACTGTTCTTAAAGTTGGCGTTAATGCTCGAGTTATGCTTAAACGCAACATCGATCTTGAGAAAGGCTTGTGCAATGGTGCAATGGGAACTGTAAAGCAACTCAATTATGAGTTTGGAAAAATTACTTCCATTGACGTTCTCTTTGAGAGTACAAACCAAATTGTTGCCATCAAACGTGTCAAAGCCGATTACGAATTGTCTCCTAGTGTTTTTATCACTAGAGAACAATATCCCTTGTGCATTGCATATGCAATTTCCATCCACAAATCACAGGGAATAAGTGTCGATGGAGTCGTTGTTGATTTGGGCACTGGCGTTTTTGCAGACGGTATGGCCTATGTAGCCTTGTCTAGAGCCCGCAAACTGTGCAATGTTTACTTGATTGATCTTGATCCAACGAGTTTGATCATGTGCGACTCTAGTGCTTGGAGAGAATACAATTATTTGAGAGAGACCATTAATATGGGACCGCTTCCATTGTGTAACGTGAGGCCCAACAGTATTGGACAGGCCAAAAAAGCAACTAAAAAAAGTAAATTTGCTATTAATATTGACAGTGGAATGGTCAACTTGGCGAATCCAAAAAAGGCCAGAACTGAGAAAACGGTTGCAAAGCCGTACATTTCGCTGATCAATGAGAGAAATGCTTGCTTTGTAAACAGCACCATGCAAGTTATACGCCAGCTGGTGTTGTTGGTTGAACACATTCAGTCCACTGATGATGTTGCTATTCGTGAAATTAGCGATATTATATCGTCATCTGGAACTAAATCGGTCGCAAATTTGAGAAATATTCTCGGTGGCAGGTTTAATAATGGTACCCAACAGTGTGCGCACGATTTTTGGAAGCACATTTATCAGTTGTTCTCTAAAAAAATTAAACAACTATTCACCTTTGAGGAAAATACTTGGCTCAGCTGCACTAGAAAACACGAGCACAATTGCCCCAGATTGCACAATGATGAATGTTATTGTGCATCGATCAACGGCTGTGGCACTTGCACACATATAACTGATGTCAAGTCTGATCTGACGTTGCAGCCTGTTAATGGTCGGCAGCAATTCAAAAGCTTGCTCAAAACTGATGTTTCGCTCATTAAGAGATGCGATCTGTGTGGCATTGACACCGAGCACTTTGGTACAGTTAACCATGTATTTCCAAACACAATGCGTTACTTGGTTGTTTATTTGAATAGATTCGAATATACAAACAATCAGATGATCAGAATTGATTCTGAGTTGATGAATTTCTCTCCGAACAAGCAGAGCATTTACGGCCAAAAATTCCGACTAATCGGCTCCGTCTTGCATTCACTGGCTAGTGCAGACTCCGGGCACTACACCAGCATCGTCCGCAATCAGGACAGATGGGACATTATTAACGATGCCGTTTTTTCCAAGCAGTATATAGGTTTCCCGTCGAAACTGCTTAACAACTACCTGTTGTTTTTAGAAAAGTTGAATTGAACTTTCACCGCCAATGTACAGCAGCAAGCATTTTTTGAAAAATTTGCTTGATCCTAAGAAAAAGTAACAGAGGTTGAGAGATGTCTTGTTATCTCTAACTATTGCTTTGTTTCTATTTCTTTAGGGCATTTCTGAATTTATTAGAATATGAATCCAGTCCCACCATTGAGATATATTATCTTCATGGTGAATGTCTGCTGTTTTTTTTACCCTCGGGAAATTGTGAAATTGGTTTGCAGCTACTATGGCCTTTTGAGATATAATATTGAAAACACATGTCACTCAACCATATTCGTGTGACCATTTTGTCACTGAACTATACTCTCCGTATGATATCAATTTTTATGTATTATAATTTTATCAATATTTTATCTTAAATTAAGCATATTTTTATCTATTATTATCTAATTTTATAAATCTTTTATTTTTTATCCATTATATCAACTACTTTCAATGTTGTATTATATTTTAAATTCCAATGTATTAATTTTTGTACCAGAAACTCTCTAGCGCTTTAGCATTTAAAGAGACCATATCCGACCATAATTCTCTCGCCTCTTTCTATTCAAACTGGCCATAATTAGCCACTCATACTGATAGTAAGGTATTTTTCTCAAAACAAATAACATAAAACTCTCGTAGATTCAATATTATATGAGATAATTATATAAGGTAAAGCCTTTTATGTGAAAATACATACACTATTTTTGTGCCTTTTTTAGCAACACAAAAATCCTCTAATACTTTGGATTAATATGGCTGACTAAAATTATATATCTGCACATTGTGTGGTGTCAACTATATTTTGTTTTGTATTTTATGCTTTCTTTAAAAATTTTTTTTTTAGTCTTATATTTTAAAAATATATTAAAATAAATTATAACGTTTTTTATTTACATATCTTTATAATGCACCTTCCAATATTGATTGTAACCTTTATTTACTTTTATATGAATGATCTAGTTAATAGTTACTTGTCCATTTGCCAATATAATATGCTTTTGTAAAAGTAATTATTAACTATTATATATTAAATTACAAGATTTATTTATATAACATGCTTATAATATTGGTTGTATCATATTTACTTGTATATTTGTCTATATTGTTTGTTTTGTGTTAAATTATTTTATTATTATTATGTTGGATTATTTTTTTAATTATTATGTTAAACTATTTGTATGTAATATTTAATTTTTTTATTAATTCAACTATAATAATCGACATATGAAATTTAAATCAACAATAGGAGAAAAAAAAATATCTTATTGCACAAACAATAATTCTGCACAAATTTTGCTCCATTATTAGATCTAATGTTGCAACGATGCAGTTAAATGTTGTCTGTGTATTTTAAAAAAGATTTGCTTATAATCTTTTCAAATTTCATTACGCCAATGATTCAAGCTCAAATTGACATTATCTAAAAAATTGTACAAACAGCGGTGGATTAGCAGTAGTGAACAGATAAATCAGTCAATTTATTAAGATTGACTTGGCATCAATCAGCAAGACCTTCATTAGCTGCTCTCCAGCCATCTATTTAAAGCTGTATACATCTATGGTACGAATACACTTGGAGTTCGCGTCATCAGTCTGGAACCCCTATCTTGCTCAGAACATTGACCTCCTGGAAACTGTTCAGAGACATGCAACCAAGCGCATACCCTCCATCAGACACCTACCATACCCTGAATATTTTGCTTCCCTCTGGCAATGGACTTGGTAAACACCCACAAAGTTATTAACCATCCGACCAACAACAACCCCGAACACCTTTTTGATCTCCATGTGTCTAACACGTGGACATGCCTACAAAGTCAGAAAACAACACAGCTCCCATGACTTTAGGAAATATTTCTTCATGCTCAGAGTTGCTGAAGGATGGAACAAACTTCCTGCATCAGTTGTTAGCTGATGACACACTGCATCCTTTAAAACCATCATACATTCCGAAATACACCAAAACTACACCTGATGTCCCCCTTCCATACACATGCACATATGTGTATATCATGACTCATGCACTGTTCTTTTTTCCTGACGTTTTTATATTACCCTATGTATTATATATGCACTTTTGATGAGTTGTAGTGCACCTCAGCATTGTACACAATATTTTCATTATTATTATCATTATTATTATTACACTCATTGATCCATTTTGCACTAACTCTGCATCAAGCACCCTCACCTAAATATTAACCAATCAAGGATCCAATACAGCTATCTGTTGGATGAGTATTGTATAGTGCCAAAAACGAAACCAATCAGTTTAGCAGAAAGTTTCCAGACAAGAAACACGCATATTTTGCTATCCTCAAACACGTTTACACATGGCATGAAATATAACTAATCCGAGATGGCTAGGTTTCATCTTCTAACTGGATATACGAAATCCATTATGTCTTGACAACAACATGAGGTAACATTATGTTATTCACAGACACACTTTGTACACTGTTCCATATCAGAATGTATTTCCTTCGTCACATTCACAAACAGTATTGAAAATATGTACTTCGGCAAATAAAAATGTTTTGTTCATAATATGTCAACTAGCGATTGCTCTACTCCACGCACGACCACCATAAATTAATGACCAGCTCAACACAAGTTTTGGTAGAGCGTCATACACCATGCTTTGCAGTATTGTTATGGTCCTTTGCATTCTAAGTTCAAATCCTGCCGAGGTTAACTTCGACTTTCATACTTACTAATTCGATAAAATAAAGTACCAGTAATGGACTGCCGTAATGGATTTGTGCCGAAAAATAGAAACACTATTAATGTGCAATAAGAGCAAAATATAACGACATTGCTCAATTATTTTATCTAATGTTGTAATAACACAAGGAAATGTTGTTTGTGTATTTTTTTTTATATTTGCTCATAGGCTTTTACAATTTCGCTCAGCCAACAACTATTAAAAAGTGAGTTGCTTAAGATAACAATTTAATCACAAATTGTTGCTATCTTTTAATACACTCCAACAAGTCATCAAATTATGTACAATAAAAACAAATCTTATTAATTTGCTCAGGGAATATAAAGAAAATGTATATACACTGATAATTGCAATTGTATGTAAATATTTTGTTTTTGTATTGTTTATTTTATGTTTTCTATTATGTATAATATATTGATTTAATATTGATTGTTTTTTGTAGTTGTTTATATTAAAAGTCTGAAAATATTTTTATACATCTTACACTAATATTTATAAGATAATTTATAATAACAATTCGATAATTTATTATTAATATATATCCTGTTTAACTAGAGTTATTACAAGCGTTGCCTTAAAAAAATATTAAACTAGACATGAAAAATGCGCAAGCTCAAAAGTGCCACAGAATGTTATAATAAACCTTCAAAAGTGTGGGACTAGAGTTGTTGCTAAAAAATATTGTAATCATTATATATCGTACATTCTGTGGCATCCTTTATAAAAATAGCTTAAACCAACGAAGCCTTTATTTTTACGCTATTTCACTTAGTTAATTCTTAGAGTGTAACATATAAAAATAAATACATCTATGTTTAATGTAATAACAGCTATAAATAATTACGTAATATTATTATCATATACTCATAGTAACAAAATAATTGTGTTGAAACTTAATATGATGCTTATATGAACGATCAAATCTATAATGATAATTTCTTAAATATACTAATAGTAAAATAATTTAGTTATCTATTGTTACATTTTCATAGAACTATAATTTTAACAATCGTATTGCATTATCAAATTTTTATCACTACAAACTTTCATATTGGAATTACCTTAAGCCACTTATTATTACTTCGCTTTCGTACTTTTACAGCTGTAGATATTGCGCTGTATCTTATATCTAATATCAATATCTCATGGTAATTTGCATGAAGTGTAAAATAGGTTTATTAATAACTTTAATATGAAATGTATTATACAGGGCTGCAGAGTCGGCCAAAAATTGACTGGCTCCAACTCAGGATCCGATACTCCATTATTTCCTAAATTTCAGCTCCGCAGCTCTGTTATTATATTAATTAATTTATTTTATAGTTGTAAATCATATTTTTATATGTTACACTCTAAGAATTAACTAAGTGAAATAGCGTAAAAATAAAGGCTTCGTTGGTTTAAGCTATTTTTATAAAGGATGCCACATAATGTACGATATATAATGATTACAATATTTTTTAGCAACAACTCTAGTCCCACACTTTTGAAGGTTTATTATAACATTCTGTGGCACTTTTGAGCTTGCGCATTTTTCATGTCTAGTATACATATAGATGATGATGATGATATGTATATATATATATATGTGTGTATGTTTGTGCGTGTATATATATATATGTGTGTGTATATGTGTATCTATGTATATATGTATCCGTCTAACCCATGCTAGCGTGGAAAGTGGACGTTAAATGAGGATGATGATGATGATGATCTGTGTATATATGTATCTATGTATATGGAGGCACATGGCTTAGTGGTTAGAACATTGGCTTTGCAATCGAAAGGTTGTGAGTTCAATTCTCAGACCGGGTGATGTGTTGTTTCCTTGAGCAAGACACTTTATTTTACATTGCTCCAGTTTACTCAGCTGTAGAAATGAGATGATAGGGACTGGGGTCCCTATCATTCCACTGCAAAATGGTCGTGGAGGTGCCACAGAAAAAATAGCACCCAGCACTCACTGTAAATGAGGTTGGTGTTAGGAAGGGCAGCCAGCTGTAGAAATCAAGCCAGAATATCAGTTCACGTCCCACCCTTGCAAGCAGGGAAAAGCGGACGTAAAATGACGATGATGATGATATATATATATGAAGCGAAGTGAGAAGTTAGTAAATGTTGTTAGAGGTGAAATAACACAAAATAGATGGTTCTGTTTTGATACAAAATTTACTTCACTTCAGTTAATAAATGAACAAAAAATAAGTTACTAGAAGTTATAAAGGTTGACGATGTTGTTGTTGTTATGGTGAAATATTCCGTGGGCAGAGAAGGTGAGAGAGAGAGAGGAAGGGTCTGTAGAAGTCTGTGGACCCCTGTAGAGAGAGAGAGAGAGAGGGGTCTGTAGAAGTATGTAGAGAGAGAAAGGGTTTGTAGCAGTCTGTAGACCCCCTGTAGAGAGAGTAAGGGTCTGTCGTAGTCTGTAGACCCATGTAGATAGAGTAAGGGTCTGTAGCATTCAGTAGACCCCTGTAGAGAGAGAGAGTAAGGGTTTGTAGAAGACTGTAGACTCCTGTGGAGAGAGTAAGGGTCTGTAGAGGTCTGTAGACCCCTGTAGAGAGAGTAAGGGACTGTAGCAGTCTGTAGACGCCTGTAGAGAGAGTAAGGGCCTGTAGCAGTCTGTAGACCCCTGTAGAGAGAGTAAGGGACTGTAGAAGTCTGTAGACCCTTGTAGAGAGAGTAAGGGCCTGTAGCAGTCTGTAGACCCCTGTAGAGAGAGTAAGGGTCTGTAGCAGTCTGTAGAGAGAGTAAGGGTCTGTAGCAGTCTGTAGACCCCTGTAGAGAGAGTAAGGGGCTGTAGAAGTCTGTAGACCCCTGTAGAGAGAGTAAGGGACTGTAGCAGTCTGTAGACCCTTGTAGAGAGAGTAAGGGAGTGTAGCAGTCTGTAGACCTCTGTAGAGAGAGTAAGGGTCTGTAGAAGTCTGTAGACCTCTGTAGAGAGAGTAAGGGACTGTAGAAGTCTGTAGACCCCTGTAGAGAGAGTAAGGGACTGTAGCAGTCTGTAGACCCCTGTAGAGAGAGTAAGGGACTGTAGCAGTCTATAGACCCTTGTAGAGAGAGTAAGGGACTGTAGCAGTCTGTAGACCTCTGTAGAGAGAGTAAGGGTCTGTAGAAGTCTGTAGACCTCTGTAGAGAGAGTAAGGAAGTGTAGCAGTCTGTAGACCCCTGTAGAGAGAATAAGGGACTGTAGCAGTCTGTAGAACCCTGTAGAGAGAGTAAGCGTCTGTAGAAGTCTGTAGACCCCTGTAGAGAGAGTAAGGGACTGTAGCAGTCTGTAGACCCCTGTAGAGAGAATAAGGGACTGTAGCAGTCTGTAGACCCCTGTAGAGAGAGTAAGGGTCTGTAGAAGTCTGTAGACCCCTGTAGAGAGAGTAAGGGTCTGTAGAAGTCTGTAGACCCCTGTAGCAGTCTGTAGACCCCTATAGAGAGAGTAAGGCTCTGTAGAAGTCTGTAGACCCTGTAGAGAGAGTGTAAGGGACTGTAGCAGTCTGTAGACCCCTGTAGAGAGAGTAAGGAACTGTAGCAGTCTGTAGACCCCTGTAGAGAGAGTAAGGGACTGAAGCAGTCTGTAGACCCCTGTAGAGAGAGTAAGGGTCTGTAGAAGTCTGTAGACCCCTGTAGAAATAGTAAGGGAGTGTAGCAGTCTGTAGACCCCTGTAGAGAGAGTAAGGGTCTGTAGACCCCTGTAGCAGTCTGTAGACCCCTATAGAGAGAGTAAGGTTCTGTAGAAGTCTGTAGACCCTGTAGAG
>OZ024745.1:5389071-5416571 GCA_964016885.1 Eledone cirrhosa
GTGTGGGCTGGGTGCTTTTTTGCCGTGGCACCTCCACGACCACCTTGCGGTGGGGGGGGGGGGCATATTCTTTATATGCTTCAGCATGTACCCATGGGAGGTCGGGTACCCTGTATTACTGCGTGACGCCAGAAGTCACGGTCGTGTGTCATTGACTTTGAGAGGTGTAGTTGGGTAAGGTCGGCTTTTATCACCTCATCCCAAGTCATCTTGGGTCTCCCCACTCCGCGGTTTCCATCAACTTCTAGTGCTCTGCACCTTTTTATGCAGCTGTCATCCTTCATACGCATCACATGTCCATACCAGCGTAACCGCCTCTCCTGCACGCAGCATTTGATTCCTCTTATGCTCAGTCTCTCTCTCAATTCATTTATGCTTTGTCGTTCACGTATATTACTGTTACACATCCATCGGAGCATGCAGGCTTCGTTTCTCTCTAATCTACGTAAGTCTTCCACCTTCAGCGCCCAGGTCTCACTACCATGCAACATCGCTGTTCGGATACACGCATCATACAGTCTGCCTTTCATTCTGAGGGAGAAGCCTTTTGCAGCTAGCAGTGGTAGTAGTTCCCTAAACTTCTTCCATCCCGTTCTTACCCTAGTTATTGTACTTTCTGAGCACCCACCTCCGTTGCTAATTCGGTCACCTAGGTAGCAGAAGCTGTCTACTGTTTCTACAGGGCCCTCCCAGAGATTGGTGGTACTTGTTTCCTGTGGCTGTTTGCTTGCTGTTTCAGCACAGCTGCTGCATGTGAATCCTACATTCTTAATTAAGCTTCCTGAGATCCCGCTACATCTCTTGTGTACCCATTGTTTGCATTTGGGGCAAAGAATGGAGTTCCTACCTACACCTTTCCTACATACTGAGCAAGGCCATTTCCCTGAGGGGATCTGGGTTCTGTTTTCTCGTCTACTTATAAGGACCTTAGTCTTTGTCATGTTGACTTTGAGGCCCTTTCTCTCTAGTCCCTGCTTCCAGGTTTGGAATTTATTCTCTAGTTCTACCATAGATTCAGCTATGAGTGCGAGGTCATCAGCATACAGGAGTTCCCATGGGCATCCGGTCTTAAACTCCTCCGTTATTGCCTGCAGGACTATGATGAACAGGAGAGGGCTAAGAACAGAGCCCTGGTGGACCCCAACCTGTACGCTAAATTCCTCGCTATACTCATTGCCAATCCTAACTTTGCTGACTGCTCCCCTATACATGGCTTGTACCGCTTTCACAAGCCATTCATCTACTCCTAGTTTTCTAAGAGCCCACCAGATTACTGCACGTGGAACTCTGTCAAAGGCTTTCTCAAGGTCGACAAATGCCAAGTAGAGTGGCTTACTTTTAGCTAGGTACTTTTCCTGTAATTGCCTCACAAGGAAGAGCGCATCAGTGGTGCCTTTCCCTGGAACAAACCCAAATTGCATCTCGTCTATATTCACCCGGTCCCTAATCAGCTGTGCTATAACTCTTTCTGTTACTTTCATGACCTGGTCCATCAACTTTATACCTCTATAGTTTCCTCTATCTAGTGCATCGCCTTTACCTTTGTAGCAGTTGACAATGATGCTACTGCACCAATCTTTTGGTATGGCCCCCTCTAGTATTACCTGGTTAACGATACGTGTGGTTATAGTGTGACCTACAGACCCAGATGCCTTCAGCATCTCGGCAGCTATACCCGATGGACCGGTTGCCTTCCCTATCTTCATATCTCTGATTGCCTTACTTACTACGCTGCCGCTGACTTGTACTGCTGGTCCCTCTATAGGGTCTACGTGGGGTAGGGTCTCTTCTTCCCATGCATTCTCCTCATTTAGTAATCTATCATAATGACTCTTCCATGCATCTTTCTTCTCAGCACTTGTGAGGGCAAGCTCACCTTTATCATTCCGGATACACTTCTCTCCAATGACATCACAACTATCTCTGACACACTGCCTCGCAATCTTGAATACCTCCTGTTTCTGGTCCTCACGTTGTAAAACATGCTTGAATTTTCTATCCTCTGCTTCCCTCCTAGCTAAGTATACTTGTCGCCTAGCTTCCCTCTTGGTCTCTATGTAATGTACCCTGCTCCCCCCGTTCTTCCATTCTTTCCATGTCTGTCTCTTGGCCTTGACTGCTTCATCTACCTTATTGTTCCACCACCAAGTCACTCTCCTCCTGCTTGAGGTCTTACTCCAGCCACAAACCTCATCCGTCGCCTCTAGTAAGTTATTTTTTAGGAACTCCCAGTTCTCTTCTACGTTAAATGTCTCTATCTGTTCTTCTTTACTGTCGTAGGCGTTGAGTAAAATATCTTTAAATCTGTTACTGGTTGAGGGGACTTTCAGCTTCCAGATCTTTCTTCTCCAGGTTGGCCTCTGTTTCAGGGCTCGTCTAGTTCTGACCGTGAGGTCGCTGACAACTAAGCTATGTTGGGATGTACATTCCTCACTAGGGAAGGCTTTTGTGTTTACGACCGTCCATCTGTCACGTCCTCTGATGAGGATAAAATCTAACTGACTAGAGTGCTCCCCTGATCTATAGGTGATCAGGTGGTTGTCGGGTTTTTTAAAGTTTGTGTTACATATCGACATGTCATTGGCGTCGCAGAATTCTAGAAGTCTGAATCCTTCCTCATTCCTTGTGCCAACTCCATGGCCTCCATGTACTCTATTGAAGCCGTCGCAGTGTTTACCTACGTGTCCGTTAAAATCTCCTGCAATGATTAGGAAGTCCTTGTCGTCTGTTAGAGCAGTAGTGTGTATTAGGGACTCGTAAAACCTATCCTTAAGTTCGTCTGGCAGCCCCGATTGGGGTGCGTAAGCTGATATTATTGTGGTAATTGTCTTATTCAGGACTAGTCTGAGTTTAATGATTCTTGCATTTACCCTGTACACTGAGATTACTTTATCTACCCACTTGTCAGCTAATAGTATACCTACACCACCCATCCCATCGTCATTTCCCACCCAGAAAAATTTTTGTAGCACTGGCTTTTTCCTACAAGGACTCTAGCAGACCCTCCTCTCCATCTAGTCTCTTGCACACAGCATACATCAACTTCCTTTCGCTCTAGCATTTCTACGATTTCTCCTGCTCTTCCTTTCATTGAGCCTACATTGATGGTACCAACTCGGAGTTTTGGGCATTTGTCGACACTCGTAGGGGAGGGTCTCTGGGTTGGCGCTTCACGTGGGTGCTTGGTAGCTCGCAGATTCATATTTCATCTATTGATTCAGAGTTGCTCGTGTATTCCCAGCTCATCCATCCCTAACGGTGGGAAAATTGAGGGCTAGAAGGACAGTGGTGGTGGGGTAATGGCAGGGTGTGTTGGGATGCGCCAGAGGAGGAGAGAGTTAGTTAGGCAGGTAGTAGCAGCAGCAGCAGTGGAAATGGCATGCTAGGTTTGATTGGTCGAATAGACTATGGTGGTGTGTGGGGGTGGGGGGGAGGGAAATTGTGAGGTAGGAACTGAGGGTCGCATGGTAAATATCCAAGTTAATACTACATCAGTAAAATTAACAATAATAACGTCATGAAAAAAGCTACTAAGAGAAACCCTCGAAAATTTATCGCTAATACAGCAGGGAACATCATAATATTAACGACATGAAAAAGCTACTAAGAGAAACCCTCGAAAATTTATCGCTAATACAGCAGGGAAAATTTAACGCTAATACAGCAGGGAACATCATAATATTAACGACATGAAAAAGCTACTAAGAGAAACCCTCGAAAATTTATCGCTAATACAGCAGGGAAAATTTAACGCTAATACAGCAGGGAACATCATAATATTAACGACAATATGTAGGCTAAAATACCTTCGTAGATTAGGTGGATGGCTGGCTGGGAAAATTTGAATCAGCTCAGTGGTACATTTTAGCAGAGAAGAATGGCAAAGTGTCTTATCTCTTCAATATTTTCAGATTGAATGAATTAGGTTAAAGACAGGGTAGTAAGCCTTAAAGAAGTGCATAGAGGGGGGGGGGTAGGAACTGAGGGTCGCATGGTAAATAACTGAGAGAGATACAATAGGATTAGAATACCGCATGGTAAATATCCAAGTTAATAAGTTAATACTACATCAGTAAAATTAACAATAATAACGTCATGAAAAAAGCTACTAAGAGAAACCCTCGAAAATTTATCGCTAATACAGCAGGGAAAATTTAACGCTAATACAGCAGGGAACATCATAATATTAACGACATGAAAAAGCTACTAAGAGAAACCCTCGAAAATTTATCGCTAATACAGCAGGGAAAATTTAACGCTAATACAGCAGGGAACATCATAATATTAACGACATGAAAAAGCTACTAAGAGAAACCCTCGAAAATTTATCGCTAATACAGCAGGGAAAATTTAACGCTAATACAGCAGGGAACATCATAATATTAACGACATGAAAAAGCTACTAAGAGAAACCCTCGAAAATTTATCGCTAATACAGCAGGGAAAATTTAACGCTAATACAGCAGGGAACATCATAATATTAACGACAATATGTAGGCTAAAATACCTTCGTAGATTAGGTGGATGGCTGGCTGGGAAAATTTGAATCAGCTCAGTGGTACATTTTAGCAGAGAAGAATGGCAAAGTGTCTTATCTCTTCAATATTTTCAGATTGAATGAATTAGGTTAAAGACAGGGTAGTAAGCCTTAAAGAAGTGCATAGAGGGGGGGGGGGTAGGAACTGAGGGTCGCATGGTAAATAACTGAGAGAGATACAATAGGATTAGAATACCGCATGGTAAATATCCAAGTTAATAAGTTAATACTACATCAGTAAAATTAACAATAATAACGTCATGAAAAAAGCTACTAAGAGAAACCCTCGAAAATTTATCGCTAATACAGCAGGGAAAATTTAACGCTAATACAGCAGGGAACATCATAATATTAACGACAATATGTAGGCTAAAATACCTTCGTAGATTAGGTGGATGGCTGGCTGGGAAAATTTGAATCAGCTCAGTGGTACATTTTAGCAGAGAAGAATGGCAAAGTGTCTTATCTCTTCAATATTTTCAGATTGAATGAATTAGGTTAAAGACAGGGTAGTAAGCCTTAAAGAAGTGCATAGAGGGGGGGGGGGGGGGTAGGAACTGAGGGTCGCATGGTAAATAACTGAGAGAGATACAATAGGATTAGAATACCGCATGGTAAATATCCAAGTTAATAAGTTAATACTACATCAGTAAAATTAACAATAATAACGTCATGAAAAAAGCTACTAAGAGAAACCCTCGAAAATTTATCGCTAATACAGCAGGGAAAATTTAACGCTAATACAGCAGGGAACATCATAATATTAACGACATGAAAAAGCTACTAAGAGAAACCCTCGAAAATTTATCGCTAATACAGCAGGGAAAATTTAACGCTAATACAGCAGGGAACATCATAATATTAACGACATGAAAAAGCTACTAAGAGAAACCCTCGAAAATTTATCGCTAATACAGCAGGGAAAATTTAACGCTAATACAGCAGGGAACATCATAATATTAACGACATGAAAAAGCTACTAAGAGAAACCCTCGAAAATTTATCGCTAATACAGCAGGGAAAATTTAACGCTAATACAGCAGGGAACATCATAATATTAACGACAATATGTAGGCTAAAATACCTTCGTAGATTAGGTGGATGGCTGGCTGGGAAAATTTGAATCAGCTCAGTGGTACATTTTAGCAGAGAAGAATGGCAAAGTGTCTTATCTCTTCAATATTTTCAGATTGAATGAATTAGGTTAAAGACAGGGTAGTAAGCCTTAAAGAAGTGCATAGAGGGGGGGGGGGTAGGAACTGAGGGTCGCATGGTAAATAACTGAGAGAGATACAATAGGATTAGAATACCGCATGGTAAATATCCAAGTTAATAAGTTAATACTACATCAGTAAAATTAACAATAATAACGTCATGAAAAAAGCTACTAAGAGAAACCCTCGAAAATTTATCGCTAATACAGCAGGGAAAATTTAACGCTAATACAGCAGGGAACATCATAATATTAACGACATGAAAAAGCTACTAAGAGAAACCCTCGAAAATTTATCGCTAATACAGCAGGGAAAATTTAACGCTAATACAGCAGGGAACATCATAATATTAACGACATGAAAAAGCTACTAAGAGAAACCCTCGAAAATTTATCGCTAATACAGCAGGGAAAATTTAACGCTAATACAGCAGGGAACATCATAATATTAACGACAATATGTAGGCTAAAATACCTTCGTAGATTAGGTGGATGGCTGGCTGGGAAAATTTGAATCAGCTCAGTGGTACATTTTAGCAGAGAAGAATGGCAAAGTGTCTTATCTCTTCAATATTTTCAGATTGAATGAATTAGGTTAAAGACAGGGTAGTAAGCCTTAAAGAAGTGCATAGAGGGGGGGGGGTAGGAACTGAGGGTCGCATGTATATATATATACATATGTATATATATACATATGTATATATATATACATATGTATATATATATACATATGTATATATATATACATATATATATATATATATACCTATATATATATATATATATATATATACATATATATATAATTATAATGAAATGACAGGAGGCTGGACTTGTGTAAATCCTTGAAAGGTTTATTATACTATGATCATTTCAATGACCGGGTTCCGTATGAATTCGGTGATATCATCAGGCATTCGAAATATAATAAGTGAATGTAATAGATAAAATCCATGGGGCTGAAAATCAAGGACCAGAGGGCGACCGCCATCCAGCATCTTCTACCTTTGCCGGTCGCCCTCGAGTGACGTGGCTAAAACTTACAGTGTGCTACTACAGGTCAGATAAAGGAAAACAGAAAGGGATGGGAACACAAGTTAGCGTTAATATCATGCCACAAGAAAAGAGAAAGAAAGAAAGAAAGAAGAGAGAAGGAAGAAGAAGAGAAGCCAGGGTTAATGTCAGCTATAAGAAGAAAGACAGAAAGAAAGAGGAGGAAAGGTCGGTATTACAGTCAGGCCAGGATTGTCGTGAAGAAATTTTTTATTCTAAGGGACCCGTATCTTAACAACTACGGCTGAGTAGCCCAATTTGCATAACGAGTGGGTTAATCGGCCGGGTGCACCGAAAACGATAAACGGAAAAAATGAAGCGAAATTTCATTTCCCACTCTTAGTACGGCTGTTACTTAAATATAAGTATGTACACGTACATACATATATGTATACACTCGATATGCAAATTGGGCTACTCGGCCGTTAATATGCATAAGGTGGGTATATACGTTCAACAATCTGGCAGGATGGTATACGTTGCTGGCGATAGCTAATAAGCTTGAGACTAGTACAGAGTTCCTTTGTCAGTGTTGAACAAACGAGCAACGATGGTTGCTAGACACTGCGGCTTGGTGCGGGATGTTTGTTTACAAACACACCGAACATTATAATAAATGTTCGGTGAATCCATACTTACATATATATATGTGTGCATACATATTACTGTAGGTCTCTATACATATATGTATGTACGTGTACATATATATATATATATATATATATATATATATATATATATATATATATGTATATATATATATATATATATATATGTATATATATATATATATATATGTATATACATATATGTATATATATATATGTATATATATATATATGTATATATATATATATATATATATATATGTATATATATGTATATATGTATATATATATATATATGTATATATATATATATATATGTATATATATATGTATATATATATATATATATGTATATATATATATATATATATATATATATATGTATATATATATATGTATATATATATATGTATATATATATCATCATCATCATCATCACCGTTTTACGTCCGTTCTTCCACGCTAACATGGGTTAGACGGGTTGTCCTGTTGTGGGCAGTGTCTGGTCGGCTGACCATGCCTTGCTCATACAGGAACTGATTTGGCTCGATTTCTACAGCTGGATGCCCTTCCTAACACCAACCTCATTTACAGTGAGTGCTGGGTGCTTTTTCGTGGCGCCTACACGTCCCCTTTACAGTGTGGGCTGGGTGCTTTTTTGCCGTGGCACCTCCACGACCACCTTGCGGTGGGGGGTGTGGGGGCATATTGTCTATATGCTTCAGCTTGTACCCATGGGAGGTCGGGTACTCTGTATTACTGCGTGACGCCAGAAGTCACGGTCGTGTGTCATTGCCTTCGAGAGGTGTAATTGGGTAAGGTCGGCTTTTATCACCTCATCCCAGGTCATCTTGGGTCTCCCCACTCCGTGGTTTCCATCAACTTCTAGTGCTCTGCATCTTTTTATGCAGCTGTCATCCTTCATACGCATCACATGTCCATACCAGCACAACCCCCTCTCCTGCACACAGCATTTGATTCCTCTTATGCTCAGTCTCTCTCTCAATTCATTTATGCTTTGTCGTTCACGTATATTACTGTTACACATCCATCGGAGCATGCAGGCTTCGTTTCTCTCTAATCTACGTAAGTTTTCCACCTTCAGCGCCCAGGTCTCACTACCATGCAACATTGCTGTTCGGATACATGCATCATACAGTCTGCCTTTCATTCTGAGGGAGAAGCCTTTTGCAGCTAGCAGTGGTAGTAGTTCCCTAAACTTCTTCCATCCCGTTCTTACCCTAGTTATTGTACTTTCTGAACACCCACCTCCGCTGCTAATTCGGTCACCTAGGTAGCAGAAGCTGTCTACTGTTTCTACAGAGCCCTCCCAGAGATTGGTGGTACTTGTTTCCTGTGGCTGTTTGCTGCTTGCTGTCTCAGCACAGCTGCTGCATGTGAAGCCTACATTCTTAATTAAGCTTCCTGAGATCCCGCTACATCTCTTATGTACCCATTGTTTGCATTTGAGGCAGAGAATGGAGTTCCTACCTACACTTTTCCTACATACTGAGCAAGGCCATTTCCCTGAGGGGATCTGGGTTCTGTTTTCTCGTCTACTTACAAGGACCTTAGTCTTTGTCATGTTGACTTTGAGACCCTTTCTTTCTAGTCCCTGCTTCCAAGTTTGGAATTTATTCTCTAGTTCTTCCATAGATTCAGCTATGAGTGCGAGGTCATCAGCATACAGGAGTTCCCATGGGCATCCGGTCTTAAATTCCTCCGTTATTGCCTGCAGGACTATGATGAACAGGAGGGGGCTAAGAACAGAGCCCTGGTGGACCCCAACCTGTACGCTAAATTCCTCGCTATACTCATTGCTAATCCTAACTTTGCTGACTGCTCCCCTATACATGGCTTGTACTACTGCTTTCACAAGCCATTCATCTACTCCTAGTTTTCTAAGAGCCCACCAGATTACAGCACGTGGAACTCTGTCAAAGGCTTATGTATATATATATGTATATATATGTATGTATATATATGTATGTATATATATGTATGTATATATATGTATGTATATATATATGTATGTATATATATATATATATGTATATATATTTATGTCAGGTCACCAGTTGGTGCTACTGGTAACATGTATCCCAGTACAACCTGTCTCATGGTCGGGTCGTTGGCGACTAAACTGGCAGCCCCACCAAGGTTTCTTGGTGAGGAGGGTGACTTTGGACATCCTGCAGGACTAAAAACAAAACCTGTCAAAGGGCAAAGGAGCTCTTAAGAGTCAATGGCCATCCAAAATCACCGGGAGAGATGACCCCTTAGCCTTTGTCAAGGCAGAATTCTAGGAGAAGGAAAACTCTGATATAACACCTGCAACCCTGATGGTATCCAATGATGTTGACTTGTTCTTCTTTTTGGTAAATGTCCTCTTGGTTAAGAGAGTGGGACTGGCTTTGTGCAGTGCCTTTGCTCACTATAAAAGCTTCACGGCACAGGCATTGCTTTATATCTGGAGATCTCTCTGCACTTGTTGTCACATGGTACCATGGGCCCAGCACTATGTGTCAATAATTGTCACAGGTGTAGTGTTTGTACCAGAGTTTTCAAGTCGCTGGCTGGACTAAAAAGTCACACTCGTTCAGCGCATCGGTAGGGGTTCTCCTACATGGATATAAAGTAGTGGCCGTACTCGAAAACGAGTTGGCAGTCACCATATATATATATATATATATATATATATATATATATATATATATGTATATATAAATGAAAGGTATAGAAATTGTTTTAGCGAGAAGCTAATAGTATTCTATAACATATATGCGACTATGTCGTCAAGATGGGAAAAGTAGTTAACGTAAGATTTATGAAAAATAATTCAAACTCATCTCAAAAGAGAATCAGGATACAAATTCATCCACAGAATTTAGTGAAATCCAGGGAAAAATCAATAGACCTTTAACTCATGATAAAATAAAGTTTAAAATACTTATCCTTCAATTTGGAAAAACATCAAATGCTCTGTATTGTCTTAAAGACTATTTCATGAAAACTTTCAGTGGAGATGGTCACGGTTGGATTTCAATCGTCAGCAGAGCTCAACAGATAACCAGGGCTACCACAGAATTATAAGCCAAAAAGGGAATTCTAAAACTGGCTAGTTCACTATCATGCGTGATTATGAAAAACACACATGAGGAAAAACGGGGCTAGTGACGTCAGGATGAAAGTGAATGTTTATTTACAAGAAATAACAGTCAAATACATTCTGAAAAAAAACTCTACAAAAGGAGTTCAGCAAAAAGCAATATTATCACAGTTTTTATAAAAAAAACCGGGATTAGTCACAGATAATTTAAGCACTCTAGGAAAAGAATCCGAGTATAAGTATAAATGAAAGGTATAGAAATTGTTTTAGCGAGAAGCTAATAGTATTCTATAACATATATGCGACTATATATATATATATATATATATATGTATATATTCTGTCTCTATACCTAACGCTTATTTTTATAAGCAGACAGTATTATTGATTTAGGCATTGCAGAAACCCACTTTCGGAGCATTCCATCTTCCCCGAGGGTCCGGGTAAATATTTCAATCATATCTCATTTTGTTTGACCCGTTTTAGCTTGTTCGCTTTTTTGGCTATGGTGGTTAATGGCTTCTTAACCATCGTCTCAGCGTGTATGACCTTTTTAACTTATGTTTATAGCTCTGGTATCTTCTTCAGTTCCATGCACAATATGGAAGTTGCGTTTCGCTAATTTCTACCCGCCGAAATGCGATTCTCGCTAAATTATATATGTATATATGTATATGTATATATATATATATATATATATATATATATATATATATGTATATATATATATATATGTATATATATATATATGTATATATATATATATATATATATATGTATATATATATATATATGTATGTATATATATGTATATATATATATGTATATATATATATATGTATATATATATATATATATGTATATATATATATATCATCATCATCATCATCATCATCGTTTAACGTCCATGTTCCACGCTTGCATGGGTTTGGATGGGAGTTTTCCCACTTGAGGCAAGAGTGGTTGTCTTGCTCGCATAGGACTGTCTGGCGGGTTTTCTACAGCTGGATGCCCTTCCTAACACCAACCACATTTACAGTGTGGGACTGGGAGGTTTTTACCGTGTTACCTACACGGCCACATTACAGCGTGGACTGTGTGTTTGTTTTGTCGTGACACCTACACGATCTCATTTATTTCGGCCTGGATGTTGTGGCACCAACGTAACTTTACATTGAAAGGGGCGGTGTGGATGGGGTGGGGGTGGTGTGAGGGGGGCGTATTTTGTTAGAGATGCCTACTGATTGTAGTAGGTTTACTTTGTATTTAGGCAAGGCGGGTCTCCTCTATTACTGAGTACCGCCAAAGATCTCGGTCCAGTGACATTGTCTTGGAGAAGTGTAAGTGTGTGAGGTCGGAATTTATCAGGTCGTCCCAGGTTTTTCTGGGTCTGCCTACTCTGTGGCTACCGTCTATCTTTATTGCCCTGCACCTTTTTATACAGCTGTCGTCTTTCATGCTTATCATGTGACCATACCAACGTAGCCTTCATGTATATATATATATATATATATATATGTATACATATATATATATATATATATATATATATATATATATATATATATATATGTGTGTGTGTGTGTGTGTGTGTGTGTGTTTGTATGTATGTATATATGTATATGGCAGTGAAACTTGGGCATTGTGTGCAGAGGATATACGCAGACTGGAGAGGAATGAAGCTTGCATGCTCCGTTGGATGTGTAATAGTAATATACGTGAACGGCAAAGCATAAATGAACTAAGGAAAAAATTAGGAATAAGAGGGATCAGATGTTGTTTACTCGAGAGAAGACTGCGTTGGTACGGTCACGTGATAAGCATGAAAGACGACAGCTGTATAAAAAAGTGCAGGGCGATAAAAATAGACGGTAGCCAGGGAGTAGGCAGACCCAGAAAAACCTGGGATGACCTGATAAATTCCGACCTCACACACTTACACCTCTCCAAGACAATGTCACTGGACCGAGATCTTTGGCACTACACAGCAATACAGAAGACCCGCCTTGCCTAAGTACAAAGTGAAACCTACAGTCAGTAGGCACCTCTTAACAAAAATACACCCCCGTCCCACTACCCCCACCCCATCCACACCACCCCTTTCGATGTAATATGTTGGTGCCACAACATCCAGTCAGAAATAAATGAGGTTGTATAGGTGTCACGACAAAAAAAACACACAGTCTACGCTGTAATGTGGCCGTGTAGGTAACACGGTAAAAACCTCCCAGTGTTGTTGGTGTTAGGAAGGGCATCCAGCCTTAGAAAACCCGCCAGACAGTCCTATACGAGCAAGACAACCAATCTTGCCTCAAGTGGGAAAATTCCCGTCCAAACCCATGCAAGCGTGGAAGATGGACGTTAAACAATGATGGTGATGATGATGATGATGTGTGTGTGTATGTATCTGTGTGTATATATATATGTGTGTGTGTATGTATATATGTATATATATGTGTGTGTGTGTGTGTGTGTATGTATCTATGTGTATATATATGTGTGTGTGTTGTGTATGTATGTATATATATAAATGTGTGTGTGTGTATGTATCTATGTGCATATATATATGTGTGTGTGTTGTGTATGTATGTATATATGTATATATATATGTGTGTGTGTGTGTGTGTATGTATCTATGTGTATATATATGTGTGTGTGTTGTGTATGTATGTATATAGATATGTATGTATATATGTATCTATGTATATATGATATGTGTGTGTGTGTATATCATCATTTTATGTCCACTTTTCCCTGCTTGCAAGGGTGGGACTGATTCTGGCTTGATTTCTACAGCTGGATGCCCTTCCTAGCACCAACCTCATTTACAATGAGTGCTGGGTGCTTTTTTTCCGTGTCACCTCCACGACCACTTTGCATAGGAACCCCAGTCCCTATCATCTCATTTCTACAGCTGAGTAAACTGGAGCAATGTGAAATAAAGTGTCTTGCTCAAGGAAACAACACATCACCCAGTCTGAGAATTGAACTCACAACCTTTCGATTGCAAGGCCAATGCTCTAACCACTAAGCCATGTGCCTCCATTCATATATGTATAGACTCACACATATACATGTTTGTGTAACTGCATGTATTTAGTTTATCTGGATTCATTTACTAAGCTATCAAACAAGAACAAACTTTACTAAATGAAAAACAAACACTAAAAAGAAGATAATATATGAGTTTCTGATGTTAATAGATTTCAGTAGTTTTGGTAATGTTTCTAATTTTGTTAAATCAACAAATCATTGAAGTAACAGTTTATTTTCTGACTCTAGCTCTCCGACAAGACAGCATTATCTGCATCCTTATGGGGGTCGATAAAATAAAGTACCAGTAATACACTGAGTAATTGCTGGCCTTGTGCCAAAAGTAGAAACAATTATCTGATATATAACTCTACTTTATTCCACTGAACCACCCACATGCAGTTTAATTAGCTATGGGATTAAACTGGGAATTGAAAGACAGACAATTTGAACCTGTTTATTATTTGAACAAGGTTGTGTCATATCCTTGTTAAATGATGTTTGTAAGGTTTCTGTTTCTGGAAACAGTATAAGTTTGATATGAGGAGACTTGGTTGTTTGTGGAGGATGACATCTTTCTAAGTTAAGTAGTAAAGTCAGAGACCAGGCTGTGAAATAATCTTACAATTAATTTTATGAGTAAACCTAAATATATTTATGTGGTTAGAATGTCTCAGGAATGAATCACTGGACATATTTTGTGGACATAACCAACTAGCAGAAGACCCAGGAGTAGACCCACTCTGAGCAAGATGGTTGGATAACATTCATGAGCTTGGTTGGTCTCGCTTGGTGATCTAGGAAGATCACTTGGAGATGGTTGCTTCTGACAGGACCCACTGGAAAGAATGTTGGAAGACTCCTGCCCTCATGACCCTCTCAACAAGAAAAAAAGAAAAAGAAAAAGAAAAAGAAAAAGAAAAAGAAAAAGAAAAAGATCTTTTTCTTTTCAGTTATTTTTCCCTTTGTTTTACAGTTTTTTTTTAATCCTAAGACATTTCATCACGCTCCCTGCCACAAGAGTACCACCTTCCACTATGAACTTACAGCACTTTTTTCCCTCAACTCACATGTATGTGGTATTCAATAAGTAGGGAGAAAATATATCAGAGAGCCCCTATGTGATCATGTGGCCTGCTATATGTAGCAACCAATTATCCTTTAAATTTTACTTTTGTCTATAGTTAGCAAGAGAGCCTGTATGGGTCATGTGGCTTGCTAGAAGTAGCAACCAATTCTCTTTTAAATAACATGTTACCACTATCATACACATTAGATTATTCACCTACAAGTGGGGGTATATCTTGTCAAATTGGACCAAGGAAGCAGTGTTCCCATTGGACTTTCCAATTGCTGATATTATCTACCAGTTACAACTCCTGACAGAAGGAGCAATGGAAAATAAAGTATCTTGCTCAAGGACAAAATGCATTATCTGGCCCAGAATTGAAGTCACAACCTCACAATTGTGAATTCAATTCCATAACCCCTCAGCCATGCATCTTCACAACAATAGACACAATGAAACAGACAGAACAGTTAAAGGAATGAAATATACTTTGTCTGAAATACTGCATCACATAAGATCAACTGTGAATCTCAGAATGGTCTTTGACTTGACAGAGTTATGACATCTGGAGCTATAGATCTGTAAATCACATCTAGTTATGACATTTGGAGCTATAGATCTGTAGATTACATCTAGTTATGACACATCTGGAGCTATAGATCTGTAAATCACATCTAGTTATGATATCTGGAGCTATAGATCTGTAGATTACATCTAGTTATTTGATCAACCACTCATACTCGTTATGTCTGACTGATCAGGCTTGATCTAGGGCTATACAATAACAATAACAACTAGTATTTTACTTGTGATAAAATTTCCTTCAGCTCTTTTGATTCAAACCCACTCATATAAACGGTGATGATGATACTTTTTGGATTAAGTTTTTGGATTGATTCTAATGTTAAACTATTTCAAATAATAAATATTTAAAAAAAGTTTGTCAAAGTTAAAAGTTACAGTAACTATAGTGATAATTAGAATAAATTATGTTGAAGTTTATGAACACTTTGTTAACTTAAAGAACCTGAGACAAAATTTGGAAAGAATTTGGCTGATGCTTATTTTAATGTAGTTATTTTGGTAATTTATCTCTTCTAATGTGTGGACTCTTTCATCATAGACCCTATGTTGTTATCTCAATATCACCAGTACTTTGTTGTTTTAACGTAGACCATCAATTTGAATATCAAAAAAACATCATCTTTCATATACATATCATCTCATTATACATCCTTTTGATGTGTGTGTCTGTACACACACATTCATAAACATACACACCATTACACATGCATATTTCTGTGTAATGACACAGCAAATATATTTTCTTTATAAATATATGACTTAACTTCATCACAGACTATTATATAGGAATCATAAACATTTTCCCCCATAAAAATATCGTTATCATATTAATCTATCATGAACTGAACTTTTTTAGGCATTGTTCTAATGTTTTTCTTCTGCTGTATTGTCAACCTTTTGTCTTGCTTATATATTCAAACCTATTCCACTTTTATTATTTTTTAGACTATCTCTGACCTCCATAATATAATTCATGACTTGAAGGAGGAAATAAAAAGGTAAGTATGGTGATAGAGCTTATCTCATTTCTTGAAATGTCTTCTGTGGAAACTGTTTTATATTTGTTTATTGGTGGTGATTGTTCAATTAATCTCCATAAATGGTTGCTTCTTCAGATGGTTCAAGAACTGGTAAACTTTAGAAAGATATAATTACCACATGGCTAATTTCTAATATTTAGGAATGGGTTTCTACAGATGTCTTCAGCTCATGTAACATTTAGTAGAGTCTAAGACAATATAGCAACTAGAACACATTCCAAAAATATATCACAGAGATGTCTACTTCGTCACTGGATTCACCAAATTGGTTTGTTTAATGGCTTAAAGAAGAATTTCAGTGATGATTTTTAAAGAAATGTAGATGATTACCAGCCATTCAAAGAATAAAGGAAAGTCTAAAGTCTGTCTCCCAGAGGTTCATCAGGCTGGTGCTTATCCTCATTTCTGTGGTGTTAAGTGACTGAGAATACAAGACCTCCCCTGGACAGGATGCCAGTCCATAGCAGGGTTAAACCCCCAGCTATAGCTGGTACTTATTTTCAGTTGAGTGTATTGGAGCAATGTGAAATGAAATGTTTTGTTAAGGAACACAACACACAACCCAGTCCAGAAACCCATGACATCATGATCATAAGTCCAACATCCTTACCACTAGGTCACACACTCATTCAATGGTATGAAGGAAACAGTTTGGTATCATTGTCAGTGTTAATAACATTATTAGTGCTATGTCATGAATTATCTTGTCAAAGAGTATTTTTATAAATGTCAACAAAATGTCATACACCTGACAACTTCTGTTGATAGAGCAACATTACAGTTTTAGAAATATTTACATAAGAAAAATATTGAATGATACTTTCTAAGTTTCCAGTGATTTAATTTCTTGGTATTCTAACCATTTTGTTTTTAGATATTTCTACTAAACAGATTAGCTTAACTAAAGTCTAATTACTATATCTAATTTAAAATATGCATTTGTGAGTTTTATATCGAATAATAATGGTTTCTGATTTAGGCATAAGGCCAACAATTTTGGAGGAGGGGAAAGTCAAATAAATTGACCCCATCGCGTTACTGATACTTTATTTTATTGACTCCGTAAGGTTGAAAGGCAAAGCTAACCTTGGCAGGATTTGAACTCAGAACATAAAGAACCGTAACTTTTGTCTGACACTCTACCAATACTGCCATCAATTCGTTTGCCAGCAAACAGCTTCATTACGCTATGTTTTTTTAGATGACCAATGACAGTATTTTGCTCTAAACAGTGGGTGTGAAATTCTGATTTTTTTTTTAACTAAAAATAGATTTTTTTTATTCAGGAAAGATTCATCAGGTTATGCCTACAATTGTATTTTTATTTATATGTTACAATATTTATTTTAACCTGCATTGCTTTCAGTTAGGATAGAATTTAGAAGTGTTATCCACCCAGCCATTGTCCTACAGCAGATAAATGCAGTACTGCATGAAGAGAATTTCAAATATATTTCATATGACCTGAAGATTCTACAGTATCCTAATATCCAGGGCTTGACACCTGTAGAGACCCTAAAGCTATATGAAACATGAGGCCCTTCTTTAAAAAGATTTGGTTTAAAAAAATTGAAAATAATTATACATGATTGCTATATTTTACATCTAATGTTAATGATAAAGAATACATTCTATATATATATATATATCCAGATACAAGTAGGAGTACATCAAGGTTTGGTCCTCAGCCTGCTCTTGTTCTTTATAGTCCTCCAAACCATAGCAGATGAGTTTAAGACTGGCTGTCCATGGGAACTTCTCTATGCTGACGATCTGGTTCTTATAGCAGAATCAGTAGAGGAGCTATAAAATAAATTCTGGCTATGGAAATAGCAGTGGGAATCAATAGGAGTGAGAGTGAACCTAGCTAAGACAAAAGTGTTGATGAGTAGAAAAGAGGACAAAACTCTGATTCCGTCAGGGAAATGGCCATGTTCGATATGCAGAAAAGGAACTGGCATAAATTCTATAAAATGCACACAATGCAGATCTTGGGTACACAAGAGATGTAGTGGGATAGCAGGCAAACTAACAGGTAGGGAGAAATACGTATGCAGTAGATGTACAGGGAAATTAGACTGTAGAAGTCGCATTGATAGACACATTTTTCAAATGCAGGCAGGTGTTATAGAAGTGGTGGATAGCTTCCGGTACCTAGGAGATCAGATTAGCATGGGAGGGGGTGTTCCAAGGCCATAGTATCTAGAATAAGGACGGGTTGGAAGAAGTTTAGGGAGCTGCTACCTCTGCTGACGAAGAAGGGTTTCTCCCTGCGTACGAAAAGCCGGTGAGGAGCGCGATGCTGCATGGTAGTGAGACTTGGGCAGCAACTACAGAGGATATGCGACAGCTGGAGAGAAATGAGGCAAGCATGCTCCGTTGGATGTGCAATGTCAATGTGCATCAACGACCGAGCATGGATGTGTTGAGAGAGAAACTGTGTCTGAGATCTGAGAGGAATAGAATGTAGTGTGCGAGAGAGGAGAGTGTGGTGGTATGGACATGTGATGTGCATGGAGGATGACCGATGGGTGAAGAAGTGCCAGGAAATGCCAGTTGAAGGAAGATGTGGTAGAGGTAGACCACGAAAAACATGGGCGGAGGTGGTGAGAACAGACCTCAGATCGCTGAAGCTCACAGAGGAGATGACGAAGGACCGTGACAAGTGGAGAGACGGTGTGCTGAATAGGACCCGTCCCACCCTTGCAAGCAGGGAAAAGCAGACGTAAAATGATGATTATATATATATATATATTGGTTTGAGTCATAAATAATTCCTGTATTTTAAAAGCAAGTTGTAACTACGCATTTCAAACTTTCAATGTTTTAAATACAACCAGAAATTACCTGATTAGAGAGATTCTTCATCAGTCATTCTTATTTCATTAGTGAAAGAGTGCAAATCATAATTTAATTTATGATTTCACACCCCTAAAATGGGGGAAGTACATATTTGACACAATGTTGTGGGAGTTTAAGAATAACAAAAACCCTACAGAAACAGCTAAGAAAATTTGTAGTTTTTATGGCCAGGGTGTCATTACTGACCACCAATTCTGAAACTGGCTTTCAAAGTTTCATTCTGGGGACACGTTATTGAGAGATGGACACAGACCAGGACACTCAACAGACTTTGATAAATATGAGAGATGGATCCAGACCAGGACACTCAACAGACTTTGATAAATATGAGAGATGGACACAGACCAGGACACTCAACAGACTTTGATAAATATGAGAGATGGACACAGACCAGGACACTCAACAGACTTTGATAAATATGAGAGATGGACACAGACCAGGACACTCAACAGACTTTGATAAATATGAGAGATGGACACAGACCAGGACACTCAACAGACTTTGATAAATATGAGAGATGGACACAGACCAGGACACTCAACAGACTTTGATAAATATGAGAGATGGACACAGACCAGGACACTCAACAGACTTTGATAAATATGAGAGATGGACACAGACCAGGACACTCAACAGACTTTGATAAATATGAGAGATGGACACAGACCAGGACACTCAACAGACTTTGATAAATATGAGAGATGGACCCAGACCAGGACACTCAACAGACTTTGATAAATATGAGAGATGGACACAGACCAGGACACTCAACAGACTTTGATAAATATGAGAGATGGACCCAGACCAGGACACTCAACAGACTTTGATAAATATGAGAGATGGACACAGACCAGGACACTCAACAGACTTTGATAAATATGAGAGATGGACACAGACCAGGACACTCAACAGACTTTGATAAATATGAGAGATGGACACAGACCAGGACACTCAACAGACTTTGATAAATATGAGAGATGGACCCAGACCAGGACACTCAACAAACTTTGATAAATATGAGAGATGGACCCAGACCAGGACACTCAACAGACTTTGATAAATATGCTTTAAGAGAATTGATGGAATGCAATCTGCACAAAAGTAGTTAAGAATTAGCATTTGACCTCAACATATCCCAATCCACAATCTGCCACCACTTGGAAAAAATAGGAAAAGTGAGCAAGCTGGACGTTTGGGTTTCTCATACTCTTAGTGAGAAGAATAAGGAAGATCACTTATCCATAGCAACAAGTCTTCTTTCAAGACAGAGAAATGACCCGTTTCTCAAGAATACCTTTGCAGGTGATGAAAAATGGGTCTTTTATGACAATGTTTAAAGACTTTTAATTATTTTGGCTAGTTGATATCTCATATTGTTGCTGTCACAGAAACTAAAATTAAATTATAGCCATCACTGGCAATCGAGTATGACTTGGTAGTATGTAGCATGCCTTTATTGAGGGTTTTAGGTACCCAGGTAGTCATGAGCAGGCACAGACACCCTTATGGCCCTCTCATTTGATCCAGTAGATTCCTTCCTATAGATGGAATCTTCTAGAGTTCCTTCTTCAATCTTGCTTTTTATTTCCTCCAGATGTTGACTTACAGAAGTTGAGTGTTAGTATCATTGACTTCACCTGGGAGGTGGGAGGGTCAACACTAATAATGGATGTTAACTCTCATCTTCTGGCTAATAGAAGAATACAGAAATAAGTTTGCTTGTTTCTGTATTCTTATAACTACAGAGACAAATTCTATAGACTTTTGTAATTCATAAAAGGATTCACTTAAGTATTGTTTTCATAAACTGGTTTATTGCTTTTAGTGTAGCTTTGTAATAGCTAACAATACCTTGAAAATATGTGACAATGGTTATCACTCATTTATCTTTAGAATGGGAATTTTTTCAAATGTGCTATCGTTTTAGTATAGTTTTTCAAATGATTAAAATCTGTAGTGTGTTTTTCCAATCTTAGAAAATACTTATTTTCTTGGCTTCTTCTTTTGTTACATAATATTGGCATTATACTCTTGGAGAAATAACTTGTGTCTAATCTGATTAATCTGATTGAAGTTTTTAGCATATCTTTTACATGATCTTAATGGCTTGTAATTTTCTCAGCTTTACATTTTCCTAAATATATTGCTTATTGCTGCTTTCCAAATGGCCAACTTTACAGACTGCATTTAACTGAAGTAGTCTTTCTTTATCAAAGTCATACGCCTTATTAAACTAGTATTGATAATAATATTTTCATACAGTCAGTAATATTATGCCTATAATTATTTCTTATACATTATACTTATATCTATTGCTCCTTGTCAGCCATCTTACAATTAAAACATTAAACATTCTTTCTTTCAACTAAAAAAAAATTTATACATATTGCAACAGTTTTCAACAAATATGGCATCCCTCCTCTTCTAACTCCAATTCATAAATGTTTCCATCTCATGGATGTTATACCATGTGGCTTGTTTCGGTATGTTATACCATGTGCCTACCCCACCCCTGCCTCTCATTTCTGTGGTACAAATACCCCACCCCCTGCCTCTCATTTCTATGGTACAATTTCCCCACCCTCTCTCTCTCTCTCGAATTCATTTCTGCAATCCAGGTTGAAACGTTTTATTCCAACTTTTCCCCCCAAATGGTATTCTGCTGTCTCTACTGTTTTTCCTTACCTACCCAGAAATTGGTAATAATGGTAACAGATTTACTTGTTCTTTATTATACACAACTGCCATTAACTTGGTAGAAGCTACATAAACAAAGAAACTAAATAAATGATAAAGGGAGAAACAATGTTATCTCTGATCGAGATGAAGCAAGAGTGTATTTGAATTAATATAAAAATGAGAAACTTCAACGCTAGAACAGCCGCTAAAACAGCTGATATTTCAGTTACTTTAGCAGGAAGTGTTTCTTTTTCATTTTGCTGAATGTTCCACTTGACTATTTCTTTCTACATGAAAACATCTCTCTCAGAACTCTTCTGTCTAAAGTCATTGACTTTGTGTCTCTCTCAGAACTCTTCTATCTAAAGTCATTGACTTTGTGTCTCTCCCAGAACTCTTCTATCTAAAGTCATTGACTTTGTGTCTCTCTCAGAACTCTTCTATCTAAAGTCATTGACTTTGTGTCTCTCTCAGAACTGTTCTATCTAAAGTCATTGACTTTGAGTCTCTCTCAGAACTCTTCTATCTAAAGTCATTGACTTTGTCTCTCTCTCAGAACTCTTCTATCTAAAGTCATTGACTTTGTGTCTCTCTCAGAACTCTTCTGTCTAAAGTCATTGACTTTGTGTCTCTCTCAGAACTCTTGTCTAAAGTCATTGACTTTCTGTCTCTCTCAGAACTCTTCTGTCTAAAGTCATTGACTTTGTGTCTCTCTCAGAACTCTTCTGTCTAAAGTCATTGACTTTGTGTCTCTCTCAGAACTCTTGTCTAAAGTCATTTTCTTTCTGCCTCTCTCAGAACTCTTCTGTCTAAAGTCATTGACTTTGTGTCTCTCTCAGAACTCTTCTGTCTAAAGTCATTGACTTTCTGTCTCTCTCAGAACTCTTCTGTCTAAAGTCATTGACTCTGTGTCTCTCTCCCAGAACTCTTCTATCTAAAGTCATTGACTTTCTGTCTCTCTCAGAACTCTTCTATCTAAAGTCTTGACTTTGTCTCTCTCCCAAAACTCTTCTATCTAAAGTCATTGACTTTATGTCTCTCCCAGAACTCTTCTATCTAAAGTTATTGACTTTGTGTCTCTCTCAGAACTCTTCTATCTAAAGTCTTGACTTTGTGTCTCTCTCAGAACTCTTCTATCTAAAGTCTTGACTATGTTTTTTTGCTCAGAACTCTTCTATCTAAAGTCATTGACTTTGTCTCTCTCCCAGAACTCTTCTATCTAAAGTCATTGACTTTGAGTCTCTCTCATAACTCTTCTGTCTAAAGTCATTGACTTTGTGTCTCTCTCAGAACTCTTCTATCTAAAGTCATTGACTTTGTGTCTCTCCCAGAACTCTTCTATCTAAAGTCATTGACTTTGTCTCTCTCCCAGAACTCTTCTATCTAAAGTCATTGACTTTGTCTCTCTCCCAGAACTCTTCTATCTAAAGTCATTGACTTTGTGTCTCTCTCAGAACTCTTCTATCTAAAGTCATTGACTTTGTGTCTCTCTCAGAACTCTTCTATCTAAAGTCTTGACTTTATGTCTCTCCCAGAACTCTTCTATCTAAAGTCATTGACTTTGTGTCTCTCTCAGAACTCTTCTATCTAAAGTCTTGACTATGTTTATTTGCTCAGAACTCTTCTATCTAAAGTCATTGACTTTGTGTCTCTCTCAGAACTCTTCTATCTGAATTCATTGACTTTGTCTCTCTCCCAGAACTCTTCTATCTAAAGTCATTGACTTTGTGTCTCTCAGAACTCTTCTATCTAAAGTCTTGACTTTGTCTCTCTCTCAGAACTCTTCTATCTAAAGTCATTGACTTTGTGTCTCTCTCAGAACTCTTCTGTCTAAAGTCATTGACTCTGTGTCTCTCTCAGAACTCTTCTGTCTAAAGTCATTGACTTTGTCTCTCTCCCAGAACTCTTCTATCTAAAGTCATTGACTTTATGTCTCTCCCGGAACTCTTCTATCTAAAGTCATTGACTTTGAGTCTCTCTCAGAACTCTTCTATCTAAAGTCATTGACTTTGTCTCTCTCCCAGAACTCTTCTATCTAAAGTCATTGACTTTGTGTCTCTCTCAGAACTCTTCTGTCTAAAGTCATTGACTATGTGTCTCTCTCAGAACTCTTCTATCTAAAGTCATTGACTTTATGTCTCTCCCGGAACTCTTCTATCTAAAGTCATAGACTTTGTGTCTCTCCCAGAACTCTTCTATCTAAAGTCATTGACTTTGTCTCTCTCTCAGAACTCTTTTATCTAAAGTCATTGACTTTGTGTCTCTGTCAGGACTCTTCTATCTAAAGTCATTGACTTTTAGTCTCTCTCAGAACTCTTCTGTCTAAAGTCATTGACTTTGTGTCTCTCTCAGAACTCTTCTGTCTAAAGTCATTGACTTTGTGTCTCTCTCAGAACTCTTGTCTAAAGTCATTTACTTTCTGTCTCTCTCAGAACTCTTCTGTCTAAAGTCATTGACTTTCTGTCTCTCTCAGAACTCTTCTGTCTAAAGTCATTGACTTTGTTAACTTGCGAGCAAAGTTTATAGTTGAGTTTAAAAAAAAATATTTTATTAAAATTTGAAATATTGGAATCCAAACTCAGAAATAGCTATCATTATCATCGTCGCCACTGCCGTTTAACGTCCATGATGATGATGATGATAGCTATATATAATACTAGCTTTAGTAAATTAGGTAAAATATCCCCAGCGACAGAAAAAAGGGGCCAACAGCATTTGAATTCTAACTTTTCAAATTTCAAATCATCTAAGTGCTTTGGTTAATCATATTAATCATAAAGTTTTGTCTGAAACTAACCCAGACCCCAGATATATGTACACATAAATCCCTATATACTGAGTTACCCAGACCCCAGATATATGTACACATAAATCCCTATATATTGAGTTACCCAGAACCCAGATATATGTACACATAAATCCCTATATGCTAAGTTACCCAGACCCCAGATATATGTACACATAAATCCCTATATACTGAGTTACTTAATATTTTTAATTTGAAGTCTATACCACATATTAGACATGTTTCGAATAGTCTTCATACAATATATCAGTAACATTTCTTACATAACTTTTATCTGCATACAGATCTATTTTTGAATTTCTAATGTAAGAAATTATTTTACTTTTTATATATGCACCGTTTGGCTTTAAATTCTTACATGTTTCTATTCATCTTCGTCAAAATTCTTCTACATTTTTATTTGTCTATCAAAATTATCATATCCTTGTTTCTTTCATGTTGATATATATTTAGCTTTATTCTTTTTAACAGACTAAAAGAAGAGAGTGAAAAAATAAGTAATAACCTCCTGGCTAAATACGAAGAGAAAATTAAAGTGATCCGCCGACAAAATACTGCTGCACTCATGGTAAGTTACACCTAACAGAAAATGATTAATCAAATGTCAGAAAAAAACACATTCTTTATGTTAAATTCTTTATTTATTCGTTTGTGTTTATTAATTTATCAAACTATGAAATAAGGGAAAATTTCCCAAAGGAATAACTTTGCCATTAAATCTGAATATGAAATCCAAATGGAATTGTTTATCTTTTCCTGGATATTGCTTTGAAGAGCTGACAGAATTCAATGATTGTTGATAATTCTTTCAAAAGTTATTAGAACGAATGTTTCTCAGAAATACATCCTTTGTTGCTGCGGTTAGCTTTTGTTAAGGCAACAACAACAACAAACAGACAAATGGAATTCTGAATATGTGAGAAATATAAAAGAATGACATGACTTCAACATCACTGCTTCAACATGTTAGTAATTGTATATTTGAATTATTTTACCAAGCTTTCAAGGCATTTTTTTTTTTAATATAAAAAAACTTATATCAATAAATAGAAAGTTGTCTCTTTTTTTTAATAATTTTATTATATTAATAAAATTAGCTTTATCTGCATGATGCTGTTATCACAATGAATATTTATTGAGTTTCATAGAAATCATATGCAATCAATAACATTTATTATATGATCTTTGACTTTCTTGTGAGATCTTTACTTTCAAGAGAAAAGTTTTACATTTTTTTAAATAGAATAAAAGTATAGCTCTTACATTTAGAGAATAAAAATATAGCTCTTACATTTAGAGAATAAAAATATAGCTCTTACATTTTGAGAATAAAAGTGTAGCTCTTACATTTAGAATAAAAGTGTAGCTCTTACATTTAGAGAATAAAAGTGTAGCTCTTACATTTAGAGAATAAAATTCATAAAAGAAAAATATCTTACATTCTTTCATTAATCTATAAAAAAAAGAAGTGAAGAGTATAAAATAACATGTGTAATTTAGGATTCCAGTAGTGTTGATACTTACAATATTAGTCTGAAGTGATATAAAATTAGAGATTCTTGAGGCTGGGTATACCACAGAAATATATTATAAAAATATGAAAAAGAAATATTGACATGTCTGAATGTTTAACACGAGACATGAGAGTAGTCTGGGTTTTTTAAACAATTAGCTTCATTTCTTCTGTTTTTATCTGTAGTTATGTTTGAATCTCTCCTATAGCTACTGATTGTCTTTAGATGTCCTGGTTGTACATACACACACACACAGGCATACACACACACACACACACACTTGTGGTGTTATTTCTTTTGCAATCATGTATTGAGTTTGTTGTTTCTCAGTTGTATATACCAAGGTGCCATTATCTTTATATATATATATATATATATAACGAAGGAAGTGTGGTAAGGAACCAGGTGGACCATAACGCACCAGTGTTCTCAATACTTAGGGTAGTAGAGTGGGTAATAGGAAAATGTTTAACCCTGACGGCAGAGGTGAAGCCGTTTCAATGGCAATTTCAGCCCATGCATGTAGCAGAATCATGTTTATTACCAAGAAACATGTAGTAAACATGTTTCTGCTACATGTATGGGGCCTTCACACACATAGCTAATGTTGGTATCAGGACAAAAAGTGGCAGTTCACACTGTAAATGTGGTTGACATTAGGAAGGGCATCCAGCAGTAGAAACCAAGCCAGAAACAGTTCTGTATGAGCAAGACATGGTCATCTGATCTCACTTGTCTCAATGGGACAACTTACAGGGAAAATGGACATTAAACAGTGATGATAGTGATGATGATGATTACAGATTAACAGTAATTTAATAGTTTTCACTTTATTTCAATGTAGGCCCTTCAACAGAAATATGACGAAGATTACTCGAAATACCGAAACAATGAGCGGCAACTTGAGCTACAAATCAACAACTACGAAGAAAAGGTAATGGAAGTATATTGAAACTGTTTAATAATTGTTTCTACTTTTGGCACAAGGCCAGCAATTATCTCAGTGCATTACTGGTACTTTATTTTATTGACCCCGTAAGGATGAAAGGCAAAATTAACCTCAGTAGGATTTGAACTCAGAACGTAAAGGGCCATAACTCTGTGCTACAAAGCATGGTGTCTGACGCTCTACCGATTCTGCCAATCCATTGCTCTTTAAACTGTTTAACAATATAAAGTATACACTCCTATCACTCTGCTTCACTTTAATCATCAAGACTGTCTTGTGGAGTAAAGGGCAACATCACTAGTGTTGCTGCTGCAATAAAATGCACCCAGTACACTCTGAAAAGTGACTGGCAAATGAAGGACAATGTAGAGTTGAGTGGGTGTTGCTGAGGCCATTACAACCTCTCTCGTGCCATAACTAAATGTATCTAGTACACAGTGTTA
>OZ024745.1:5421571-5426571 GCA_964016885.1 Eledone cirrhosa
CCGATTTTGCAATGGGTAACCCCTGCTTGCCAAGGGAGACGTAAGATCTTCTTTGTATTCTTTTATCGCTTCCTTTATTTCCTTCCCCCCTCTCTCCTTAGTCCTTCTACCCCAGCTCTTCTCCTTTGTCGGCGTCTTTTCTCGCCCACCTGAGGCTGCCCTTTGGCCCCTTGTAGCCTTAGTACCCCCACCCTCTCCCCTAGTCTATGATAGATTTGGCGGACTCCGCCCTTTATAGCAGTTGGTTTAGACCCCGGATACTTGTCCCCCTTTTTCCGACCGCTCCCACTATTCTCTGTGCCCTCTATATTTCTTAGTGGCACTTATGCCTTATTTTTTCGTTTCAGTATTTCTTTCTCCGCTTTTCTTTTGGGCGGGGTGGATTCTGAATTTATTTTTCCGTATTCTACCTTTACTTCGTACGAACTTTCATGTAGCTTGTTTTAGATCTTTTGGAGTTAGCATTAGTATATATTTTTCTTCGGGACTCAGAATTATTATCTCGTACAAGTTCACTTTGCTGCACTGGGTGGTTGCTGGCATTGTGCTCGGGATGGAAACCTTTATTGTTTATTTCGTGGTAGTCTCTTCAGTATTTTGGCCCCTTTTGTTGACCCGTCACCGTATCATTTATGTACTTATACCTCTTAAAAGGGTCCTTGCCTATTCCGTCCCACCTAGTTCTTTTACTTATTTCGTTATTTCTTTATTTCTTTCTTTACTTCTTTCTTTCTTTATTTATTTATTTATTCTAGCCTAACAATAGCTAGAGACCTAGGTCGTAGAATTTAATTTACTTTACTTTTTTCTTTACACTTATTTGCTTTTCTTCACTCTCAGTATTTTTTCTTTCCTATATATTTCTACCCCCCATTGTTCTACCTACCGTTCCGACTTCCTCCCCCTCCCCCTCCCCTGTATCTTCTTTGACCTCATGCCCAGCTGTAGCTGGCACTACCAACGCTTGATTGGGTCTACTCCACCCCCTCCCCTCTTTCTCCTACTGGCAGGTTTAGCCACCATCTCCCCTACGAATTTGCAACCACAGAATTACTACTGATTTTTGACAATCACTTTGACCATATATGGAATTACCCCTTGAGAAGATCGGCTATTTAAATACCAGGATAAATTTTCATTTAGTCCAGAATTAGCCGTCGAAACGGCTTGAGCTCAGCTGTCGGGGTCTTACTGGTTCCTATATGTATATATATATATATATATATATATATATACACATATATATATATATTGTTATTCTTTGGGAGGGTCATGTTGCCAATAAGAAACACACGCACCAGTTGCTTTCACTTCAATTTATTATAATAAATTTATAAATTAGGAATTTATAAATTTCCGGTTGGTTGGTTGGTTCCACAACCAGATGGTTGTTTATATATTGTCAAAGTTCTTTCGTCACACATTCTGTGACCTCTTCAGTGACTGGGGATTCTTTTCTTTGTTTTTGTGCCTCTCCTTTGTTCTGTCCTACGCCATCTTGTTTCTGTGTGTGTGTTGTGTGCTCAGTCTGCACATGCGCCGCATCCGGGTGTCTGTGTGTGTTTATATTTGTTTATTTATTTGTTTATTTACATGTTACCGGTTGGTTGTTTGTTCTATGTGTGTGTGTGTTTTCATTTTGTCCTTAATTGTAAGTTGTGATGTTGCTGTTCCACTCATATTTTCTATTTAATTTTGGTTGTAATTCTTTTATGTTTATTGCCTCTGTAATTTGTCTAAACATTGCGTCTTTTCTGTGTGTAGATTCTATTTTTATTTCTATGTTCTCTAATTTACCCTTATGTTCTATTTTAGCATGTTGGTAGAGTACAGATGATTCTTTACTATCTTGAAGGTCTCGCCAGTGTTCATTTATCCGTTCCCCTACACTACGAGCTGTCTCACCTATGTACACTATATTTTTGTCTCTACATTGTCCTTCAGTACATCTTATGCTATATACTACATTTCTAGTTTTACAGTTAATATGGGGGCTTAATTTACAGGTTATACATTTCTTACCTATACAGGGGGGGGGGGTCTTTGAAAAGGGTATGTCTTGCTAATAAGTGTTTTTATGGAGGTACCTGGTCTTTCTACTATCTTAATATTGAGTTTATGTTTATCTAGGGCCCTTCTAAATTTGTAAGCTAATTCACCTCTAGGGGTTGTATCGATGAACATTACACTCTGGTATTTATTGCTATCATACCATGAGTTTATACTATTAGCCTTATTCCTAGTTCTTTCTATTCTATTCCAAAATTTGCTCCTATACAAGGGGCAGGTCCCATTTGTGTCATTATTTACCATTTTTTCCCATTTGGTTCTGGCTCCTCTATAAACTCTGATTTTATCTCTCTGATTGTAACCAGAGAACTGCATACGGTGGATGAAGTGTTGTATGTGTCTCTCTAGTTCTCCGGGGTTGCACATGCGGGACACGTTTCTCATCACCAGTACCAAATCCGCAATCAGTATGTTGATTTTGGTATGGTCCGAAACAGCCGAGTTTCGGTGGATCAGGTATTTGGAAGACATGTGTTTGGCATAATGGGAATGGAGGATTTGTTTTTTGTTATTAATGGTATCTAACCAGAGCTCTGTGTCTAGTACAGGTAATCGATGGTTGGGGTGTTTGCTTGGGTAGTCTATAGTAACTCTAATACTCTGGTGGATGGAGTTAGCTATTTGCTGGATGCTTTCCATTGTGTTTTTCTCTAATTCCTGACTGTTCTCTAGTGGGGGTGTTTTAACTACGATGTTTATATCATCAACGTAGCGGGAGTACATTATCAGGGTTAAGGGGTCTTCTAATTGTTCTTTAAGTTTAACTCTACTGTCCCACCATACCATGAATAAGTTAGCTATGTCACCTGCAATGCTAACACCAATGGCTGCTCCCTCCTCTTGGGCATATGTTTTTCCATTAAATTTGAACATATGTTCCTTAAGGGTTAATTTATGCTGGCCCCCACCGCATGTGCAATCATTTTCTTTAGTTCATCGTGGTTTTCGGGGGTCCGTATGGCTCTGGTCCACCCGTTCCATCTATCTGTGTGGGGTTTCTTGGCCATTGAGGTAATGGTAGGTGGTCTGCCTCTTGCTGGTCTTGTAGGGCACAGGTTGCTAAGGTCATATGTGTCTAGATAATTATTACTATAAGTAAGTTTAAGTAGGAGTCCCAGCTCACTGGTATCAATCCCACGGAACTCAACATTGCTCTCACTGATCATTTCTACGCATTTCTCCACAGCAAAATCCACGTCAATAGATGGATACAGGGACACAACATCCATACTACCTATTATGCAGTTTTTTAGGTCCCTAGATCGGTTACCCTCGCCGATTGTGCTGAGGAGGTCCTCCGTGCTGTCACATACATCTGGGGACATTTCAATGATGGGGCGTATGATCAGGAAGAGGAAGTAGGACTGTCTGTAGTTACTAGCAATGTTAGCTCCACAGACTGGCCGTGTTGGTGGTCCCGTGACAGGGTCACTGCCCGTTTTAAGGTCTTTTCGAAGCCCATAAAACGGTGGCACGTCATATATATGTATATATGTATATATATATATATATGTATATATATATATATATGTATATATATATATATGTATATATGTATATATATATATATGTATATATGTATATATGTATATATATATATGTATATATGTATATATGTATATATGTATATATGTATATGTATATATATATATATATGTATATATGTATATATGTATATATATATATATGTATATGTATATATATATATATGTATATATGTATATATATATATATATGTATATATGTATATATGTATATATATATATATGTATATATGTATATATGTATATGTATATATGTATATGTATATATGTATATGTATATATGTATATGTATATGTATATATGTATATATGTATATGTATATATGTATATGTATATATGTATATGTATATATGTATATGTATATATGTATATGTATATATATATATGTATATATATATATATATATATATATGTATATAACTTTGAATAACTTTGAAATGTTTTGGCCAGTATTGGCCCAGGCCATGTCTAACTTAATAGCACCACCTGGCGAAGTCTTTCAATTCAGGATTTGGGCACCATGGCCCATTCGAGAAGAGAATTACTGTTTGCGGAGACATATCCGGGTGTGGGTGGTTTGTCCGGGATTACTTGGAGGAATTTGTCCAAAGACTTCTTGAATTTTGTGTGGTCAGTTTCTGTTTTGACGTGTCCTGGTGTGATGTTGAAGAGAGCAGGGCCGATTGAGGTGAAATAATTGTGCCGTATTGTTGTTATGAGTTGCGATTTAGATTTTTGAATGGGACGGATAGCACGGGGCCCAAGCCTTGGGTGTATCTTGGAGGTGATGCCAACATCATTTGGGCAGTGATGATGGAACATTTTCCACATCATGCAGATAATATAACGCTCACGGCGACGTTGGAGTGAGTAAAGTTTCAGGTTTTCCAATCGACCCCAGTAGTCAAGGTCTGACATGCCATCTATCTTTTTCGTGATTGCCCTTTGAGGAGCTTCAAGTTTCATGATACTTTGTTTCGTGTGGGGAGACCACAGTGGACAACAGTATTCAAGGTGTGGTCGGGCGAAAGTAGAGAAGAGAAGGATAATGGTGCGGGAATCTCTCGACTGGAAGGTTCTGAGGATCCAGGAACACATTCTGCGGGCCATGTCAACTTTGCTGCTTATATGCGTGGTCCAGCTTATGTTGCTGTCCACGGTTACTCCCAAGTCTCTGATGTTGTTAGATGCCACGAGAGTTTCCCCGGAGGGAAGGGAGTACGGGAGTTTCAGAGCATCCTCTTTTCCAAAGTGGATCAGTTCGAATTTGTCTTCGTTCAGTAACATGTTGTTCTTTTCTGCCCATTGGGTAACAGCCAGTAGGTCTGACTGAAGGCTTATCCGGTCATCCACGCCATTGATGACCTTTTGGAGCTTGGAATCATC
>OZ024745.1:5431571-5434071 GCA_964016885.1 Eledone cirrhosa
ATTTAATTGGTATCTTTATTTTGAACTCTTTGAGTTGGAAAATTCCTCAACTTCGCGGTGGAATTTATCGTGATGATGGACTCTTTACTATCTTAAATTGCAACATAGTTAACCTTAATATTATTAAGAACAATATACGTAATCTCTTTAACCAACATAACCTAAAAATTGAATTTGATAACAGCATCAAACTAGCTAATTTCTTGGATGTATCTCTTAATCTTGACACTGGCCTATATTACCCTTACCATAAAAACAATGAGAACCTAAATTATGTTAACTTTAAATCTAACCATCCTACTAATATCAAGAATGCTATAGTTAGTAATATTGGAAAAAGAATATCTAACCTATCTTCTAATAAAAACATCTTTGATGCTAACGCCAATTACTATAATAACGCACTTTCTAAAGCCGGCTATCCTGATAAAATCAAATATAGTAAAGAAACAAATTCTAGAAGAAATTACAGTAGAATAATTAATCATGATCATTCCAATAACTTTAATAAAAGACCTAGATACAAAAACATAATCTGGTATAATGCTCCTTTCTCCATCTCTATTAATAACAATATTCCTAAATTATTCTTTAGTGCCTTAAATAAATGCTTCCCTCCCTCACATATCTATAGTAAAATATTTAACAAACACACTATAAAATTTTCCTATTCGACATCCTCCAACATTTCCAACATTATCTCTAAACACAACAATAAAATACTAAATACTAAATCTCTTCCTTCCAACACTGAATTTCATAATAATAGTAATAGTACTCCCGACGTCATTGTAAACCCTAGGCTAATTTCTGCAAACCCAAATACAACGTCAAACACAATTTCGCTAAATGTTCTTAATCCCATTCTAAATCAAGAAACTATTATTCCTATCGCAAATAACTTCTCCAATCCAATTCATTCTATAGATAACACTAGGTCACTCGTTAATAATCTCTCTAATGGCAATTGCAATTGCCCTGTTAAAAATAAATGTCCTCTCAACAACCATTGTCTTGATAAAAACTTAATTTACGATTGTAAACTTATAACTGACACCAATTCCTTCACCTATTTTGGCTCCACTTCCACCTCTTTTAAAGCTCGTCTTTATAACCATCATTCGTCTTTTAAATACAAACTTAAAAGAACCAACACGGCTCTCTCAGAACTCATATGGTCCTTGAAAGACAAAAATATTAAATATAGCATCTTTTGGAAGAAGGTTTCTTTTGCGTCTCCATACTTGAACAGTTCTCTATCCAAGATTTGCAATCTCTGTCTAAATGAAAAATTTACCATTATATCTAATTTAGATTCTATAGTAAATAGACGCACTGACTTGTTTTCTATCTGCTTGCATAAATTCCACAAAACATTTCACAAAGTATACAGCTAATATCCAAATCTTTATCAATTTAGAATCTTTTTTCTCAAAGGCACATATATATATATACACTTCTTTAAAAATATACCCATCTTTCTACCTTATTTCAAAGGTCTTATTATACATTATATAATACTTGTTACTCATTCTATAACGCTCCTATTTTTCTTTTAATGTCTAACCCCTAATCTGTACCTTTTCTCACTGTTGCCTAACATAGAATCAATTATTACATAATGCAATACATTCTTACTCTATATCACCTTGTAAAAATCCTTTTGACGTTAGATTATTCATCCTCAATTCATTATTCTTTTCTCCCTTTCATCTAACTCATTCACGCTCATCTCACAATATATCCTTACTTAAATTACCTGTTGTTCTTTTTAATAATATATATCAACATTTTCTTTCCATCGCACATATTATTAAACCCTTAAATATCATTCTTAATACATATTAACTTTTTCTTTCCATCGCACATGTTATTAAACCCTTAAATATTATTCTTAATACATATTAACATTTTCTTTTCATCGCACATATTATTAAACCCCTCAATATACAAACCTTAACTTTACATTATTTTTCTCTTCGTTAATTTTCAAATTCTTTTAATTTATACATTATCTTCCAACGGTTTTCAACCTCTCTATGGAAAACAATATATCTTTCTCAGTTATAAAAGCTATCTCTCTCTCTCTATCACCCATCTCTCCTCCTATCTCATCCTTCCTCATTATACTCATCCTTCTCCATTTTTTACTCTCATCTCCTCCTCTTTTTCATCCTTTCTAACACCCACCCCCCAAAAAAAAAATTTTTTTTTCCCCAATATCACACATCAATCTAAAACTACTTCTCATATGTTGATTTAAAACTGCACTATCCACAAGTGTTTTTTAACCTTCATATCATGTCTTCCTGTTTTATCTGATGAAAACAAATATTATTGCATGATGATATTTGTTTTTGAAATGCGCATAATAAAATACATGGAACTCTTTTAACCATCTTTTGTTCTTATATATATATATTCATCATCATCATCATCATCACCGTTTTACGTCCGTTCTTCCACGCTAGCATGGGTTAGACGGGTTGTCCTGTTGTGG
>OZ024745.1:5449071-5571571 GCA_964016885.1 Eledone cirrhosa
ACACTGACGTCGGGAGTACTATTACTATTATTATGATATTCAGTGTTGGAAGGAAGAGATTTAGTATTTAGTATTTTATTGTTGTGTTTAGAGATAATGTTGGAAATGTTGGAGGATGTCGAATAGGAAAATTTTATAGTGTGTTTGTTAAATATTTTACTATAGATATGTGAGGGAGGGAAGCATTTAATTAAGGCACTAAAGAATAATTTAGGAATATTATTAATAATAGAGATGGAGAAAGGAGCATTATACCAGATTATGTTTTTGCATTCACTGTAAATGAGGTTGGTGTTAGGAAGGGCATCCAGCTGTAGAAATGAAGCCAAATCAGTTCCTGTATGAGCAAGGCATGGTCAGCCGACCAGACACTGCCCACAACAGGACAACCCGTCTAAGCCATGCTAGCGTGGAAGAACGGACGCAAAACGGTGATCATGATGATGATGATATATACATATATATATACATATATATATATACATATATACATATATATATATATATATACATAAATATATATATATATATACATAGATATATGTATATATATATAAATATATATATGAAAGACGTAAAATAAGAACATTTTAAAATTAACTTACTTACTAAAATTTTCACTCCAACTAATTAGTTTCTGTAAGGGAATAAATATAGTTACGCAATGCAACTATAGAGAAATCCTTACGTCATCAGGGAGTCTATTCTCAGCTAAGTTCGCAGGCAATGCGCGGACACTAGGAACGCATATAAAAATAATAATTCAGTGGATGGAAAAAAGCGAGCGGGTACTAGATTCCAGGGCACAAGAAAAAAATTCACTGCCTACTTGGTCAGTGGCAAATTCTAAAGAATCAATCACGTGACACTGAGGTTAATCAGTGAGAAGTGGAGTGGTAATAAGACAAGAGCCTAACTACTACCATGAACCATAGTAGTAATTTCGGCAAGTTTTGCTCAACAAATAATTTGGTATACATCTGTATACATATGTTGGTAGATATACTAATTCTCTATATAAATATATATATATATATATACATATATATATATGTATATATATATATATATATATATATATATATATATATATATACATATATATATGTGTATATATATATATATACATATATATATATGTATATATATATATACATATATATACATATATATGTATATATATACATATATATGTATATATATATATATGTATATATATATATATATATATGTATATATATATATATGTATATATATACATATATATATATGTATGTATATATATACATATATATATATGTATATATATACATATATATATATATGTATGTATATATATACATATATATATATGTATATATATACATATATATATATATAAACGTTTGAATATGTGTAATAAAGCCAAAACAATGCAGGTATGGACATAGAAAAAAGAATGCAATTGTAAAAGATATTGTTGACAATTCATCCTTTACCTTAGATTTATTTAAATGTCCTTAATTTTCGAGATAATATCTCTTCTTCAGAGGGAAATAAAGGTCTCAAACCAGCGTTCTAAATATCTTGCCAAGCCATGCTGACAGGAAATAGTATAGAGTATCTGTTCTATCTCTAATGTCAAAGAGTTAAAATTAGGTGGATAAAAAGTAGTCTCCCTTTAAAAGGGGTTTGTTTAGGGTTTTTTATTTTTTATTTTATATACATGCCTGTATAAGTGTGTGGGAGAATGCATGAAGGTGTAAGTATGTGAGTGTGTGTGTGTGAGTGTGAGAAGATAAGTCTATTCGTAAATGTGGAGGATAGGTGTTATCTGGTGTAGAACTGGTTTTGTGTGTGTATGTGTGAGAGAGAATAAGTGGAGGTGTAAGCGTGTGTGTGTGTGGGGTGTGTAAATATGGGGCTAGAAGCCCTATCAGGTTATAAATTGGGTGTTGAGTTCTAGTCTATTATTGATTGGTGGTTGTGTTTTATCTATAATTAGTGCTTCCTTAATTCTAAGATTGCCGAGGTTTCTTTCCTTAGTTTCTATCCTAACTGTTATGGTTTTGTCGGTGTTTTTGCATTTAACTAGGTGTTTCTTAAATGAGGAAGCGTTAGTATTGAGGTGTTCTTTTATTCTTATGTGGAGTGGTCTGGTGGTGCTACCTACGTAGAAGTTGTTGCATTTGTCACACTCTAGTCTGTATACGACGTAAGCCTGGTGGCATAGGTCTGTGTCGTTGATGAGGCAGTTGGCTAGTCTGCAGCAGTTGTCATGTCTGGTGGAGTGTCTCTTGGCCAGCCGTCCGTGCAGAGAAGGACCCGAGTGGGCCAGTTGGATATCCAGTCCCTCTCGTCTGATGGCTCTGCGGATGGCTGTTGTTGTTTCTTCACTGAAGTGTGGGAGCTTCAGGAAGCAATTGTTAGTGTCTCGGGTGTGGTGTCCTCTGTTCTTTCTGGCACGGTTTGTGGTGGACGTCGTGCATCTGTTCAGTCCGAGCACCTCCAGGAAACGTGTGGCGTGTGTGTCTCGGTCTCCAGCGTCGGTGCATTTGTTCCGGATACGTGCCAGTTCGTTCCTTATGTATCCGAACTTGGCACCGAGTGGGAGGGCCGATCTGAAATGTACGAACAGGTCCCTGCTGGCGGCTTTTTTATAGAAGCAGGTGTGGATGTTGCCTTCCTCTGTTACCCTGAGTTGGAAGTCCAGTAGGGATAGGGATCCGCGGTCATCGGGGTGTTCCATGCTGAACTTTATACTGGCGTCCATGCTGGAGAATGTTGTGTATATTTTATCTGCCTCCTCACGGGATGATGTAAGTATGAGTATGTCATCTACATATCGGGTGAAGAAGGCATGGGAATGGCAGAGTTGAGGGCTCGGCATTCTAGCTGGTGCATGTAGGTGTGGCCAGCAGGCCCGATAGGTTGGATCCCATGGGTAATCCTGTTGTCTGTCTGTATGTGTGGTGGTGGAAGGTGAAGTACGTGTTGTCTACTGTGAAGGACAAAAGCTGATGTATGTCCGTCGGGTGGAGGCCGTAGCAGTGGATGTCCTCTGCGACCACGCAGTCCGTCAATAAATCGTCAACGAATTGTCAACAATATCTTTTACAATTGCATTCTTTTTTCTATGTCCATACCTGCATTGTTTTGGCTTTATTACACATATTCAAACGTTTATACCTCATTACACAATGCTTCAAGTGAACTGTGCCAGTAGTGGTGGTGGTGGTGTCTGTACTGCCAGTAGTGGTGGTGGTGTCTGTACTGCCAGTAGTGGTGGTGGTGTCTGTACTGCCAGTAGTGGTGGTGGTGGTGTCTGTACTGCCAGTAGTGGTGGTGGTGGTGTCTGTACTGCCAGTAGTGGTGGTGGTGGTGTCTGTACTGCCAGTAGTGGTGGTGGTGGTGTCTGTACTGTCACTAGTGGTGGTGGTGGAGTCTGTACTGACAGTAGTAGTGGTGGTGGAGTCTGTACTGTCAGTAGTGGTGGTGGTGGTGTCTGTACTGTCAGTAGTGGTGGTGGTGTCTGTACTGTCAGTAGTAGTGGTGGTGGTGTCTGTACTGTCAGTAGTAGTAGTGGTGGTGTCTGTACTGCCAGTAGTGGTGGTGGTGTCTGTACTGCCAGTAGTGGTGGTGGTGTCTGTACTGTCAGTAGTAGTGGTGGTGGTGTCTGTACTGCCAGTAGTGGTGGTGGTGTCTGTACTGCCAGTAGTGGTGGTGGTGTCTGTACTGCCAGTAGTGGTGGTGGTGTCTGTACTGCCAGTAGTGGTGGTGGTGGAGTCTGTACTGCCAGTAGTGGTGGTGGTGGTGTCTGTACTGCCAGTAGTGGTGGTGGTGTCTGTACTGCCAGTAGTAGTGGTGGTGGTGTCTGTACTGCCAGTAGTGGTGGTGGTGTCTGTACTGCCAGTAGTGGTGGTGGTGGTGGTGTCTGTACTGCCAGTAGTGGTGGTGGTGGAGTCTGTACTGCCAGTAGTAGTGGTGGTGGTGTCTGTACTGCCAGTAGTGGTGGTGGTGTCTGTACTGCCAGTAGTGGTGGTGGTGGTGTCTGTACAGCCAGTAGTAGTGGTGGTGGTGTCTGTACTGTCACTAGTGGTGGTGGTGGTGTCTGTACTGCCAGTAGTGGTGGTGGTGGTGTCTGTACAGCCAGTAGTAGTGGTGGTGGTGTCTGTACTGTCACTAGTGGTGGTGGTGTCTGTACTGTCACTAGTGGTGGTGGTGTCTGTACTGCCAGTAGTGGTGGTGGAGTCTGTACTGAGAGTAGTGGTGGTGGTGGTGTCTGTACTGTCAGTAGTGGTGGTGGTGGTGTCTGTACTGCCAGTAGTGGTGGTGGTGTCTGTACTGCCAGTGGTGGTGGTGGTGGTGTCTGTACTGCCAGTAGTAGTGGTGGTGGTGTCTGTACTGTCACTAGTGGTGGTGGAGTCTGTACTGCCAGTAGTGGTGGTGGTGTCTGTACTGCCAGTAGTGGTGATGGTGGTGTCTGTACTGTCAGTAGTGGTGGTGGTGTCTGTACTGCCAGTAGTGGTGGTGGTGGTGTCTGTACTGCCAGTAGTGGTGGTGGTGGTGTCTGTACTGCCAGTAGTGGTGGTGGTGGTGGTGTCTGTACTGTCAGTAGTGGTGGTGGTGGTGTCTGTACTGCCAGTAGTGGTGGTGGTGGTGGTGTCTGTACTGCCAGTAGTGGTGGTGGTGTCTGTACTGCCAGTAGTGGTGGTGGTGGTGTCTGTACTGCCAGTAGTGGTGGTGGTGGTGTCTGTACTGCCAGTAGTGGTGGTGGTGGTGGTGTCTGTACTGTCAGTAGTGGTGGTGGTGGTATCTGTACTGTCAGTAGTGGTGGTGGTGTCTGTACTGCCAGTAGTGGTGGTGGTGGAGTCTGTACTGCCAGTAGTGGTGGTGGTGGTGTCTGTACTGTCAGTAGTGGTGGTGGTGGTATCTGTACTGTCAGTAGTGGTGGTGGTGTCTGTACTGCCAGTAGTGGTGGTGGTGGTGTCTGTACTGCCAGTAGTGGTGGTGGTGGTGTCTGTACTGTCAGTAGTGGTGGTGGTGGTATCTGTACTGTCAGTAGTGGTGGTGGTGTCTGTACTGCCAGTAGTGGTGGTGGTGGTGTCTGTACTGTCAGTAGTGGTGGTGGTGTCTGTACTGTCAGTAGTGGTGGTGGTGTCTGTACTGCCAGTAGTGGTGGTGGTGGTGTCTGTACTGCCAGTGGTGGTGGTGGTGGTGTCTGTACTGCCAGTAGTAGTGGTGGTGGTGTCTGTACTGCCAGTAGTGGTGGTGGTGTCTGTACTGCCAGTGGTGGTGGTGGTGGAGTCTGTACTGACAGTAGTAGTGGTGGTGGTGTCTGTACTGCCAGTAGTGGTGGTGGTGTCTGTACTGCCAGTAGTAGTGGTGGTGGTGTCTGTACTGTCAGTAGTGGTGGTGGTGTCTGTACTGCCAGTAGTGGTGGTGGTGGTGTCTGTACTGCCAGTGGTGGTGGTGGTGTCTGTACTGCCAGTAGTGGTGGTGGTGGTGTCTGTACTGCCAGTAGTGGTGGTGGTGGTGTCTGTACTGCCAGTAGTAGTGGTGGTGGTGTCTGTACTGCCAGTAGTGGTGGTGGTGTCTGTACTGCCAGTGGTGGTGGTGGTGGTGTCTGTACTGCCAGTAGTAGTGGTGGAGGTGTCTGTACTGCCAGTAGTGGTGGTGGTGTCTGTACTGCCAGTAGTAGTGGTGGTGGTGTCTGTACTGCCAGTAGTGGTGGTGGTGTCTGTACTGCCAGTAGTAGTGGTGGTGGTGTCTGTACTGTCAGTAGTGGTGGTGGTGTCTGTACAGCCAGTAGTAGTGGTGGTGGTGTCTGTACTGCCAGTGGTGGTGGTGGTGGTGTCTGTACTGTCAGTAGTGGTGGTGGTGGTGTCTGTACTGTCAGTAGTGGTGGTGGTGTCTGTACAGCCAGTAGTAGTGGTGGTGGTGTCTGTACTGCCAGTGGTGGTGGTGGTGGTGTCTGTACTGCCAGTAGTGGTGGTGGTGGTGTCTGTACTGCCAGTAGTGGTGGTGGTGTCTGTACTGCCAGTAGTGGTGGTGGTGGTGTCTGTACTGTCAGTAGTGGTGGTGGTGGTGTCTGTACTGTCAGTAGTGGTGATGGTGGTGTCTGTACTGCCAGTAGTAGTGGTGGTGGTGTCTGTACTGTCAGTAGTGGTGGTGGTGTCTGTACTGTCAGTAGTGGTGGTGGTGGTGTCTGTACTGCCAGTAGTGGTGGTGGTGTCTGTACTGCCAGTAGTAGTGGTGGTGGTGTCTGTACTGACAGTGGTGGTGGTGGTGGTGTCTGTACTGTCAGTAGTGGTGGTGGTGTCTGTACTGCCAGTAGTAGTGGTGGTGGTGTCTGTACTGCCAGTAGTAGTGGTGGTGGTGTCTGTACTGCCAGTAGTGGTGGTGGTGTCTGTACTGCCAGTAGTGGTGGTGGTGGTGTCTGTACTGCCAGTAGTGGTGGTGGTGTCTGTACTGTCAGTAGTAGTGGTGGTGGTGTCTGTACTGTCAGTAGTAGTGGTGGTGTCTGTACTGTCAGTAGTGGTGGTGGTGGTGTCTGTACTGTCAGTAGTGGTGGTGGTGGTGTCTGTACTGTCAGTAGTGGTGGTGGTGTCTGTACTGCCAGTAGTAGTGGTGGTGGTGTCTGTACTGTCAGTAGTGGTGGTGGTGTCTGTACTGTCAGTAGTAGTGGTGGTGGTGTCTGTACTGTCAGTAGTAGTGGTGGTGGTGTCTGTACTGCCAGTAGTGGTGGTGGTGTCTGTACTGTCAGTAGTAGTGGTGGTGGTGTCTGTACTGTCAGTAGTGGTGGTGGTGGTGTCTGTACTGCCAGTAGTGGTGGTGGTGTCTGTACTGCCAGTAGTAGTGGTGGTGTCTGTACTGTCAGTAGTGGTGGTGGTGGTGTCTGTACTGTCAGTAGTGGTGGTGGTGGTGTCTGTACTGTCAGTAGTGGTGGTGGTGTCTGTACTGTCAGTAGTAGTGGTGGTGGTGTCTGTACTGCCAGTAGTGGTGGTGGTGTCTGTACTGCCAGTGGTAGTGGTGGTGGTGTCTGTACTGTCAGTAGTGGTGGTGGTGGTGTCTGTACTGTCAGTAGTGGTGGTGGTGGTGTCTGTACTGTCAGTAGTGGTGGTGGTGGTGTCTGTACTGTCAGTAGTGGTGGTGGTGGTGTCTGTACTGTCAGTAGTGGTGGTGGTGTCTGTACTGCCAGTAGTAGTGGTGGTGGTGTCTGTACTGTCAGTAGTGGTGGTGGTGGTGTCTGTACTGTCAGTAGTGGTGGTGGTGTCTGTACAGCCAGTAGTAGTGGTGGTGGTGTCTGTACTGTCAGTAGTGGTGGTGGTGGTGTCTGTACTGCCAGTAGTGGTGGTGGTGGTGTCTGTACTGCCAGTAGTGGTGGTGGTGGTGTCTGTACTGTCAGTAGTAGTGGTGGTGGTGTCTGTACTGTCAGTAGTGGTGGTGGTGGTGTCTGTACTGTCAGTAGTAGTGGTGGTGGTGTCTGTACTGTCAGTAGTGGTGGTGGTGGTGTCTGTGCTGTCAGTAGTGGTGGTGGTGTCTGTACTGTCAGTAGTAGTGGTGGTGGTGTCTGTACTGCCAGTAGTGGTGGTGGTGGTGTCTGTACTGTCAGTAGTGGTGGTGGTGGTGTCTGTACTGTCAGTAGTAGTGGTGGTGGTGTCTGTACTGTCAGTAGTGGTGGTGGTGTCTGTACTGCCAGTAGTAGTGGTGGTGGTGTCTGTACTGCCAGTAGTGGTGGTGGTGGTGTCTGTACTGCCAGTAGTGGTGGTGGTGTCTGTACTGTCAGTAGTGGTGGTGGTGTCTGTACTGCCAGTAGTAGTGGTGGTGGTGTCTGTACTGCCAGTAGTGGTGGTGGTGGTGTCTGTACTGTCAGTAGTGGTGGTGGTGGTGTCTGTACTGCCAGTAGTGGTGGTGGTGGTGTCTGTACTGCCAGTAGTGGTGGTGGTGGTGTCTGTACTGCCAGTAGTGGTGGTGGTGGTGTCTGTACTGACAGTAGTGGTGGTGGTGGTGTCTGTACTGTCAGTAGTAGTGGTGGTGGTGTCTGTACTGTCAGTAGTGGTGGTGGTGGTGTCTGTACTGTCAGTAGTGGTGATGGTGGTGTCTGTACTGTCAGTAGTAGTGGTGGTGGTGTCTGTACTGCCAGTAGTGGTGGTGGTGGTGTCTGTACTGCCAGTAGTGGTGATGGTGGTGTCTGTACTGCCAGTAGTAGTGGTGGTGGTGTCTGTACTGCCAGTAGTGGTGGTGGTGGTGTCTGTACTGCCAGTAGTAGTGGTGGTGTCTGTACTGCCAGTAGTGGTGGTGGTGGTGTCTGTACTGCCAGTAGTGGTGGTGGTGGTGTCTGTACTGCCAGTAGTAGTGGTGGTGTCTGTACTGCCAGTAGTGGTGGTGGTGTCTGTACTGCCAGTAGTGGTGGTGGTGGTGTCTGTACTGCCAGTAGTGGTGGTGGTGGTGTCTGTACTGCCAGTAGTGGTGGTGGAGTCTGTACTGCCAGTAGTGGTGGTGGTGTCTGTACTGCCAGTAGTGGTGGTGGTGTCTGTACTGCCAGTAGTGGTGGTGGTGTCTGTACTGCCAGTAGTGGTGATGGTGGTGTCTGTACTGTCAGTAGTGGTGATGGTGGTGTCTGTACTGTCAGTAGTAGTGGTGGTGGTGTCTGTACTGCCAGTAGTGGTGGTGGTGTCTGTACTGCCAGTAGTGGTGGTGGTGTCTGTACTGTCAGTAGTGGTGATGGTGGTGTCTGTACTGTCAGTAGTGGTGATGGTGGTGTCTGTACTGTCAGTAGTAGTGGTGGTGGTGTCTGTACTGCCAGTAGTGGTGGTGGTGGTGTCTGTACTGCCAGTAGTGGTGATGGTGGTGTCTGTACTGCCAGTAGTAGTGGTGGTGTCTGTACTGCCAGTAGTGGTGGTGGTGTCTGTACTGCCAGTAGTGGTGGTGGTGGTGTCTGTACTGCCAGTAGTGGTGGTGGTGGTGTCTGTACTGCCAGTAGTGGTGGTGGAGTCTGTACTGCCAGTAGTGGTGGTGGTGTCTGTACTGCCAGTAGTGGTGGTGGTGTCTGTACTGCCAGTAGTGGTGGTGGTGTCTGTACTGCCAGTAGTAGTGGTGGTGTCTGTACTGCCAGTAGTGGTGGTGGTGTCTGTACTGTCAGTAGTAGTGGTGGTGGTGTCTGTACTGCCAGTAGTGGTGGTGGTGGTGTCTGTACTGCCAGTAGTAGTGGTGGTGGTGTCTGTACTGTCAGTAGTAGTGGTGGTGGAGTCTGTACTGCCAGTAGTGGTGGTGGTGTCTGTACTGCCAGTAGTAGTGGTGGTGGTGTCTATACTGCCAGTGGTGGTGGTGGTGGTGTCTGTACTGCCAGTAGTAGTGGTGGTGGTGTCTGTACTGCCAGTGGTGGTGGTGGTGGTGTCTGTACTGCCAGTAGTAGTGGTGGTGGTGTCTGTACTGCCAGTAGTGGTGGTGGTGTCTGTACTGCCAGTAGTGGTGGTGGTGGTGTCTGTACTGCCAGTAGTGGTGGTGGTGGTGTCTGTACTGTCAGTAGTGGTGGTGGTGTCTGTACTGCCAGTAGTAGTGGTGGTGGTGTCTGTACTGCCAGTAGTGGTGGTGGTGTCTGTACTGTCAGTAGTAGTGGTGGTGGTGTCTGTACTGTCAGTAGTGGTGGTGGTGGTGTCTGTACTGCCAGTAGTGGTGGTGGTGTCTGTACTGCCAGTAGTAGTGGTGGTGGAGTCTGTACTGCCAGTAGTGGTGGTGGTGGTGGTGTCTGTACTGCCAGTAGTGGTGGTGGTGGTGTCTGTACTGCCAGTAGTGGTGGTGGTGGTGTCTGTACTGTCAGTAGTGGTGGTGGTGGTGTCTGTACTGCCAGTAGTGTTGGTGGAGTCTGTACTGCCAGTAGTAGTGGTGGTGGAGTCTGTACTGCCAGTAGTGGTGGTGGTGTCTGTACTGTCAGTAGTGGTGGTGGTGGTGTCTGTACTGTCAGTAGTGGTGGTGGTGGTGTCTGTACTGTCAGTAGTGGTGCTGGTGGTGTCTGTACTGTCAGTAGTGGTGGTGGTGTCTGTACTGCCAGTAGTGGTGGTGGTGGTGTCTGTACTGTCAGTAGTGGTGGTGGTGTCTGTACTGTCAGTAGTGGTGGTGGTGGTGTCTGTACTGTCAGTAGTGGTGGTGGTGGTGTCTGTACTGTCAGTAGTGGTGGTGGTGGTGTCTGTACTGTCAGTAGTGGTGGTGGTGTCTGTACTGCCAGTAGTGGTGGTGGTGGTGTCTGTACTGTCAGTAGTGGTGGTGGTGTCTGTACTGCCAGTAGTAGTGGTGGTGGTGTCTGTACTGTCAGTAGTGGTGGTGGTGTCTGTACTGCCAGTAGTGCTGGTGGTGGTGTCTATACTGTCAGTAGTGGTGGTGGTGGTGTTGAGAAGAGTACATTGGAAAAGGTGTAAGGAGCAGAAAAATCCACCAAATGAATTCTGCTGCAGTTAAACTGTGCATGTACAAAGTGAACATCAAAAGGATTGCTGAGTGATTGCTGTTTAGGTGCACTTACCAGCTGCAATAGACTTGCTGGTTGTACTTGCTGACATAGCACACAAAGTAGATGGCAGCAGCAGTATTCACATAATTCAGTTTGAAAGGACATTAGTTTGGTGCATTGCTAAACTAACTTCAGAAGTAACATTCAATCTGTTCAATGGGAATGGGTGGAGATTTTCATATTTTATAACGAGTGATACTAACTGAACTCTCCATATTAGATCATACCCCACTATTACTTGATAGTCAGTGACACTAACTGAACTCTCCCTATTAGATCATACCCCACTATTACTTGATAGTCAGTCGTACTAACTGAACTCTCCATATTAGATCATACCCCACTATTACTTGATAGTCAGTCGTACTAACTGAACTCTCCATATTAGATCATACTCCACTATTACTTGATAGTCAGTGGTACTAACTGAACTCTCCATATTAGATCATACCCCACTATTACTTGATAGACAGTGGTACTAACTGAACTCTCCATATTAGATCATACCCCACTATTACTTGATTGTCAGTCGTACTAACTGAACTCTCCATATTAGATCATACCCCACTATTACTTGATAGTCAGTCGTACTAACTGAACTCTCCATATTAGATCATACCCCACTATTACTTGATAGTCAGTCGTACTAACTGAACTCTCCATATTAGATCATACCCCACTATTACTTGATAGTCAGTGGTACTAACTGAACTCTCCATATTAGATCATACCCCACTATTACTTGATAGTCAGTCGTACTAACTGAACTCTCCATATTAGATCATACCCCACTATTACTTGATAGTCAGTCGTACTAACTGAACTCTCCATATTAGATCATACCCCACTATTACTTGATAGTCAGTGGTACTAACTGAACTCTCCATATTAGATCATACCCCACTATTACTTGATAGTCAGTCGTACTAACTGAACTCTCCATATTAGATCATACCCCACTATTACTTGATAGTCAGTGGTACTAACTGAACTCTCCATATTAGATCATACCCCACTATTACTTGATAGTCAGTGGTACTAACTGAACTCTCCATATTAGATCATACCCCACTATTACTTGATAGTCAGTCGTACTAACTGAACTCTCCATATTAGATCATACCCCACTATTACTTGATAGTCAGTGGTACTAACTGAACTCTCCATATTAGATCATACCCCACTATTACTTGATAGTCAGTGGTACTAACTGAACTCTCCATATTAGATCATACCCCACTATTACTTGATAGTCAGTGGTACTAACTGAACTCTCCATATTAGATCATACCCCACTATTACTTGATAGTCAGTCGTACTAACTGAACTCTCCATATTAGATCATACCCCACTATTACTTGATAGTCAGTGGTACTAACTGAACTCTCCATATTAGATCATACACCACTATTACTTGATAGTCAGGAGTACTAACTAAACTCTACATATTAGATAGTCAGGAGTACTAACTAAACACTACATGTTAGATAGTCAGGAGTACTAACTAAATTGTACATGTTAGATCATACCCCATTATTACTTGACAGTCACTGGTACTAAGTAAACTCCGCATATTAGTTCATACCCCCACAATTACTTGACAGTCAGTGGTACTAACTGAAATGTCCATATTAGATCATACTCCAATATTACTTGAGAGTCAGTGGGACAAACTAAACTGGAGACTACCATATCTGTTGACTGTACAGTAATATAGATATAGGTGAGAACTGGAGACTACCAGATTTGTTGACTGTACAGTACTATAGAAATAGGTGAGAACTGGAGACTACCTGATCTGTTGACTGTACAGCAATATAGATATAGGTGAGAACTGGAGGCTACCAGATCTGTTGACTGTACAGTAATATAGATATAGGTGAGAACTGGAGATTACCATATCTATTTACTGTCCAGTAATATAGACAGGTGAGAACTGCAGACTACCAGATCTGTTGACTGTACAGTAATACAGACATAGGTGAGAACTGGAGACTACCAGATCTGTTGACTGTACAGTAATATAGACATAGGTGAGAACTGGAGACTACCAGATCTGGTGACTGTACAGTAATATAGATATAGGTGAGAACTGGAGACTACCAGATCTGTTGACTGTACAGTAATACAGATATAGGTGAGAACTGGAGATTACCATATCTATTTACTGTCCAATAATATAGACAGGTGAGAAGTGGAGACTACCAGATCTGTTGACTGTACAGTAATATAGACAGGTGAGAACTGGAGACTATCATATCTGTAGACTGTACAGTAATATAGACAGGTGAGAACTGGAGACTACCAGATATGTTGACTGTACAGTAATATAGACAGGTGAGAACTGGAGAGTACCAGATCTGTTAACTGAAAAGTAATATATATATATAGGTGAGAACTGGAGACTACCAGATCTCTTGACTGTACAGTAATACAGACATAGGTGAGAACTGGAGACTACCATATCTGTTGACTGTACAGTAATATAGATATAGGTGAGAACTGGAGATTACCATATCTATTGACTGTACAGTAATATAGGCAGGTGAGAACTGGAGACTACCAGATCTGTTGACTGTACAGTGATATAGACATAGGTGAGAACTGGGATCTGCCAGATCTGTTGACTGTACAGTAATATAGACATGGGTGAGAACTGGAGACTACCAGATCTGTTGACTGTACAGTAATATAGACATAGGTGAGAACTGGGGACTGCCAGATCTGTTGACTGTACAGTAATATAGACATAGGTGAGAACTGGAGACTACCATATCTATTGACTGTACAGTAATATAGACAGGTGAGAACTGGAGACTACCAGATCTGTAGACTGTACAGTAATATAGATATAGGTGAGAACTGGAGACTACCACATCTGTTGACTGTACAGTAATATAGACAGGTGAGAACTGGAGACTACCAGATCTGTTGATTGTACAGTAATATAGACGTAGACTGAGAACTGGAGACTACCAGATCTGTTGACTGTATAGTAATATAGACATAGGTGAGAACTGGAGACTACCATATCTATTGACTGTACAGTAATATAGACACGTGAGAACTGGAGACTACCAGATCTGTTGATTGTACAGTAATATAGACAGGTGAGAACTGAAGACTACCAGATCTGTTGACTGTACAGTAATATAGACATAGGTGAGAACTGGAGACTACCAGATCTGTTGACTGTACAGTAATATAGATATAGGTGAGAACTGGAGACTACCAGATCTGTTGACTGTACAGTAATATAGATATAGGTGAGAACTGGAGATTACCATATCTATTTACAGTCCAGTAATATAGACAGGTGAGAACTGCAGACTACCAGATCTGTTGACTGTACAGTAATATAGACATAGGTGAGAACTGGAGACTACCAGATCTGTTGACTGTACAGTAATATAGACATAGGTGAGAACTGGAGACTACCAGATCTGGTGACTGTACAGTAATACAGATATAGGTGAGAACTGGAAATTACCATATCTATTTACTGTCAAATAATATAGACAGGTGAGAACTGGAGACTACCAGATCTGTTGACTGTACAGTAATATAGACAGGTGAGAACTGGAGACTACCAGATATGTTGTCTGTACAGTAATATAGACATAAGTGAGAACTGGAGTCTACCAGATCTGTTGACTGTACAGTAATATAGACATAGGTAAGAACTGGAGACTACCAGATCTGTTGACTGTACAGTAATATAGACAGGTGAGAACTGGAGAGTACCAGATCTGTTAACTGAAAAGTAATATATATATAGGTGAGAACTGGAGACTACCAGATCTCTTGACTGTACAGTAATACAGACATAGGTGAGAACTGGAGACTGCCAGATCTGTTGATGGAACAGTAATATAGACATAGGTGAGAACTGGAGACTACCAGATCTGTTGACTGTACAGTAATATAGACATAGGTGAGAACTGGGGACTGCCAGATCTGTTGACTGTACAGTAATATAGACATAGGTGAGAACTGGAGACTACCATATCTATTGACTGTACAGTAATATAGACAGGTGTGAACTGGAGACTACCAGATCTGTTGACTGTACAGTAATATAGATATAGGTGAGAACTGGAGACTACCACATCTGTTGACTGTACAGTAATATAGACAGGTGAGAACTGGAGACTACCAGATCTGTTGACTGTACAGTAATATAGACGTAGACTGAGAACTGGAGACTACCAGATCTGTTGACTGTATAGTAATATAGACATAGGTGAGAACTGGAGACTACCATATCTATTGACTGTACAGTAATATAGACACGTGAGAACTGGAGACTACCAGATCTGTTGACTGTACTGTAATATAGACATAGGTGAGAAGTGGAGACTACCAGATCGGTTGACTGTACAGTAATATAGACTGGTGAGAACTGGAGACTACCAGATCTGTTGACTGTACAGTAATATAGACATAGGTGAGAACTGGAGACTACCATATCTATTGACTGTACAGTACTATAGACATAGGTGAAAACTGGAGACTACCAGATCTATTGACTCTACAGTAATATAGATATAGGTGAGAACTGGAGACTACCAGATCTGTTGACTGTACAGTAATATAGATATAGGTGAGAACTGGAGACAACCAGATCTGTTGACTGTACAGTAATATAGACATAGGTGAGAACTGGAGACTACCAGATCTACTGACTGTACAGTAATATAGATATAGGTGAGAACTGGGGACTACCAGATCTATTGACTGTACTGTAATATAGACAGGTGAGAACTGGAGACTACCATATCTGTTGACTGCACAGTAATATAGACATAGGTTTGAACTGGAGACTACCACATCTGTAGACTGTACAGTAATATAGACATAGGTGAGAACTGGAGACTACCAGATCTGTAGACTGTACAGTAATATAGACATAGGTGAGAACTGGAGACTACCAGATCTATTGACTGTACAGTAATATAGATATAGGTGAGAACTGGAGACTACCACATCTGTTGACTGTACAGTAATATACACAGTTGAGAACTGGAGACTACCAGATCTGTTGACTGTACAGTAATATAGACATAGGTGAGAACTGGAGACTACCATATCTGTTGACTGTACAGTAATATAGACAGGTGAGAACTGGAGACTACCAGATCTGTTGACTGTACATTAATATAGACAGGTGAGAACTGGAGACTACCAGATCTGTTGACTGTACAGTAATATAGACATAGGTGAGAACTGGAGACTACCATATCTATTGACTGTTCAGTAATATAGACATAGGTGAGAACTGGAGACTACCAGATCTGTTGACTGTACTGTAGTATAGACATAGATGAGAACTGGAGACTACCAGATCTGTTGACTGTACAGTAATATAGACAGGTGAGAATTGGAGACTACCAGATCTGTTAACTGTACAGTGATATAGACATAGGTGACAACTGGAGACTACCAGATCTGTTGACTGTACAGTAATATAGACTTAGGTGAGAACTGGAGACTACCAGATCTGTTGACTGTACACTAATACAGATATAGGTGAGAACTGGAGATTACCATATCTGTTGACTGTACAGTAATATAGACATAGGTGAGAACTGGAGACTACCATATCTGTTCACTGTACAGTAATATAGACAGGTGAGAACTGGAGACTACCAGATCTGTTGACTGTACATTAATATAGACAGGTGAGAACTGGAGACTACCAGATCTGTAGACTGTACAGTAATATAGACATAGGTGAGAACTGGAGACTACCAGATCTATTGACTGTACAGTAATATAGACGTAGGTGAGAACTGGAGATTGCCATATCTATTGACTGTACAGTAATATAGACATAGGTGAGAACTGGAGACTACCAGATCTATTGACTGTACAGTAATATAGGCAGGTGAGAACTGGAGACTACCAGATCTGTTGACTGTACAGTGATATAGACATAGGTGAGAACTGGAGATTACCATATCTATTGACTGTACAGTAATATAGGCAGGTGAGAACTGGAGACTACCAGATCTGTTGACTGTACAGTGATATAGACATAGGTGAGAACTGGGGACTGCCAGATCTGTTGACTGTACAGTAATATAGACATAGGTGAGAACTGGAGACTACCAGATCTATTGACTGTACAGTAATATAGACTTAGGTGAGAGCTGGAGACTACCAGATCTATTGACTGTACAGTAATATAGACATAGGTGAGAACTGGAGACTACCATATCTGTTGACTGTACAGTAATATAGACATAGGTGAGAACTGGAGACTACCATATATATTGACTGTACAGTAATATAGACATAGGTGAGAACTGGAGACTACCATATCTGTTGACTGTACAGTGATATAGACATAGGTGAGAACTGGAGACTACCATATCTGTTGACTGTACAATAATATAGACAGGTGAGAACTGGAGACTACCAGATCTGTTGACTGTACAGTAATATAGATATAGGTGAGAACTGGAGACTACCAGATCTGTTGACTGTACAGTAATATAGACATAGGTGAGAACTGGAGACTATCATATCTGTTGACTGTTCAGTAATATAGACATAGGTGAGAACTGGAGACTACCATATCTGTTGACTGTACAGTAATATAGACATAGGTGAGAACTGGAGACTACCATATATATTGACTGTACAGTAATATAGACATAGGTGAGAACTGGAGACTACCATATCTGTTGACTGTACAGTGATATAGACATAGGTGAGAACTGGAGACTACCATATCTGTTGACTGTACAATAATATAGACAGGTGAGAACTGGAGACTACCAGATCTGTTGACTGTACAGTAATATAGATATAGGTGAGAACTGGAGGCTACCAGATCTGTTGACTGTACAGTAATATAGACATAGGTGAGAACTGGAGACTGTCATATCTGTTGACTGTTCAGTAATATAGACATAGGTGAGAACTGGAGACTACCAGATCTGTTGACTGTACAGTAATATAGACAGGTGAGAACTGGAGACTACCAGATATGTTGACTGTACAGTAATATAGACTGGTGAGAACTGGAGACTACCAGATCTGTTGACTGTACAGTAATATAGACATAGGTGAGAACTGGAGACTACCATATCTATTGACTGTACAGTACTATAGACATAGGTGAAAACTGGAGACTACCAGATCTATTGACTCTACAGTAATATAGATATAGGTGAGAACTGGAGACTACCAGATCTGTTGACTGTACAGTAATATAGATATAGGTGAGAACTGGAGACAACCAGATCTGTTGACTGTACAGTAATATAGACATAGGTGAGAACTGGAGACTACCAGATCTACTGACTGTACAGTAATATAGATATAGGTGAGAACTGGGGACTACCAGATCTATTGACTGTACTGTAATATAGACAGGTGAGAACTGGAGACTACCAGATCTGTTGATTGTACAGTAATATAGATATAGGTGAGAACTGGAATACCATGTTTAGTGTACAGTAATATAGATATATGTTAGAGAAGGAAACTACCAGATGAGATATTTCCTGGTTTGAGTGAGATAGAGATAGAGGGGAAAAGAAGAGGAGCAGGAAAGAGACCTAGTTTTGATAATATTGTATATGTTGGATCACCGATAAAAAAAACAAGTTTATGTAGAATGTCATAACATAATACAGCTGGAATTATCTCTTTCTTAATTACCAAAATTATTGAAATAAGATTTGTTAGTCAGCTAAATCCTTGATATATAATTTATTCTAATTTGATTTTTTGATGGTTGTTAGATTAAATATGGCAAGTGGACATTAAATAATGAAGATGATGATGATACTGGAAGTTAACTTGGATGAGATTTGACTTCACAACTGTGATGTAAGAAATAGTACTGTACCAATTCTACCAATCCAGCACCTTATCAGTTCCATAGCATTAAAGATATGTATAGTTAATGCTTTAAATATGCAGACTATAAAACTACTTCATGAATTTAACCTTAACCTTGGATAATTTGATTCCACTAAAAGGTTGTTTAAGGTTGATTAATTCAGACAAAAGTTTACAAAAATATCTTATAGCTGGATACAGACTTCTGGAGTCAAGGAAATGTTACTCTTTTAATTAAAGAAAAAAAGCAAAAATAGTTTTCACAGTGTTGCATAATGCTGTACAAATTTTTACATCCTCCTTTTCCTTCCAAATAGATTTTTGAAAGAGATGTTAACATGTTTCAAATATTTTGATATATATATATATATAAAAAAAAAAAAGAAGAGAAGAAAAAAGCGGTTTAACTATAACTGTATCTGGTGGTAACTTTCAAAAGAATCTCTTGCAACTTAACTGTTCTATAAATAGTTGTTGTATCTTGTTACCATGGCTACGGTGACCAATTTTGAATAGCCAAAATAAATAATTAAATAAATAAATAAAACAAGAAAACAAAGCAAATAAATGTTAACCATGGTGGGGCAACAAGAAAAACTAAAGAAAAATATGTAAAGAATAAAGAAAGAAAATTGAATAGTAAGAAAGAAGGGAGAGATAGCAATGAAAGAATTTTACCAATTATATCCACTCAGTTGACCAGTATCACATATCTTTTTCTATCTCCAATTATAGTCCCCCAGAATTGACTATTTCTCTTGTTCTTCTTTCTTTTCCATTCTTTGCTTTCTTTGAGGTTTTTCTTGTGATCTTCAGACTATATTTTTAGTGCATTGATTGGTTTTTCATCTTGCAAAGATTTTTATCCTCTTTCATTGTTTTCCAGCCTCCACTCTTCCTTCATCTCATATTTCATTGATATCTAAAGACAAAATCAAAGACCCAATTCTTCCTTGATTTTGAACTCCTGCCTTTGATTAAACTTCACAGGTTCTCTATTAATATGTTGTTGGAAAAGGAAAAAAAATGTGAAAAAAAAAAAAAAATGCAATCAGTAAACTGATTACAACATTTCTGTGGAAAACTGAACAAACAAACAAAACATAACTTTTTTATTGTTTTGTGTGTGTGTGTGTGGGGGGGGGGGGGGGGTTGTGTTATTTGTGGTGTTTGTGTGTGTGGTGTGTCTGTGTATGTGTGTGTGTGTGTGTGTGGGGGGGGGGGGGTGCTACTTCAAATATATATATCAGACTACATCAAAACACACCATGCCACTCCAATAGCAGTTTATTATTATTGCTTAAAAAGATATATATGAAATGTGATTATGTGTATGTGTGTGTGTGTTGTTTGTGTGTGTATGTGTTGTGTGTGTTGTGTGTGTGTGTGTGTGTGTGTGTGTTGTGTGTGTATGTGTTGTGTGTGTGTTGTGTGTGTATGTGTTGTGTGTATGTGTTGTGTGTATGTGTTGTGTGCGTGTGTTGTGTGTATGTGTTGTGTGTGTGTGTATGTATGTCTGTGTGTGTGTGTATGTCTGTGTGTGTTGTGTGTGTTGTGTGTGTATGTCCGTGTGTGTTGTGTATATATGTGGCTTCTTTGATGTGATAAGTATCTGTCCAAATTGACTCCAATCTGTTGACTTCCCCAACATCAACCAGGAAGTATTTTCAAATGTTATCAAATTATCAGCGAAGGTTGTTAATGTTGGACTAAAATCTCATCAGAAATAAAAGAAAATCTAAATTTCACTTCAATCTCTAACTTTTCTCATAAAACTTGTTTAAATGACGAAATTTTATTGTTTAAATAATTAACAATATCATCTCAAACCTCTGATCACTAAAATATTGGTTTCTAATTAGGGCATTTGGCCAGCAGATTTGGGGAAGGACAAAGTTAATTAAATCAACCCCAGTAAATTAACTGGTACTTTATTTTAAGGATGAAAGGCAAAGTTGAACTCAGTGGGATTTGAACTCAGAATGTAAAGAAGCAGAAGAAATACAACAATAACATCTTATCTGACACTCTAGCAATTCTGACAATATTTTATCTGACACTCTAACAATTCTGACAATATTTTATCTGACATTCTACCAATTCTGACAATATCTTATCTGACACCCTAGCAATTCTCACAATCCACTGCCTCCTTGACCACTGAAATATTTACTGAATGTTTTCACAGATTTAGTTATATATATATAAATATATATATATATATATATATATATATATATATATATATATATATAGAGAGAGAGAGAGAGAGAGAGAGAGAGAGAGATAAATAGACAGATATTTAGATAGACCAACATACAGATATAGGTAGATAGATAGGTAGGCAGATAAATAGGTAGATATAGATAGACAAATAGAGAGACAGACATATAGACAAATAGATGGGTAGATAGATAGATAGATAAATAGATAGTTTGATGGGTAGGTAAGTAGGTAGGATAGATAGATAGATAGATATTTTTCTTTATTTGCCACAAGGACATTACAAGACGTGACGGCGGTGGTTTTACATAAAAATATTTAACATTAATAAATAACAACTATATATAAAATAAAACAATTGAAATCCCCAATAGGGGAGAACGTTACTGTGGGGTTGTTTTACACCCGTGGATAGAACAACCCTCAACACCAGGAGCACGTTTTGTAGGTGTTCCTGTCATCCCTCTTTTTGTCTTCCTCAACCTACAGGTTTATATACAGAGAAGGCCCATTCACTCGGGTCATTTTCGCCACATTCACCCACCTTTCAGTGAATTTACTGGGGTGTAGCACCTCTCTTTCCACTCTCACCTTCCTTCTGAAGTGGTACTTAAAGAAGGGGATAAGTTGTTGTCCAGAGAGAAAGGTGTTTGCCCTCAGTCCTTTTAACCTCGTCCACCATACCTCTTTTGCCATAGCCACCAGACAGAGGAAAACCGCCTCTCCTTCATTCTTAAATGAAGGCAGCAGTCCTTCCGTCCAGCGTCCAATGATGCTGTCAGATTGCATGGGTTCGCCTCTCCATGTGCCGATTTGCAAACTGACAGACTTTTTCAGGTTTTGCTCCTGTCAACGTTTTGTATTCCTTTTGACACCATTATAGTCACATCATTGGCGTCATCCAATGTTGCTTTTTGCAGTCCTGGTTCCATCGGGAATCCCTGCAATAGCTCCTACTTCCGTAGTAGTGGCTCGAGATTCAGAACATACAGAATGGAGGGGAGAGGGCATCCTTGATGGATGGAACACATGTTATGGAATGGCTCCGATAGGTAGCCATTCACCTTGACTGCCGAGCAGATGTTGCTGTGCATGGCAGCGATCCAGCCTCTGAAGACGGGACTGAAACCAGCCGCCTTGAGAATCGCTTCCAAGTATTGATGGTTGACCCTATCAAATGCCTTAGACTGATCTAAATTGATGAAAGCCCCACCGAAGCCAGGTTTACACCATACCCTCTCTATGATGTATCACATGAGGTGGAGGTTGTCGTGTATGGACCTGGTCAGCATTACACATGTTTGGATTTCCCCACCAGGTTCTCGATGATGAGTGCCAGCCTCATTGCTAACACCTTGACCAAAATCTTCAACTCTGTGTTGAGCAGAGTTATGGGCCTGAAATTGCTTATCTCATCCCCCTTGTTCTCATCTTTCCTGATCAGCGTTACTATGCCTCTGCCTACAGAACTGGGAATTCTCCCATTCTGCTGCCAGTTGCAGTAGACTGCTTCGAGGATGTCAGAGAAAAAGTCTGGCATGCCTATGTAAAACTCATAGGGTGGACCATCTAGACCGGGTAATTTGCATTTCCCACAGCGGCCTAAGGCGTCTTCTATTTTGCTTGCTGTGATCGGCCTTTTGCAGCTCTCTGCATCCCTGTTCGAGAGTCGTGGTACGCTGTCGAGGTAGGAACTGAAATCCATCACCCAGCTCAAGATACAGCTTTGCCCAAACAGTTGTGCAAAGTGTTGCTGGAAGGCCGTGCACATCTGCTTGGATATATGCGTCCATCTTGGTTTTCCAAAGACCGGATTGTGGATTTGTGGCCACTTTTTGCCTCTGCCACTTGGGCCCAGCAAACAGCTTTGGCTCCATCATTTCTCAGAGCATGTGTTCTACTTCTGACAATACAATCTTCATGTTTCACATTGAAGAACTGTAGGATTTACGTGTTGGGAGCGACATGTTTAGCTTCCAGTATCCGGGTCCCTGTTTATGTGTTCTATCAAGGTTGATTATGCAGGTCACTAATTTTGTGGTCTGAATAGGCAACCATGTGCATTTGTGGACAGTTTAATGTTTCCTTATCATTTTGTCTGATTAGAAATCTATCTAAATACGATCTAGAAGACTAAATGCACCACGTTCACAGTGGTGCACTTGGGAAATCTAGTCGATATCTATCAGCCAGTTGGAATTGGCTGATGAGATTTTTGAGGCTATTACACCCCCCTCTATTATCACAAGCCTCTACATAGTCCCAACGTGTGTCTAAGATACCAGTCTAGTCTCCCACTAACACTAAAGAGTGAGACGTTCCTAAGAATGACTCCAGATGCTTGAAGAAATCTGGTCGCAATGTCCCAGTCAGCGCATATAGGGCCACCAGTATGAAAGCTCAACTTTCACTACTATTCACGTCTAGGACCACAAAATTGCCCTCCATATCCAAATAGATTGTCTGTACTTTGAGATCCAGGTTTTTTTGAAACAAAACAGTAACTCCTCCTCCACCTCCTGGCTGACAGAGAGATGCGTAAATCTCAAAGTCATCGAACATGGGGGTTAACTGCTGCTTGTCATGAATCCTAGACTCGTTGATGGCTATCACATCTGCACAGTGTGACCTGAGGTCATTTAAAGATTGACTCTGAAGTGTCTGGTGGTGGTGATTGTTTTGTTGAAGTGTCTGGTTGTGGTGGCGGTAGTGGTGGTGGTGGTGGTGGTGGCAGTGGTGGTGGTAGTAGTGGTGGTGGTGGTGGTAGTGGTGATTGTGTTGGTGTGGTTGTCGTTTATGGTGGTGGTGGTGGTGGTGGTGGTTGTGGTGGTGATTGTGTTTATGTCAGTGTTGGGTGTATGCCTGTTTTCTGTGGATGTTTTTGTTTTTGTATTTTTTCTGTCTTTTTTATTTCTTGGATTTTTGGGGTTCCTCTTCATCCGCACTTGGAGATGTAGAGGTTCCCGTGTCTGAGGCGTTATCATTGGAGGTATGTGGGAGGGCTATGTTGTATGGTGGTGGAATGTTTGTGTGTGTGTTTGTGAAAGTGTTAGACAGAGAGGAAAGGGGTAGGATAGAGTCCTTCAAGGGAATGTTTGGTGTCGTGTCTTTTGTGGTTTGTGATGGTGGGGTGGATGTTGATGATTTTGGGGTTGTGTTGTTGGTTTTTGGGTGTTGCTGTTGAGGTTTGGGTGTTGGTAGCAACACCTTGCTTGGTTTTTCTGTGTTCAGCATTGGGCAGAATGTTTTTATATGTGTGTCTTTCCCACATTTAAAACACTGTGGTTTTCTGCCCTCCACTGATGTGTATAACGTGGTTGTTATCAACAGGTACCCTTTCAATTCTTTCTGATCTCATTTGAACCAGGAGTTCCACTATGGTCCCATTTCAGTTATACCTGGTTGACTTCTTTACAAAGAGGAGGGTGTCTTCACCCTCCTCCAAAAAGCCACCCAGGATCCACCAAATGTTGGTGTTCGGTGGGATCTGGGACACCTTTATCTTGTGTGTTCTTCTTCCCATGTATGTCAGGAAGAAGATGTATTGGCTCGTTTTGATTGGAGCCACCGAATATTTCTGAGCGAGGGCCTTGCTTTTGAAGAACACCGAGATGCTCCCATACTGGTTGGCCCCTGAAGGTAAACAATGTCTGGCATTGCCTCCCTCAACACACTTTCTATTGTGTTATGAGGCAAAGATGTTGGTTTCCTTGATTCTATAGACACCGTTCTATAGAAGATCGTTTTCCTTAGGTCCTAACCTCAGGTGGGGTGTTGATCCAAAATCCATTCCCCTCGAAAGTTATATTTGTGCAGCGTCCTTTAGGTACTGCACTTTATTTGTAATGTCTATTTCGATGAAATCGATTTCTTTGACAATTGGCGCTGCAAATGTTTTTGTATGTGTTTGATTTCTTTCACCGTTGTTTTTGACGTTTTGGTTGTTATTTTTGTTGTTATTGTTTTCGTTTGCTCTCAAGTTTGCCGTCAAGTTTGTCGTCATGGCAATATTTGTTGTGACGTCAACAGTGTTCAGTTGGCCGTAAGCAGACCTAGGAATGTGTCTATTACCCAAATGTTGGGGTGGGAGTGTTGGCTTTGCCTTGTTATCTGCTGCTATGAAAGGGGAAGGCTGTTGTGGTAGCAAGCATAGCTGCCCCTTTCCATTTTCTTGGGTTGACAAAGAAGGTGTCTTTTCTTCGGCCATTTTTTGAGAATTAGCGATAATTTGTGTACTAGTAGAACTAGTAGAAGGCATAATGTCTTCTTTTAACCACCTCACCTTTCCAAGAGCATTCTGTGTTTTTAAGGAAGGCAACGTTCCTGTTAACATTTTTAATTTTCAAAATTTCAAAGCAAATTTTCGCCAGTAAGGGCTTGAAACTTAGAGAAAGAACCACATGAGGTTTCAGGGTGTTGGTTTATCTTTAAAGCAATGTAATAAAAAATTTACAAATATCAGATTTTCTGGTAGAAAATTAAACAAAAACTCACCAGTGAGCCGTCGTATGTCTACCCATGTGGTTGAGATAGATAGATAGATTTCTTTATTTGCCACAGGGGTGTACAAGGGACATTACAAGACGTGACAGCAGGGGTTTTATATAAAAATAACTTTAACATTAATAAATAACAAACTATATATAATAAAACAATTGTAATCCCCAATAGGGGGGAACGTTACTGCAGGGTTGTTTTACACCCCGTGGATAGAACAACCCTCGACACCTGGAACAAGTTTTGTAGGTGTTCCTGTCTTCTCTACAGGTTTATATACAGAGAAGGCCCATTCACTCGAGCCATTTTCGCCACATTTTCAGCGAATTTACTGGGGTGTAGCACCTCTCTGTCCACTCTCACCTTCCTTCTGAAGTGATACTTAAAGGGGATAAGTTGTTGTCCGGAGAGAAAGGTGTTTGCCCTCAGTCCTTTTAACCTCGTCCACCATATTACCTCTTTGGCCAGAGCCACCAGACAGAGGAAAACCGCCTCTCCTTTGTTCTTAAACGAAAGCAGTGGGGTGATCCTCACGGTGGACTCGGCTGACAACTGGATGCGTCCCACAAGTGACAGCAGCTGTTCGACATAATTCCACAGGTCGGTTACCCCTACCACTGAACAATTGTATGCAGAACGGTTACAATGTCCTGCTCGCATCTTGGACAGGTCCTTTTGGCAGGATCTCTGCCAGGGCATCTGTGCCTGTAGATTTTGTCTCGAACTGGTAGAGCTCCTTGGTAGCACTGCCAGGCCAGAGACCTCTGGAAGTTATCCATAGGCCCTGGAGGGAAAGTCCTCCTGGACAGACTTGTCAGTTCGTCCTCCTCGATGCCTAGAGTTTCCCCGAAAACGTTGTCACACCTATCCTCCACTAATCCCCTATAGAATGTCGAAGTGGAGTCTCTGCTGATTGCCGTTTCCGCTTGGTAGAGGGCTGTGAGTGCCTGTAGGCACTCGAGGTGCCAGGCACCCATTTTCGGTCTTCGCTTGACCCAGGACTGCAGCTCTGTTAGTGAGACGAGTTGTGGATGAGTTTGTCTCACAAACGACAGCCACACCGGTTCACCAGTCAGGAATACCTGGAGATGGCATAGCCTCAGCGCATGTTTGCGCATCATCAGCCACGGCATGCCCAACCCTCCGTTAGAAGGCTGTTGACGGCAGATGGATCTCCTCACCAATGGAGCCTGTTTCTTCCAGAGGGACTTGAAGAGTAGGCGTTCCATTTTGTTAAGGTATTCGCGGGGACAAGGCATGACTGTCAAGCGGTAGTAGATGACGGACGCTATGTAAGTGTTCGCCACCTCCGCTTGACCTTTCAAGGAGAGTTTGCACTCAGCCCACTTCTGGGTGAGTGCAAACACCTTCGCTGTGACCTCATTCCAGTTCTTGTCCACCTGGAGGTCTGGACCAAACCAGACCCTGAGCAATTTCACCGGTCCTTCCGTCCAGCATCCAACGACACTGTCGGAAGGCATGGGTTTGCCTCTCCATGTGCTGAGTTGCAAACTGACAGACTTGTTTGGGTTTAGTCTTGCTCCTGTCAACGTTTCGTATTCCTGTAATAGGTTGCCGATTACCCCGATTTCCGAGGTTTTCGACACCATTATGGTTACGTCATCAGCATAGGCCGACACTGCTTTCTGCAGTCCTGGTTCAATCGGGATGCCCTGCAACAGCTCCAACTTCCGCAGTAATGGCTTGAGAGTCAGTATATACAGAATGGAGAGGGCATCCCTGACGGATGGAATGCACGATGGGTAACCATTCACCTAGATAGATAGACAGATAGATGGGTATGTAGATAGATGTGTAGATAGGTAGATAGAGTGTTTACACAACTGCCTTCTGTTTTAAATTAGAGGCCTAAATCCTGTCATATGAGTTAACCAAGGAATCATCTATATGGTTGCTCAACCTGCTAGAAAAAGCAACTAAATCTACTACAGTCTTTAAAAATGGAGGTATAAATACACGTTATTGTCTTTTTCATTCCCTCTGTGTAAGCATGTCACACTTCCTACGTTCTTCCCACATAATCTATACTTATTTGTTTTATCTGGATTATATATATTCCCTATCACGTTTGTGTTTAGTGTTTCATCTTGAGCAGCTATTAATAAACTTTCTGTCGCTTTTAAAATCACCTTTTGTCCACCAGTTCCGTGAGGATTCTTCTTTTACTTCCTTTATTACTCTTCCAACCATGCTGAGGTCTACTCTCCCTTGTGTTTCTCAGCTAGCAGTCTCTACTTGTCATTAATTTCAGTGTATAAGTCTCTACTTTTGGCAACATAACTTCTCTACTGACCAAATACAAATCTAAAGACTGGCATTCCCTACCACAGTCCTTGTTCTTCTGGTGGTGCTGTAGTGACATACATTATTTCCTGGGTATTTTAAACTTGGCAGAGTCCATCACCTCTCACAACTTCCAGAGAGAGTGAGGTGGGGATGGGGAAGAATCGCCCCCAGTACTTCACTGGTACATTTGTTTCTATCTCTAAAGGACAAAAGTGAAAGTTGATGTTGGTGAGATTTGAACTGAGAGTCGAGGGAGCCAGAATCAACACAGAACATTCTGTTGTGACTCTACCAAATTGTAGTTTTGTGCTAAGACAACAATAATATATAATTTATATTACTAGAAATAAATGTACTTTCACTGTATTAACATTGATTGGGAGAGTTGTATCAGATTGTTATTGAATCTCTGTTGTTTCTCATGAGAATTAGTTGATTAATGTGTAAGTGGCTGAGCATTCCACAGATACGTGCACCCTTAATGTAGTTCTCAGGGAGATTCAGTGTGACACAATCACAACTAATGTTTGCCAGTTGAGTGGACTGGATCAATGTGAAATAAAGTACCTTGCTCAAGGACTCCAGGACACAATACAGCATAGGTCTTGGAATTGAACCTATCATATTACAATCATGAGCTGAACACCCTAACCCTAACTATAAAGCCAATTGAATAATTTCTACAGAACTTTATATTTCTTTCTTTTGCAGGAATTGGAAGAAACAATTCAGTCATTGAAGATGCAAGTGGCAGCTCTCCAGAAACGTATTTCTCTATTACAAAAGGACCGTCGTGAATCTATTAAAGGAATGCATACTCCAGGTTACTCCTATCCAGAACCAATGTTCAAAACAATAGCTTTACCTTGATTCAGTTTCAACTTCCCTATAAATTTAAAAGCAACAAAAAACAGAAAACATTCATAAAAACATTTTATTGGGTGGGGGTGGGTGGGTCTTTTTCTTCTTTTTTTTTTACATACAATACTCTATTTTAAAAAAGGTCATAATTGGTGGATTAGGGTTTAAGGTTTCTTAAGTCTGTATGCCATTGCTATAATTAATTGATTCAAGTTAAGCAACTAAGGATATTTTTAGCCCCCTTTTTTACTAATAAATTACAAAAAATATGAATAAATGTCATAAGATAAAAATGAAAACAAAGAAATAAGAAAATCTATTCTGGAATGGTATAAATGGTGTTAGAGTTGGTTATGGTGATAGTGTAGCCAGTCTAATGCAGGGTTAAATCCCCAAGCAATTCCTGGTATTCATTTTCAGCAACATGAAATGAATTGTTTTTCTCAAGAACACAACACAACCCAGTTCAGGAATCAAAACCACAACATTATGATCATAAGGCCAACACCCTTACTACTATAGAGATCATACTTGAGCTGTATTGAGGATAAGTAAGTTGTCAGGTTTGAATTATATTTTGGTGCTGAAGAGGAAAGTAACTTTTTGCTAGTTTTGTCAATATCATCAACGTATGATGATGGTGTAACATAAAACATAATCTTGCTAATCTAAGCATGTTTAAATATCTTTTATTTTTTACATTTGATATTTCAGAAATTTTAAACTAAATTATTCAATCAAACTATTTATTCATCTACAAAAGAAAAAAAAATGTAAAATATGGAATTTTATAAAAAGCTGCAATTAACTCACATTCCTAGAGGATTGATGTCAATTTGATATGCATACACATATAATCAACAAAGTAAGTGGTCAATCATCATCATCATTTAAAATCTATTTTCCATGTTTAAATAGGTTAGACAGGTGTCATATTCTGAGGTTAGTCTAGTCAGGTGACTGACATACTCATATGTTCCATTCTTGGCTTGTTTTCTATGGCTGGATACCTTTCCTAACACCAACCACTTTACAGTTTGTTCTGGGAGCATTTTATCATGACTCTGGGACTACCACCTTACAGAGTGACTAGTTGCTTTGGTTGTGGCCCTCGCACTACCACCTTACAGGGTGGACTAGGTGCTTTTCATCACGATACCATCACTATCCCTATACAGAGTGGGCTGGGTACCATTTTTATTGTGGCACCATCAATAACAATAAAAATGAGTCAGAAAGAAAAAAAGCCTGAGTTTCACATAAGAAATCATTTTCTGTTCGACATATTTAACATATTTCACATATTTAACATATTTCACATTGGTAAAAAATATTACAATCACTCAGAATATATTTTAGAGACTGAAGCTTGTGGATAATTCTAATTATTTTGATTCAAGGACAGTCAATACATTTGATAACATCATGTAACAGATTTTTATAAAATTCCATCAAGTTTAACATGCTGAATATGAAAATCACATTAGTTTTTGTATATCAACAGAGATTTGCATAATAATAATGAAAACACAATATTTATTGTAATTTTAACTACATTATATACCATAGAAATTGTATAATATAATGATCAATCATGAATAATCTAACAAAACTGTAATAACTTTGGTCGTACAATGAATTAAAAATAATAACTTGTGAACTGTCATTGTCTCTTGGGCGTCTCTGCTATCTGCTCCAGCCAACTTCCAAATATAATCATCCATCATTACCTCATTCTACCTTCCCTGGTATCATTTATCCAACTTTATCTTCTGATGGAACTCTTCATCATGTTCATGAAACACAACACCAAAATTTGGTCAGAAAAAATTCCAAATAAAGTTATTTTCTTACAGAGTTTTGGATAGAAGAATCTGCTTCTCCTGTGATCCAACACAACAGCAATAACTTTTGTGTTGGTGTCAGGTAAGATAACTTCTCCTGTTATCCAACAAACACAACAGCAATAACTTTTGTGTTGGTATCAGGTAGAATAACTTCTGTTATCCAATACAACAGCAATAACTTTTGTGTTGGTATCAGGTAGGATAACTTCTGTTATCCAACACAACAGCAATAACTTTTGTGTTGGTGTCAGGTAAGATAACTTCTCCTGTAATCCAACAAACACAACAGCAATAACTTTTGTGTTGGTGTCAGGTAAGATGACTTCTCCTGTGATCCAACAAACACAACAGCAATAACTTTTGTGTTGGTGTCAGGTAAGATAACTTCTCCTGTGATCCAACAAACAACAGCAATAACTTTTGTGTTGGTGTCAGGTAAGATAACTTCTCCTGTGATCCAACAAACACAACAGCAATAACTTTTGTGTTGGTGTCAGGTAAGATGACTTCTCCTGTGATCCAACAAACACAACAGCAATAACTTTTGTGTTGGTGTCAGGTAAGATAACTTCTCCTGTGATCCAACAAACACAACAGCAATAACTTTTGTGTTGGTGTCAGGTAAGATAACTTCTCCTGTGATCCAACAAACACAACAGCAATAACTTTTGTGTTGGTGTCAGGTAAGATAACTTCTCCTGTGATCCAACAAACACAACAGCAATAACTTTTGTGTTGGTGTCAGGTAAGATAACTTCTCCTGTGATCCAACAAACACAACAGCAATAACTTTTGTGTTGGTGTCAGGTAAGATAACTTCTCCTGTGATCCAACAAACACAACAGCAATAACTTTTGTGTTGGTGTCAGGTAAGATAACTTCTCCTGTGATCCAACAAACACAACAGCAATAACTTTTGTGTTGGTGTCAGGTAGGTTGACTTCACCAACAATCAAGTCTATCAAAGAATCCACCAACAATATGACCCTAACATCAAGTACAAGTGTCAACTTGGTTGGGATATGTCACATGAGTCACAAGTGAGAGACACACTAATCAGGTCCTATATTGGAATCCCCCCCCCCCCCATGGAAAGAGGCCAAGAGGACATCCCAATATGAACTGGAGACAGACAATCAACAGAGACCTGAAACCTGTCGAAAGTTGGAACGATTTATTGATAGATAAAGCTGACCGTGGTCATTGGAGCACTGGCTGCCTCCTGTGTCTCAAGATGTAGATACAACTGACCGTGGTCATTGAAGCACTGGCTGCCTCCTGTATCTCAAGATGTAGATACAACTGACCATGGTCATTGGAGCACTGGCTGCCTCCTGTGTCTCAAGATCTAGATACAACTGACCATGGTCATTGGAGCACTGGCTGCCTCCTGTGTCTCAAGATGTAGATACAACTGACCATGGTCATTGGAGCACTGGCTGCCTCCTGTGTCTCAAGATGTAGATACAACTGACCGTGGTCATTGGAGCACTGGCTGCCTCCTGTGTCTCAAGACATAGATACAACTGACCGTGGTCATTGGAGCACTGGCTGCCTCCTGTGTCTAAAGACATAGATACAACTGACCGTGGTCATTGGAGCACTGGCTGCCTCCTGTGTCTCAAGATGTAGATACAACTGACCGTGGTCATTGGAGCACTGGCTGCATCCTGTGTCTAAAGACATAGATACAACTGACCGTGGTCATTGGAGCACTGGCTGCCTCCTGTGTCTAAAGACATAGATACAACTGACCGTGGTCATTGGAGCACTGGCTGCCTCCTGTGTCTCAAGATGTAGATACAACTGACCATGGTCATTGGAGCACTGGCTGGCCTCCTGTGTCTCAAGATGTAGATACAACTGACCATGGTCATTGGAGCACTGGCTGCCTCATGTGTCTCAAGATGTAGATACAACTGACCATGGTCATTGGAGCACTGGCTGCCTCCTGTGTCTCAAGATGTAGATACAACTGACCGTGGTCATTGGAGCACTGGCTGCTTCCTGTGTCTCAAGATGTAGATACAACTGACCGTGGTCATTGGAGCACTGGCTGCCTCCTGTGTCTCAAGATGTAGATACAACTGACCGTGGTCATTGGAGCACTGGCTGCCTCCTGTGTCTCAAGATGTAGATACAACTGACCATGGTCATTGGAGCACTGGCTGCCTCCTGTGTCTCAAGATGTAGATACAACTGACCGTGGTCATTGGAGCACTGGCTGCCTCCTGTGTCTCAAGACGTAGATACAACTGACCGTGGTCATTGGAGGACTTGCTGCCTCCTGTGAGTCAAGATGTAGATACAACTGACCATGGTCATTGGAGCACTGGCTGCCTCCTGTGTCTCAAGACATAGATACAACTGACCATGGTCATTGGAGCACTGGCTGCCTCCTGTGTCTCAAGACATAGATACAACTGACCATGGTCATTGGAGCACTGGCTGCCTCCTGTGTCTCAAGACATAGATACAACTGACCATGGTCATTGGAACACTGGCTGCCTCCTGTGTCTCAAGACATAGATACAACTGACCATGGTCATTGGAGCACTGGCTGCCTCCTGTGTCTCAAGATGTAGATACAACTGACCATGGTCATTGGAGCACTGGCTGCCTCCTGTGTCTCAAGACGTAGATACAACTGACCATGGTCATTGGAGCACTGGCTGCCTCCTGTGTCTCAAGACGTAGATACAACTGACCATGGTCATTGGAGCACTGGCTGCCTCCTGTGTCTCAAGACATAGATACAACTGACCATGGTCATTGGAGCACTGGCTTCCTCCTGTGTCTCAAGACATAGATACAACTGACCATGGTCATTGGAGTACTGGCTTCCTCCTGTGTCTCAATATGTAGATACAACTGACCGTGGTCATTGGAGCACTGGCTGCCTCCTGTGTCTCAAGATGTAGATACAACTGACCGTGGTCATTGGAGCACTGGCTGCCTCCTGTGTCTCAAGACAAAGATACAACTGACCATGGTCATTGGAGCACTGGCTGCCTCCTGTGTCTCAAGACATAGATACAACTGACCATGGTCATTGGAGCACTGGCTGCCTCCTGTGTCTCAAGACATAGATACAACTGACCATGGTCATTGGAGCACTGGCTGCCTCCTGTGTCTCAAGACAAAGATACAACTGACCATGGTCATTGGAGCACTGGCCGCCTCCTGTGTCTCAAGACATAGATACAACTGACCATGGTCATTGGAGCACTGGCTGCCTCCTGTGTCTCAAGACAAAGATACAACTGACCATGGTCATTGGAGCACTGGCTGCCTCCTGTGTCTCAAGACATAGATACAACTGACCAAGGTCATTGGAGCACTGGCTGCCTCCTGTGTCTCAAGACATAGATACAACTGACCATGGTCATTGGAGCACTGGCTGCCTCCTGTGTCTCAAGACATAGATACAACTGACCATGGTCATTGGAGCACTGGCTGCCTCCTGTGTCTCAAGACAAAGATACAACTGACCATGGTCATTGGAGCACTGGCTGCCTCCTGTGTCTCAAGACATAGATACAACTGACCAAGGTCATTGGAGCACTGGCTGCCTCCTGTGTCTCAAGACAAAGATACAACTGACCATGGTCATTGGAGCACTGGCTGCCTCCTGTGTCTCAAGACATAGATACAACTGACCATGGTCATTGGAGCACTGGCTGCCTCCTGTGTCTCAAGACATAGATACAACTGACCGTGGTCATTGGAGCACTGGCTGCCTCCTGTGTCTCAAGACATAGATACAACTGACCATGGTATTTGGAGCACTGGCTGCCTCCTGTGTCTCAAGATGGAGATACCACGGACCGTGGTCATTGGAGCACTGGCTGCCTCCTGTGTCTCAAGATGTAGATACAACTGACCATGGTCATTGGAGCACTGGCTGCCTCTTGTGTCTCAAGATGTAGATACAACTGATCGTGGTCATTGGAGCACTGGCTGCCTCCTGTGTCTCAAGATGTAGATACAACTGACCATGGTCATTGGAGCACTGGCTGCCTCTTGTGTCTCAAGATGTAGATACAACTGACCATGGTCATTGGAGCACTGGCTGCCTCTTGTGTCTCAAGATGTAGATACAACTGACCATGGTCATTGGAGCACTGGCTGCCTCCTGTGAGTCAAGATGTAGATACAACTGACCATGGTCATTGGAGCACTGGCTGCCTCCTGTATCTCAAGATGTAGATACAACTGACCATGGTCATTGGAGCACTGGCTGCCTCCTGTGTCTCAAGATGGAGATACCACGGACCGTGGTCATTGGAGCACTGGCTGCCTCCTGTGTCTCAAGACGTAGATACAACTGACCATGGTCATTGGAGCACTGGCTGCCTCCTGTGTCTCAAGACGTAGATACAACTGACCATGGTCATTGGAGCACTGGCTGCCTCCTGTGTCTCAAGACGTAGATACAACTGACCATGGTCATTGGAGCACTGGCTGCCTCCTGTGTCTCAAGACGTAGATACAACTGACCGTGGTCATTGGAGCACTGGCTGCCTCCTGTGTCTCAAGACGTAGATACAACTGACCATGGTCATTGGAGCACTGGCTGCCTCCTGTGTCTCAAGACGTAGATACAACTGACCATGGTCATTGGAGCACTGGCTGCCTCCTGTGTCTCAAGACGTAGATACAACTGTCCATGGTCATTGGAGCACTGGCTGCCTCCTGTGTCTCAAGACATAGATACAACTGACCATGGTCATTGGAGCACTGGCTGCCTCCTGTGTCTCAAGATGTAGATACAACTGACCGTGGTCATTGGAGCACTGGCTGCCTCCTGTGTCTCAAGATGTAGATACAACTGATCGTGGTCATTGGAGCACTGGCTGCCTCCTGTGTCTCAAGATGTAGATACAACTGACCGTGGTCATTGGAGCACTGGCTGCCTCCTGTGTCTCAAGATGTAGATACAACTGACCGTGGTCATTGGAGCATTGGCTGCCTCCTGTGTCTCAAGATGTAGATACAACTGACCGTGGTCATTGGAGCATTGGCTGCCTCCTGTGTCTCAAGATATAGATACAACTGACCGTGGTCATTGGGGCACTGGCTGCCTCCTGTATCTCAAGATCTAGATACAACTGACCGTGGTCATTGGAGCACTGGCTGCCTCCTGTGTTTCAAGACGTAGATACAACTGAACATGGTCATTGGAGCACTGGCTGCCTCCTGTGTCTCAAGACGTAGATACAACTGACCATGGTCATTGGAGCACTGGCTGCCTCCTGTGTCTCAAGATGTAGATACAACTGACCGTGGTCATTGGAGCACTGGCTGCCGCTTGTGTCTCAAGATGGAGATACCACGGACCGTGGTCATTGGAGCACTGGCTGCCTCCTGTGTCTCAAGATGTAGATACAACTGATCGTGGTCATTGGAGCACTGGCTGCCTCCTGTGTCTCAAGATGTAGATACAACTGATCGTGGTCATTGGAGCACTGGCTGCCTCCTGTGTCTCAAGATGTAGATACAACTGATCGTGGTCATTGGAGCACTGGCTGCCTCCTGTGTCTCAAGACATAGATACCACGGACCATGGTCATTGGAGCACTGGCTGCCTCCTGTGTCTCAAGATGTAGATACAACTGACCATGGTCATTGGAGCACTGGCTGCCTCCTGTGTCTCAAGACGTAGATACAACTGACCATGGTCATTGGAGCACTGGCTGCCTCCTGTGTCTCAAGATGTAGATACAACTGACCATGGTCATTGGAGCACTGGCTGCCTCCTGTGTCTCAAGATGTAGATACCACGGACCGTGGTCATTGGAGCACTGGCTGCCTCCTGTGTCTCAAGACGTAGATACAACTGACCATGGTCATTGGAGCACTGGCTGCCTCCTGTGTCTCAAGATGTAGATACAACTGATCGTGGTCATTGGAGCACTGGCTGCCTCCTGTGTCTCAAGATGTAGATACAACTGATCGTGGTCATTGGAGCACTGGCTGCCTCCTGTGTCTCAAGATGTAGATACAACTGATCGTGGTCATTGGAGCACTGGCTGCCTCCTGTGTCTCAAGACGTAGATACAACTGACCATGGTCATTGGAGCACTGGCTGCCTCCTGTGTCTCAAGACGTAGATACAACTGACCATGGTCATTGGAGCACTGGCTGCCTCCTGTGTCTCAAGATGTAGATACAACTGACCGTGGTCATTGGAGCACTGGCTGCCTCCTGTGTCTCGAGATGTAGATACAACTGTTCGTGGTCATTGGAGCACTGGCTGCCTCCTGTGTCTCAAGATGTAGATACAACTGATCGTGGTCATTGGAGCACTGGCTGCCTCCTGTGTCTCAAGATGTAGATACAACTGATCGTGGTCATTGGAGCACTGGCTGCCTCCTGTGTCTCAAGATGTAGATACAACTGATCATGGTCATTGGAGCACTGGCTGCCTCCTGTGAGTCAAGATGTAGATACAACTGACCGTGGTCATTGGAGCACAGGCTGCCTCCTGTGTCTCAAGACGTAGATACAACTGACCATGGTCATTGGAGCACTGGCTGCCTCCTGTGTCTCAAGACGTAGATACAACTGACCATGGTCATTGGAGCACTGGCTGCCTCCTGTGTCTCAAGACGTAGATACAACTGACCATGGTCATTCGAGCACTGGCTGCCTCCTGTGTCTCAAGACGTAGATACAACTGACCATGGTCATTGGAGCACTGGCTGCCTCCTGTGTCTCAAGACATAGATACAACTGACCATGGTCATTGGAGCACTGGCTGCCTCCTGTGTCTCAAGACATAGATACAACTGACCATGGTCATTGGAGCACTGGCTGCCTCCTGTGTCTCAAGACATAGATACAACTGACCATGGTCATTGGAACACTGGCTGCCTCCTGTGTCTCAAGACATAGATACAACTGACCATGGTCATTGGAGCACTGGCTGCCTCCTGTGTCTCAAGATGTAGATACAACTGACCATGGTCATTGGAGCACTGGCTGCCTCCTGTGTCTCAAGACGTAGATACAACTGACCATGGTCATTGGAGCACTGGCTGCCTCCTGTGTCTCAAGACATAGATACAACTGACCATGGTCATTGGAGCACTGGCTTCCTCCTGTGTCTCAAGACATAGATACAACTGACCATGGTCATTGGAGTACTGGCTTCCTCCTGTGTCTCAATATGTAGATACAACTGACCGTGGTCATTGGAGCACTGGCTGCCTCCTGTGTCTCAAGATGTAGATACAACTGACCGTGGTCATTGGAGCACTGGCTGCCTCCTGTGTCTCAAGACAAAGATACAACTGACCATGGTCATTGGAGCACTGGCTGCCTCCTGTGTCTCAAGACATAGATACAACTGACCATGGTCATTGGAGCACTGGCTGCCTCCTGTGTCTCAAGACATAGATACAACTGACCATGGTCATTGGAGCACTGGCTGCCTCCTGTGTCTCAAGACAAAGATACAACTGACCATGGTCATTGGAGCACTGGCCGCCTCCTGTGTCTCAAGACATAGATACAACTGACCATGGTCATTGGAGCACTGGCTGCCTCCTGTGTCTCAAGACAACGATACAACTGACCATGGTCATTGGAGCACTGGCTACCTCCTGTGTCTCAAGACATAGATACAACTGACCATGGTCATTGGAGCACTGGCTGCCTCCTGTGTCTCAAGACATAGATACAACTGACCATGGTCATTGGAGCACTGGCTGCCTCCTGTGTCTCAAGACAAAGATACAACTGACCATGGTCATTGGAGCACTGGCTGCCTCCTGTGTCTCAAGACATAGATACAACTGACCAAGGTCATTGGAGCACTGGCTGCCTCCTGTGTCTCAAGACATAGATACAACTGACCATGGTCATTGGAGCACTGGCTGCCTCCTGTGTCTCAAGACATAGATACAACTGACCATGGTCATTGGAGCACTGGCTGCCTCCTGTGTCTCAAGACAAAGATACAACTGACCATGGTCATTGGAGCACTGGCTGCCTCCTGTGTCTCAAGACATAGATACAACTGACCATGGTCATTGGAGCACTGGCTGCCTCCTGTGTCTCAAGACATAGATACAACTGACCATGGTCATTGGAGCACTGGCTGCCTCCTGTGTCTCAAGACATAGATACAACTGACCATGGTCATTGGAGCACTGGCTGCCTCCTGTGTCTCAAGACAAAGATACAACTGACCATGGTCATTGGAGCACTGGCTGCCTCCTGTGTCTCAAGACATAGATACAACTGACCATGGTCATTGGAGCACTGGCTGCCTCCTGTGTCTCAAGACATAGATACAACTGACCATGGTCATTGGAGCACTGGCTGCCTCCTGTGTCTCAAGACATAGATACAACTGACCATGGTCATTGGAGCACTGGCTGCCTCCTGTGTCTCAAGACATAGATACAACTGACCAAGGTCATTGGAGCACTGGCTGCCTCCTGTGTCTCAAGACAAAGATACAACTGACCATGGTCATTGGAGCACTGGCTGCCTCCTGTGTCTCAAGACATAAATACAACTGACCATGGTCATTGGAGCACTGGCTGCCTCCTGTGTCTCAAGACATAGATACAACTGACCGTGGTCATTGGAGCACTGGCTGCCTCCTGTGTCTCAAGACATAGATACAACTGACCATGGTATTTGGAGCACTGGCTGCCTCCTGTGTCTCAAGATGGAGATACCACGGACCGTGGTCATTGGAGCACTGGCTGCCTCCTGTGTCTCAAGATGTAGATACAACTGACCATGGTCATTGGAGCACTGGCTGCCTCTTGTGTCTCAAGATGTAGATACAACTGATCGTGGTCATTGGAGCACTGGCTGCCTCCTGTGTCTCAAGATGTAGATACAACTGACCATGGTCATTGGAGCACTGGCTGCCTCTTGTGTCTCAAGATGTAGATACAACTGACCATGGTCATTGGAGCACTGGCTGCCTCTTGTGTCTCAAGATGTAGATACAACTGACCATGGTCATTGGAGCACTGGCTGCCTCCTGTGAGTCAAGATGTAGATACAACTGACCATGGTCATTGGAGCACTGGCTGCCTCCTGTATCTCAAGATGTAGATACAACTGACCATGGTCATTGGAGCACTGGCTGCCTCCTGTGTCTCAAGATGGAGATACCACGGACCGTGGTCATTGGAGCACTGGCTGCCTCCTGTGTCTCAAGACGTAGATACAACTGACCATGGTCATTGGAGCACTGGCTGCCTCCTGTGTCTCAAGACGTAGATACAACTGACCATGGTCATTGGAGCACTGGCTGCCTCCTGTGTCTCAAGACGTAGATACAACTGACCATGGTCATTGGAGCACTGGCTGCCTCCTGTGTCTCAAGACGTAGATACAACTGACCGTGGTCATTGGAGCACTGGCTGCCTCCTGTGTCTCAAGACGTAGATACAACTGACCATGGTCATTGGAGCACTGGCTGCCTCCTGTGTCTCAAGACGTAGATACAACTGACCATGGTCATTGGAGCACTGGCTGCCTCCTGTGTCTCAAGACGTAGATACAACTGTCCATGGTCATTGGAGCACTGGCTGCCTCCTGTGTCTCAAGACATAGATACAACTGACCATGGTCATTGGAGCACTGGCTGCCTCCTGTGTCTCAAGATGTAGATACAACTGACCGTGGTCATTGGAGCACTGGCTGCCTCCTGTGTCTCAAGATGTAGATACAACTGATCGTGGTCATTGGAGCACTGGCTGCCTCCTGTGTCTCAAGATGTAGATACAACTGACCGTGGTCATTGGAGCATTGGCTGCCTCCTGTGTCTCAAGATGTAGATACAACTGACCGTGGTCATTGGAGCATTGGCTGCCTCCTGTGTCTCAAGATGTAGATACAACTGACCGTGGTCATTGGGGCACTGGCTGCCTCCTGTATCTCAAGATCTAGATACAACTGACCGTGGTCATTGGAGCACTGGCTGCCTCCTGTGTCTCAAGACGTAGATACAACTGAACATGGTCATTGGAGCACTGGCTGCCTCCTGTGTCTCAAGACGTAGATACAACTGACCATGGTCATTGGAGCACTGGCTGCCTCCTGTGTCTCAAGACGTAGATACAACTGACCATGGTCATTGGAGCACTGGCTGCCTCCTGTGTCTCAAGATGTAGATACAACTGACCGTGGTCATTGGAGCACTGGCTGCCTCCTGTGTCTCAAGATGTAGATACAACTGATCGTGGTCATTGGGGCACTGGCTGCCTCCTGTGTCTCAAGATGTAGATACAACTGATCGTGGTCATTGGAGCACTGGCTGCCTCCTGTGTCTCAAGATGTAGATACAACTGATCGTGGTCATTGGAGCACTGGCTGCCTCCTGTGTCTCAAGACATAGATACCACGGAGCATGGTCATTGGAGCACTGGCTGCCTCCTGTGTCTCAAGATGTAGATACAACTGACCATGGTCATTGGAGCACTGGCTGCCTCCTGTGTCTCAAGACGTAGATACAACTGACCATGGTCATTGGAGCACTGGCTGCCTCCTGTGTCTCAAGATGTAGATACAACTGACCATGGTCATTGGAGCACTGGCTGCCTCCTGTGTCTCAAGATGTAGATACCACGGACCGTGGTCATTGGAGCACTGGCTGCCTCCTGTGTCTCAAGACGTAGATACAACTGACCATGGTCATTGGAGCACTGGCTGCCTCCTGTGTCTCAAGATGTAGATACAACTGATCGTGGTCATTGGAGCACTGGCTGCCTCCTGTGTCTCAAGATGTAGATACAACTGATCGTGGTCATTGGAGCACTGGCTGCCTCCTGTGTCTCAAGATGTAGATACAACTGATCGTGGTCATTGGAGCACTGGCTGCCTCCTGTGTCTCAAGACGTAGATACAACTGACCATGGTCATTGGAGCACTGGCTGCCTCCTGTGTCTCAAGACGTAGATACAACTGACCATGGTCATTGGAGCACTGGCTGCCTCCTGTGTCTCAAGATGTAGATACAACTGACCGTGGTCATTGGAGCACTGGCTGCCTCCTGTGTCTCAAGATGTAGATACAACTGATCGTGGTCATTGGAGCACTGGCTGCCTCCTGTGTCTCAAGATGTAGATACAACTGATCGTGGTCATTGGAGCACTGGCTGCCTCCTGTGTCTCAAGATGTAGATACAACTGATCGTGGTCATTGGAGCACTGGCTGCCTCCTGTGTCTCAAGATGTAGATACAACTGATCATGGTCATTGGAGCACTGGCTGCCTCCTGTGTCTCAAGATGTAGATACCACGGACCGTGGTCATTGGAGCACTGGCTGCCTCCTGTGTCTCAAGACGTAGATACAACTGACCATGGTCATTGGAGCACTGGCTGCCTCCTGTGTCTCAAGATGTAGATACAACTGATCGTGGTCATTGGAGCACTGGCTGCCTCCTGTGTCTCAAGATGTAGATACAACTGATCGTGGTCATTGGAGCACTGGCTGCCTCCTGTGTCTCAAGATGTAGATACAACTGATCGTGGTCATTGGAGCACTGGCTGCCTCCTGTGTCTCAAGACGTAGATACAACTGACCATGGTCATTGGAGCACTGGCTGCCTCCTGTGTCTCAAGACGTAGATACAACTGACCATGGTCATTGGAGCACTGGCTGCCTCCTGTGTCTCAAGATGTAGATACAACTGACCGTGGTCATTGGAGCACTGGCTGCCTCCTGTGTCTCAAGATGTAGATACAACTGATCGTGGTCATTGGAGCACTGGCTGCCTCCTGTGTCTCAAGATGTAGATACAACTGATCGTGGTCATTGGAGCACTGGCTGCCTCCTGTGTCTCAAGATGTAGATACAACTGATCGTGGTCATTGGAGCACTGGCTGCCTCCTGTGTCTCAAGATGTAGATACAACTGATCATGGTCATTGGAGCACTGGCTGCCTCCTGTGAGTCAAGATGTAGATACAACTGACCGTGGTCATTGGAGCACAGGCTGCCTCCTGTGTCTCAAGACGTAGATACAACTGACCATGGTCATTGGAGCACTGGCTGCCTCCTGTGTCTCAAGACGTAGATACAACTGACCATGGTCATTGGAGCACTGGCTGCCTCCTGTGTCTCAAGACGTAGATACAACTGACCATGGTCATTGGAGCACTGGCTGCCTCCTGTGTCTCAAGACGTAGATACAACTGACCATGGTCATTGGAGCACTGGCTGCCTCCTGTGTCTCAAGATGTAGATACAACTGACCGTGGTCATTGGAGCACTGGCTGCCTCCTGTGTCTCAAGATGTAGATACAACTGACCATGGTCATTGGAGCACTGGCTGCCTCCTGTGTCTCAAGATGTAGATACAACTGACCGTGGTCATTGGAGCATTGGCTGCCTCCTGTGTCTCAAGATGTAGATACAACTGACCGTGGTCATTGGAGCATTGGCTGCCTCCTGTGTCTCAAGATGTAGATACAACTGACCGTGTTCATTGGGGCACTGGCTGCCTCCTGTATCTCAAGATCTAGATACAACTGACCGTGGTCATTGGAGCACTGGCTGCCTCCTGTGTCTCAAGACGTAGATACAACTGAACATGGTCATTGGAGCACTGGCTGCCTCCTGTGTCTCAAGACGTAGATACAACTGACCATGGTCATTGGAGCACTGGCTGCCTCCTGTGTCTCAAGACGTAGATACAACTGACCATGGTCATTGGAGCACTGGCTGCCTCCTGTGTCTCAAGATGTAGATACAACTGACCGTGGTCATTGGAGCACTGGCTGCCTCCTGTGTCTCAAGATGTAGATACAACTGATCGTGGTCATTGGAGCACTGGCTGCCTCCTGTGTCTCAAGATGTAGATACAACTGATCGTGGTCATTGGAGCACTGGCTGCCTCCTGTGTCTCAAGATGTAGATACAACTGATCGTGGTCATTGGAGCACTGGCTGCCTCCTGTGTCTCAAGATGTAGATACAACTGATCGTGGTCATTGGAGCACTGGCTGCCTCCTGTGAGTCAAGATGTAGATACAACTGACCATGGTCATTGGAGCACTGGCTGCCTCCTGTGTCTCAAGATGTAGATACAACTGACCGTGGTCATTGGAGCACTGGCTGCCTCCTGTGTCTCAAGATGTAGATACAACTGACCATGGTCATTGGAGCACTGGCTGCCTCCTGTGTCTCAAGATGTAGATACAACTGACCGTGGTCATTGGAGCATTGGCTGCCTCCTGTGTCTCAAGATGTAGATACAACTGACCGTGGTCATTGGAGCATTGGCTGCCTCCTGTGTCTCAAGATGTAGATACAACTGACCGTGGTCATTGGGGCACTGGCTGCCTCCTGTATCTCAAGATCTAGATACAACTGACCGTGGTCATTGGAGCACTGGCTGCCTCCTGTGTCTCAAGACATAGATACAACTGACCATGGTCATTGGAGCACTGGCTGCCTCCTGTGTCTCAAGATGTAGATACAACTGACCGTGGTCATTGGAGCACTGGCTGCCTCCTGTGTCTCAAGATGTAGATACAACTGACCATGGTCATTGGAGCACTGGCTGCCTCCTGTGTCTCAAGATGTAGATACAACTGACCGTGGTCATTGGAGCACTGGCTGCCTCCTGTGTCTCAAGACGTAGATACAACTGACCATGGTCATTGGAGCACTGGCTGCCTCCTGTGTCTCAAGACGTAGATACAACTGACCATGGTCATTGGAGCACTGGCTGCCTCCTGTGTCTCAAGATGTAGATACAACTGACCGTGGTCATTGGAGCACTGGCTGCCTCCTGTGTCTCAAGACGTAGATACAACTGACCATGGTCATTGGAGCACTGGCTGCCTCCTGTGTCTCAAGATGTAGATACAACTGACCATGGTCATTGGAGCACTGGCTGCCTCCTGTGTCTCAAGATGTAGATACAACTGACCATGGTCATTGGAGCACTGGCTGCCTCCTGTGTCTCAAGATGTAGATACAACTGACCATGGTCATTGGAGCACTGGCTGCCTCCTGTGTCTCAAGACATAGATACCACGGACCATGGTCATTGGAGCACTGGCTGCCTCCTGTGTCTCAAGATGTAGATACAACTGACCATGGTCATTGGAGCACTGGCTGCCTCCTGTGTCTCAAGACGTAGATACAACTGACCATGGTCATTGGAGCACTGGCTGCCTCCTGTGTCTCAAGATGTAGATACAACTGACCATGGTCATTGGAGCACTGGCTGCCTCCTGTGTCTCAAGATGTAGATACCACGGACCGTGGTCATTGGAGCACTGGCTGCCTCCTGTGTCTCAAGACGTAGATACAACTGACCATGGTCATTGGAGCACTGGCTGCCTCCTGTGTCTCAAGATGTAGATACAACTGACCGTGGTCATTGGAGCACTGGCTGCCTCCTGTGTCTCAAGATGTAGATACAACTGACCATGGTCATTGGAGCACTGGCTGCCTCCTGTGTCTCAAGATGTAGATACAACTGACCATGGTCATTGGAGCACTGGCTGCCTCCTGTGTCTCAAGATGTAGATACAACTGACCATGGTCATTGGAGCACTGGCTGCCTCCTGTGTCTCAAGACGTAGATACAACTGACCATGGTCATTGGAGCACTGGCTGCCTCCTGTGTCTCAAGATGTAGATACAACTGACCATGGTCATTGGAGCACTGGCTGCCTCCTGTGTCTCAAGATGTAGATACAACTGACCGTGGTCATTGGAGCACTGGCTGCCTCCTGTGTCTCAAGATGTAGATACAACTGACCATGGTCATTGGAGCACTGGCTGCCTCCTGTGTCTCAAGATGTAGATACAACTGACCATGGTCATTGGGGAACTGGCTGCCTCCTGTGTCTCAAGATGTAGATACAACTGACCATGGTCATTGGAGCACTGGCTGCCTCCTGTGTCTCAAGATGTAGATACAACTGACCATGGTCATTGGAGCACTGGCTGCCTCCTGTGTCTCAAGATGTAGATACAACTGACCATGGTCATTGGAGCACTGGCTGCCTCCTGTGTCTCAAGATGGAGATACCACGGACCGTGGTCATTGGAGCACTGGCTGCCTCCTGTGTCTCAAGATGTAGATACAACTGACCGTGGTCATTGGAGCACTGGCTGCCTCCTGTGTCTCAAGATGTAGATACAACTGACCATGGTCATTGGAGCACTGGCTGCCTCCTGTGTCTCAAGATGTAGATACAACTGACCATGGTCATTGGGGAACTGGCTGCCTCCTGTGTCTCAAGATGTAGATACAACTGACCATGGTCATTGGAGCACTGGCTGCCTCCTCTGTCTCAAGATGTAGATACAACTGACCATGGTCATTGGAACACTGGCTGCCTCCTGTGTCTCAAGATGTAGATACAACTGACCATGGTCATTGGGGCACTGGCTGCCTCCTGTCTCTCAAGACATAGATACAACTGACCATGGTCATTGGAGCACTGGCTGCCTCCTGTGTCTCAAGATGTAGATACAACTGACCATGGTCATTGGAGCACTGGCTGCCTCCTGTGTCTCAAGATGTAGATACAACTGACCATGGTCATTGGAGCACTGGCTGCCTCCTGTGTCTCAAGATGTAGATACAACTGACCATGGTCATTGGAGCACTGGCTGCCTCCTGTGTCTCAAGATGTAGATACAACTGACCATGGTCATTGGGGCACTGGCTGCCTCCTGTGTCTCAAGACGTAGATACAACTGACCATGGTCATTGGAGCACTGGCTGCCTCCTGTGTCTCAAGATGTAGATACAACTGACCATGGTCATTGGGGAACTGGCTGCCTCCTGTGTCTCAAGATGTAGATACAACTGACCATGGTCATTGGAGCACTGGCTGCCTCCTGTGTCTCAAGATGTAGATACAACTGACCATGGTCATTGGAGCACTGGCTGCCTCCTGTGTCTCAAGATGTAGATACAACTGACCATGGTCATTGGAGCACTGGCTGCCTCCTGTGTATCAAGATGTAGATACAACTGACCATGGTCATTGGAGCACTGGCTGCCTCCTGTGTCTCAAGATGTAGATACAACTGACCATGGTCATTGGAGCACTGGCTGCCTCCTGTGTCTCAAGTTGTAGATACAACTGACCATAGTCATTGGAGCACTGGCTGCATCCTGTGTCTCAAGACATAGATACAACTGACCATGGTCATTGGAGCACTGGCTGCCTCCTGTGTCTCAAGACATAGATACAACTGACCATGGTCATTGGAGCACTGGCTGCCTCCTGTGTCTCAAGATGTAGATACAACTGACCGTGGTCATTGGAGCACTGGCTGCCTCCTGTGTCTCAAGACATAGATACAACTGACCATGGTCATTGGAGCACTGGCTGCCTCCTGTGTCTCAAGATGTAGATACAACTGACCATGGTCATTGGAGCACTGGCTGCCTCCTGTGTCTCAAGACATAGATACAACTGACCATGGTCATTGGAGCACTGGCTGCCTCCTGTGTCTCAAGACATAGATACAACTGACCACGGTCATTGGAGCACTGGCTGCCTCCTGTGTCTCAAGATGTAGATACAACTGACCATGGTCATTGGAGCACTGGCTGCCTCCTCTGTCTCAAGATGTAGATACAACTGACCGTGGTCATTGGAGCACTGGCTGCCTCCTGTGTCTCAAGATGGAGATACCACGGACCGTGGTCATTGGAGCACTGGCTGCCTCCTGTGTCTCAAGATGTAGATACCACGGACCGTGGTCATTGGAGCACTGGCTGCCTCCTGTGTCCCAAGATGTAGATACAACTGACCGTGGTCATTGGAGCACTGGCTGCCTCCTGTGAGTCAAGATGTAGATACAACTGACCACGGTCATTGGAGCACTGGCTGCCTCCTGTGTCTCCAGATGTAGATACAACTGACCATGGTCATTGGAGCACTGGCTGCCTCCTGTGTCTCAAGACATAGATACCACGGACCGTGGTCATTGGAGCACTGGCTGCCTCCTGTGTCTCAAGACGTAGATACAACTGACCATGGTCATTGGAGCACTGGCTGCCTCCTGTGTCTCAAGATGTAGATACAACTGACCATGGTCATTGGAGCACTGGCTGCCTCCTGTGTCTCAAGATGTAGATACAACTGACCGTGGTCATTGGAGCACTGGCTGCCTCCTGTGTCTCAAGACGTAGATACAACTGACCAAGGTCATTGGGGAACTAGCTGGCCTTTTGTGTCTCAAGACGTAGATACAACTGACCATGGTCATTGGAGCACTGGCTGCCTCCTGTGTCTCAAGACGTAGATAAAACTGACCGTGGTCATTGGAATACTGGCTGCCTCCTGTGTCTCAAGACGTAGATACAACTGACCGTGGTCATTGGAGCACTGGCTGCCTCTTGTGTCTCAAGACGTAGATACAACTGACCGTGGTCATTGGAGCACTGGCTGCATCCTGTGTCTCAAGATGTAGATACAACTGACCGTGGTCATTGGAGCACTGGCTGCCTCTTGTGTCTCAAGACGTAGATACAACTGACCGTGGTCATTGGAGCACTGGCTGCATCCTGTGTCTCAAGATGTAGATACAACTGACCGTGGTCATTGGAACACTGGCTGCCTCCTGTGCCTCAAGATGTAGATACAACTGACCATGGTCACTAGAGCACTGGCTGCCTCCTGTGTCTCAAGATCTAGATACAACTGACCGTGGTCATTGGAACACTGGCTGCCTCCTGTGTCTCAAGATGTAGATACAACTGACCATGGTCATTGGAGCACTGGCTGCCTCCCGTGTCTCAAGATGTAGATACAACTGACCATGGTCATTGGAGCACTGGCTGCCGCTTGTGTCTCAAGATGTAGATACAACTGACCGTGGTCATTGGAGCACTGGCTGCCGCTTGTGTCTCAAGATGGAGATACCACGGACCGTGGTCATTGGAGCACGGGCTGCCTCCTGTGTCTCAAGATGTAGATACCACGGACCGTGGTCATTGGAGCACTGGCTGCCTCCTGTGTCTCAAGACGTAGATACAACTGACCATGGTCATTGGAGCACTGGCTGCCTCCTGTGTCTCAAGATGTAGATACAACTGACCGTGGTCATTGGAGCACTGGCTGCCTCCTGTGTCTCAAGACATAGATACAACTGACCATGGTCATTGGAGCACTGGCTGCCTCCTGTGTCTCAAGATGTAGATACAACTGACCATGGTCATTGGAGCACTGGCTGCCTCCTGTGTCTCAAGACATAGATACAACTGACCATGGTCATTGGAGCACTGGCTGCCTCCTGTGTCTCAAGACATAGATACAACTGACCATGGTCATTGGAGTACTGGCTGCCTCCTGTGTCTCAAGACATAGATACAACTGACCATGGTCATTGGAGCACTGGCTGCCTCCTGTGTCTCAAGATGTAGATACAACTGACCATGGTCATTGGAGCACTGGCTGCCTCCTGTGTCTCAAGATGTAGATACAACTGACCATGGTCATTGGAGCACTGGCTGCCTCCTGTGTCTCAAGACATAGATACAACTGACCATGGTCATTGGAGCACTGGCTGCCTCCTGTGTCTCAAGACATAGATACAACTGACCACGGTCATTGGAGCACTGGCTGCCTCCTGTGTCTCAAGATGTAGATACAACTGACCATGGTCATTGGAGCACTGGCTGCCTCCTCTGTCTCAAGATGTAGATACAACTGACCGTGGTCATTGGAGCACTGGCTGCCTCCTGTGTCTCAAGATGGAGATACCACGGACCGTGGTCATTGGAGCACTGGCTGCCTCGTGTGTCTCAAGATGTAGATACCACGGACCGTGGTCATTGGAGCACTGGCTGCCTCCTGTGTCTCAAGATGTAGATACAACTGACCGTGGTCATTGGAGCACTGGCTGCCTCCTGTGAGTCAAGATGTAGATACAACTGACCACGGTCATTGGAGCACTGGCTGCCTCCTGTGTCTCCAGATGTAGATACAACTGACCATGGTCATTGGAGCACTGGCTGCCTCCTGTGTCTCAAGACATAGATACCACGGACCGTGGTCATTGGAGCACTGGCTGCCTCCTGTGTCTCAAGACGTAGATACAACTGACCATGGTCATTGGAGCACTGGCTGCCTCCTGTGTCTCAAGACATAGATACAACTGACCACGGTCATTGGAGCACTGGCTGCCTCCTGTGTCTCAAGATGTAGATACAACTGACCATGGTCATTGGAGCACTGGCTGCCTCCTCTGTCTCAAGATGTAGATACAACTGACCGTGGTCATTGGAGCACTGGCTGCCTCCTGTGTCTCAAGATGGAGATACCACGGACCGTGGTCATTGGAGCACTGGCTGCCTCCTGTGTCTCAAGATGTAGATACCACGGACCGTGGTCATTGGAGCACTGGCTGCCTCCTGTGTCTCAAGATGTAGATACAACTGACCGTGGTCATTGGAGCACTGGCTGCCTCCTGTGAGTCAAGATGTAGATACAACTGACCACGGTCATTGGAGCACTGGCTGCCTCCTGTGTCTCCAGATGTAGATACAACTGACCATGGTCATTGGAGCACTGGCTGCCTCCTGTGTCTCAAGACATAGATACCACGGACCGTGGTCATTGGAGCACTGGCTGCCTCCTGTGTCTCAAGACGTAGATACAACTGACCGTGGTCATTGGAGCACTGGCTGCCTCCTGTGTCTCAAGATGTAGATACAACTGACCATGGTCATTGGAGCACTGGCTGCCTCCTGTGTCTCAAGATGTAGATACAACTGACCGTGGTCATTGGAGCACTGGCTGCCTCCTGTGTCTCAAGACGTAGATACAACTGACCAAGGTCATTGGGGAACTAGCTGGCCTTTTGTGTCTCAAGACGTAGATACAACTGACCATGGTCATTGGAGCACTGGCTGCCTCCTGTGAGTCAAGATGTAGATACAACTGACCACGGTCATTGGAGCACTGGCTGCATCCTGTGTCTCAAGATGTAGATACAACTGACCGTGGTCATTGGAGCACTGGCTGCCTCTTGTGTCTCAAGACGTAGATACAACTGACCGTGGTCATTGGAGCACTGGCTGCATCCTGTGTCTCAAGATGTAGATACAACTGACCGTGGTCATTGGAACACTGGCTGCCTCCTGTGCCTCAAGATGTAGATACAACTGACCATGGTCACTAGAGCACTGGCTGCCTCCTGTGTCTCAAGATCTAGATACAACTGACCGTGGTCATTGGAACACTGGCTGCCTCCTGTGTCTCAAGATGTAGATACAACTGACCATGGTCATTGGAGCACTGGCTGCCTCCTGTGTCTCAAGATGTAGATACAACTGACCGTGGTCATTGGAGCACTGGCTGCCGCTTGTGTCTCAAGATGGAGATACCACGGACCGTGGTCATTGGAGCACGGGCTGCCTCCTGTGTCTCAAGATGTAGATACCACGGACCGTGGTCATTGGAGCACTGGCTGCCTCCTGTGTCTCAAGACGTAGATACAACTGACCATGGTCATTGGAGCACTGGCTGCCTCCTGTGTCTCAAGATGTAGATACAACTGACCATGGTCATTGGAGCACTGGCTGCCTCCTGTGTCTCAAGATGTAGATACAACTGACCATGGTCATTGGAGCACTGGCTGCCTCCTGTGTCTCAAGATGTAGATACAACTGACCGTGGTCATTGGAGCACTGGCTGCCTCCTCTGTCTCAAGATGTAGATACAACTGACCATGGTCATTGGAGCACTGGCTGCCTCCTGTGTCTCAAGACATAGATACAACTGACCATGGTCATTGGAGCACTGGCTGCCTCCTGTGTCTCAAGATGTAGATACAACTGACCGTGGTCATTGGAGCACTGGCTGCCTCCTGTGTCTCAAGACGTAGATACAACTGACCATTGTCATTGGAGCACTGGCTGCCTCCTGTGTCTCAAGACGTAGATACAACTGACCATTGTCATTGGAGCACTGGCTGCCTCCTGTGTCTCAAGACGTAGATACAACTGACCATGGTCATTGGAGCACTGGCTGCCTCCTGTGTCTCAAGACGTAGATACAACTGACCATTGTCATTGGAGCACTGGCTGCCTCCTGTGTCTCAAGATGTAGATACAACTGACCATGGTCATTGGAGCACTGGCTGCCTCCTGTGTCTCAAGATGTAGATACAACTGACCATGGTCATTGGGGAACTGGCTGCCTCCTGTGTCTCAAGATGTAGATACAACTGACCATGGTCATTGGAGCACTGGCTGCCTCCTGTGTCTCAAGATGTAGATACAACTGACCATGGTCATTGGGGAACTGGCTGCCTCCTGTGTCTCAAGATGTAGATACAACTGACCGTGGTCATTGGAGCACTGGCTGCCTCCTGTGTCTCAAGATGTAGATACAACTGACCATGGTCATTGGAGCACTGGCTGCCTCCTGTGTCTCAAGATGTAGATACAACTGACCATGGTCATTGGGGAACTGGCTGCCTCCTGTGTCTCAAGATGTAGATACAACTGACCGTGGTCATTGGAGCACTGGCTGCCTCCTGTGTCTCAAGATGTAGATACAACTGACCATGGTCATTGGAGCACTGGCTGCCTCCTCTGTCTCAAGATGTAGATACAACTGACCATGGTCATTGGAACACTGGCTGCCTCCTGTGTCTCAAGATGTAGATACAACTGACCATGGTCATTGGAGCACTGGCTGCCTCCTGTGTCTCAAGATGTAGATACAACTGACCATGGTCATTGGGGAACTGGCTGCCTCCTGTGTCTCAAGATGTAGATACAACTGACCATGGTCATTGGAGCACTGGCTGCCTCCTGTGTCTCAAATGTAGATACAACTGACCATGGTCATTGGAGCACTGGCTGCCTCCTCTGTCTCAAGATGTAGATACAACTGACCATGGTCATTGGAACACTGGCTGCCTCCTGTGTCTCAAGATGTAGATACAACTGACCATGGTCATTGGAGCACTGGCTGCCTCCTGTGTCTCAAGATGTAGATACCACGGACCCTGGTCATTGGAGCACTGGCTGCCTCCTGTGTCTCAAGACGTAGATACAACTGACCATGGTCATTGGAGCACTGGCTGCCTCCTGTGTCTCAAGATGTAGATACAACTGACCATGGTCATTGGAGCACTGGCTGCCTCCTGTGTCTCAAGATGTAGATACAACTGACCATGGTCATTGGAGCACTGGCTGCCTCCTGTGTCTCAAGATGTAGATACAACTGACCATGGTCATTGGAGCACTGGCTGCCTCCTCTGTCTCAAGATGTAGATACAACTGACCATGGTCATTGGAACACTGGCTGCCTCCTGTGTCTCAAGATGTAGATACAACTGACCATGGTCATTGGAGCACTGGCTGCCTCCTGTGTCTCAAGATGTAGATACCACGGACCGTGGTCATTGGAGCACTGGCTGCCTCCTGTGTCTCAAGACGTAGATACAACTGACCATGGTCATTGGAGCACTGGCTGCCTCCTGTGTCTCAAGACGTAGATACAACTGACCATGGTCATTGGAGCACTGGCTGCCTCCTGTGTCTCAAGATGTAGATACAACTGACCGTGGTCATTGGAGCACTGGCTGCCTCCTGTGTCTCAAGATGTAGATACAACTGACCATGGTCATTGGAGCACTGGCTGCCTCCTGTGTCTCAAGATGTAGATACAACTAAACCGTGGTCACTAGAGCACTGGCTGCCTCCTGTGTCTCAAGATGTAGATAACTGACCGTGGTCATTGGAGCACTGGCTGCCTCCTGTGTCTCAAGATGTAGATACAACTGACCGTGGTCATTGGAGCACTGGCTGCCTCCTGTGTCTCAATATCTAGATACAACTGACCGTGGTCATTGGAGCACTGGCTGCCTCCTGTGTCTCAAGACGTAGATACAACTGACCAAGGTCATTGGGGAACTAGCTGGCCTTTTGTGTCTCAAGACGTAGATACAACTGACCATGGTCATTGGAGCACTGGCTGCCTCCTGTGTCTCAAGACGTAGATAAAACTGACCGTGGTCATTGGAATACTGGCTGCCTCCTGTGTCTCAAGACGTAGATACAACTGACCGTGGTCATTGGAGCACTGGCTGCCTCCTGTGTCTCAAGATGTAGATACAACTGACCGTGGTCATTGGAGCACTGGCTGCCTCCTGTGTCTCAAGACGTAGATACAACTGACCGTGGTCATTGGAGAACTGGCTGCCTCCTGTGTCTGAAGATGTAGATACAACTGACCATGGTCACTAGAGCACTGGCTGCCTCCTGTGTCTCAAGATGTAGATACAACTGACCATGGTCATTGGAGCACTGGCTGCCTCCTGTGTCTCAAGATGTAGATACAACTGACCGTGGTCATTGGAGCACTGGCTGCCTCTTGTGTCTCAAGACGTAGATACAACTGACCGTGGTCATTGGAGCACTGGCTGCATCCTGTGTCTCAAGATGTAGATACAACTGACCGTGGTCATTGGAACACTGGCTGCCTCCTGTGTCTCAAGATGTAGATACAACTGACCATGGTCACTAGAGCACTGGCTGCCTCCTGTGTCTCAAGATCTAGATACAACTGACCGTGGTCATTGGAACACTGGCTGCCTCCTGTGTCTCAAGATGTAGATACAACTGACCATGGTCATTGGAGCACTGGCTGCCTCCTGTGTCTCAAGATGTAGATACAACTGACCGTGGTCATTGGAGCACTGGCTGCCTCCTGTGTCTCAAGATGTAGATACAACTGACCATGGTCATTGGAGCACTGGCTGCCTCCTGTGTCTCAAGATGTAGATACAACTGACCGTGGTCATTGGAGCACTGGCTGCCTCCTGTGTCTCAAGATGTAGATACAACTGACCGTGGTCATTGGAGCACTGGCTGCCTCCTGTGTATCAAGATGTAGATACAACTGACCATGGTCATTGGAGCACTGGCTGCCTCCTGTGTCTCAAGATGTAGATACAACTGACCATGGTCATTGGAGCACTGGCTGCCTCCTGTGTCTCAAGATGTAGATACAACTGACCATGGTCATTGGAGCACTGGCTGCCTCCTGTGTCTCAAGATGTAGATGCAACTGACCATGGTCATTGGAGCACTGGCTGCCTCCTGTGTCTCAAGATGTAGATACAACTGACCGTGGTCATTGGAGCACTGGCTGCCTCCTGTGTCTCAAGATGTAGATACAACTGACCGTGGTCATTGGAGCACTGGCTGCCTCCCGTGTCTCAAGATGTAGATACAACTGACCATGGTCATTGGAGCACTGGCTGCCTCCTGTGTCTCAAGATGTAGATACAACTGACCGTGGTCATTGGAGCACTGGCTGCCTCCTGTGTCTCAAGATGTAGATACAACTGACCGTGGTCATTGGAGCACTGGCTGCCTCCTGTGTATCAAGACGTAGATACAACTGACCGTGGTCATTGGAGCACTGGCTGCATCCTGTGTCTAAAGACATAGATACAACTGACCGTGGTCATTGGAACACTGGATGCCTCCTGTGTCTCAAGACATAGATACAACTGACCACGGTCATTTGAGCACTGGATGCCTCCTGTGTCTCAAGACATAGATACAACTGACCATGGTCATTGGAACACTGGCTGCCTCCTGTGAGTCAAGATGTAGATACAACTGACCATGGTCATTGGAGCACTGGCTGCCTCCTGTGTCTCAAGATGTTGATACAACTGACCGTGGTCATTGGAGCACTGGCTGCCTCCTGTGTCTCAAGATGTAGATACAACTGACCATGGTCATTGGGGCACTGGCTGCCTCCTGTATCTCAAGATGTAGATACAACTGACCATGGTCATTGGAGCACTGGCTGCCTCCTGTGTCTCAAGATGTAGATACAACTGACCATGGTCATTGGGGCACTGGCTGCCTCCTGTATCTCAAGATGTAGGTACAACTGACCATGGTCATTGGAGCACTGGCTGCCTCCTGTGTCTCAAGATGTAGATACAACTGACCATGGTCATTGGAGCACTGGCTGCCTCCTGTGTCTCAAGATGTAGATACAACTGACCATGGTCATTGGGGCACTGGCTGCCTCCTGTGTCTCAAGACATAGATACAACTGACCATGGTCATTGGAGCACTGGCTGCCTCCTGTGTCTCAAGATGTAGATACAACTAACCATGGTCATTGGAGCACTGGCTGCCTCCTGTGTCTCAAGACATAGATACAACTGACCATGGTCATTGGAGCACTGGCTGCCTCCTGTGTCTCAAGATGTAGATACAACTGACCGTGGTCATTGGAGCACTGGCTGCCTCCTGTGTCTCAAGATGTAGATACAACTGACCGTGGTCATTGGAGCACTGGCTGCCTCCTGTGTCTCAAGATGTAGATACAACTGACCGTGGTCATTGGAGCACTGGCTGCCTCCTGTGTCTCAAGACATAGATACAACTGACCATGGTCATTGGAGCACTGGCTGCCTCCTGTGTCTCAAGATGTAGATACAACTAACCGTGGTCATTGGAGCACTGGCTGCCTCCTGTGTCTCAAGACATAGATACAACTGACCATGGTCATTGGAGCACTGGCTGCCTCCTGTGTCTCAAGATGTAGATACAACTGACCGTGGTCATTGGAGCACTGGCTGCCTCCTGTGTCTCAAGACATAGATACAACTGACCATGGTCATTGGAGCACTGGCTGCCTCCTGTGTCTCAAGACATAGATACAACTGACCATGGTCATTGGAGCACTGGCTGCCTCCTGTGTCTCAAGATGTAGATACAACTGACCGTGGTCATTGGAACACTGGCTGCCTCGTGTCTCAAGACGTAGATACAACTGACCGTGGTCATTGGAGCCCTGGCTGCATCCTGTGTCTAAAGACACAGATACAACTAACCGTGGTCATTGGAACACTGGATGCCTCCTGTGTCTCAAGACATAGATACAACTGACCACGGTCATTTGAGCACTGGATGCCTCCTGTATCTCAAGATCTAGATAAACTGACCGTGGTCATTGGAGCACTGGCTGCCTCCTGTGTCTCAAGATGTAGATACAACTGACCGTGGTCATTGGAGCACTGGCTGCCTCCTGCATCTCAAGATCTAGATACAACTGACCGTGGTCATTGGAGCACTGGCTGCCTCCTGTGTCTCAAGATGTAGATACAACTGACCATGGTCATTGGAGCACTGGCTGCCTCCTGTGTCTCAAGACGTAGATACAACTGACCGTGGTCATTGGGGCACAGGCTGCCTGTTGTGTCTCAAGATGTAGATACAACTGACCATGGTCATTGGAGCACTGGCTGCCTCCTGTGTCTCAAGACGTAGATAAAACTGACCATGGTCATTGGAGCACAGGCTGCCTCCTGTGTGTCAAGACGTAGATAACTGACCGTGGTCATTGGAGCACTGGCTGCCTCCTGTGTCTCAAGATGTAGATACAACTGACCGTGGTCATTGGAACACTGGCTGCCTCCTGTGTCTCAAGACGTAGATACAACTGACCGTGGTCATTGGAGCACTGGCTGCATCCTGTGTCTAAAGACATAGATACAACTGAGCGTGGTCATTGGAACACTGGCTGCCTCCTGTGTCTCAAGACATAGATACAACTGACCATGGTCATTGGAGCACTGGCTGCCTCCTGTGTCTCAAGATGTAGATACAACTGACCGTGGTCATTGGAGCACTGGCTGCCTCCTGTGTCTCAAGATGTAGATACAACTGACCATGGTCATTGGAACACTGGCTGCCTCCTGTGAGTCAAGATGTAGATACAACTGACCGTGGTCATTGGAGCACTGGCTGCCTCCCGTGTCTCAAGATGTAGATACAACTGACCATGGTCATTGGAACACTGGCTGCCTCCTGTGAGTCAAGATGTAGATACAACTGACCGTGGTCATTGGAGCACTGGCTGCCTCCTGTGTCTCAAGATGTAGATACAACTGACCGTGGTCATTGGAGCACTGGCTGCCTCCTGTGTCTCAAGATGTAGATACAACTGACCATGGTCATTGGAGCACTGGCTGCCTCCTGTGTCTCAAGACATAGATACAACTGACCGTGGTCATTGGAGCACTGGCTGCCTCCTGTGTCTCAAGACATAGATACAACTGACCGTGGTCATTGGAGCACTGGCTGCCTCCTGTGTCTCAAGACATAGATACAACTGACCGTGGTCATTGGAGCACTGGCTGCCTCCTGTGTCTCAAGACATAGATACAACTGACCATGGTCATTGGAGCACTGGCTGCCTCCTGTGTCTCAAGATGTAGATACAACTGACCGTGGTCATTGGAGCACTGGCTGCCTCCTGTGTCTCAAGATGTAGATACAACTGACCATGGTCATTGGAACACTGGCTGCCTCCTGTGAGTCAAGATGTAGATACAACTGACCGTGGTCATTGGAGCACTGGCTGCCTCCCGTGTCTCAAGATGTAGATACAACTGACCATGGTCATTGGAACACTGGCTGCCTCCTGTGAGTCAAGATGTAGATACAACTGACCGTGGTCATTGGAGCACTGACTGCCTCCCGTGTCTCAAGATGTAGATACAACTGACCGTGGTCATTGGAGCACTGGCTGCCTCCTGTGTCTCAAGATGTAGATACAACTGACCATGGTCATTGGAGCACTGGCTGCCTCCTGTGTCTCAAGATGTAGATACAACTGACCGTGGTCATTGGAGCACTGGCTGCCTCCTGTGTCTCAAGATGTAGATACAACTGACCATGGTCATTGGAGCACTGGCTGCCTCCTGTGTCTCAAGACATAGATACAACTGACCGTGGTCATTGGAGCACTGGCTGCCTCCTGTGTCTCAAGACATAGATACAACTGACCGTGGTCATTGGAGCACTGGCTGCCTCCTGTGTCTCAAGACATAGATACAACTGACCATGGTCATTGGAGCACTGGCTGCCTCCTGTGTCTCAAGATCTAGATACAACTGACCGTGGTCATTGGAGCACTGGCTGCCTCCTGTGTCTCAAGACATAGATACAACTGACCGTGGTCATTGGAACACTGGATGCCTCCTGTGTCTCAAGACATAGATACAACTGACCACGGTCATTTGAGCACTGGCTGCCACCTGTGTCTCAAGACATAGATACAACTGACCATGGTCATTGGAGCACTGGCTGCCTCCTGTGTCTCAAGATGTAGATACAACTGACCGTGGTCATTGGAGCACTGGCTGCCTCCTGTGTCTCAAGATGTAGATACAACTGACCATGGTCATTGGAGCACTGGCTGCCTCCTGTGTCTCAAGATGTAGATACAACTGACCGTGGTCATTGGAGCACTGGCTGCCTCCTGTGTCTCAAGATGTAGATACAACTGACCGTGGTCATTGGAGCACTGGCTGCCTCCTGTGTCTCAAGATGTAGATACAACTGACCGTGGTCATTGGAGCACTGGCTGCCTCCTGTGTCTCAAGATGTAGATACAACTGACCATGGTCATTGGAGCACTGGCTGCCTCCTGTGTCTCAAGATGTAGATACAACTGACCATGGTCATTGGAGCACTGGCTGCCTCCCGTGTCTCAAGATGTAGATACAACTGACCATGGTCATTGGAACACTGGCTGCCTCCTGTGTCTCAAGATGTAGATACAACTGACCGTGGTCATTGGAGCACTGGCTGCCTCCTGTGTCTCAAGATGTAGATACAACTGACCGTGGTCATTGGAGCACTGGCTGCCTCCCGTGTCTCAAGATGTAGATACAACTGACCATGGTCATTGGAACACTGGCTGCCTCCTGTGTCTCAAGATGTAGATACAACTGACCGTGGTCATTGGAGCACTGGCTGCCTCCTGTGTCTCAAGATGTAGATACAACTGACCATGGTCATTGGAGCACTGGCTGCCTCCTGTGTCTCAAGATGTAGATACAACTGACCATGGTCATTGGAGCACTGGCTGCCCCCGTGTCTCAAGATGTAGATACAACTGACCATGGTCATTGGAACACTGGCTGCCTCCTGTGTCTCAAGATGTAGATACAACTGACCATGGTCATTGGAGCACTGGCTGCCTCCTGTGTCTCAAGATGTAGATACAACTGACCGTGGTCATTGGAGCACTGGCTGCCTCCTGTGTCTCAAGATGTAGATACAACTGACCATGGTCATTGGAGCACTGGCTGCATCCTGTGTCTCAAGATGTAGATACAACTGACCATGGTCATTGGAGCACTGGCTGCCTCCTGTGTCTCAAGACATAGATACAACTGACCGTGGTCATTGGAGCACTGGCTGCCTCCTGTGTCTCAAGATGTAGATACAACTGACCATGGTCATTGGAGCACTGGCTGCCTCCTGTGTCTCAAGATGTAGATACAACTGACCGTGGTCATTGGAGCACTGGCTGCCTCCTGTGTCTCAAGACATAGATACAACAGACCGTGGTCATTGGAGCACTGGCTGCCTCCTCTGTCTCAAGACATAGATACAACTGACCATGGTCATTGGAGCACTGGCTGCCTCCTGTCTCTCAAGATGTAGATACAACTGACCGTGGTCATTGGAGCACTGGCTGCCTCCTGTGTCTCAAGATGTAGATACAACTGACCGTGGTCATTGGAGCACTGGCTGCCTCCTGTGTCTCAAGACATAGATACAACTGACCGTGGTCATTGGAGCACTGGCTGCCTCCTGTGTCTCAAGATGTAGATACAACTGACCGTGGTCATTGGAGCACTGGCTGCCTCCTGTGTCTCAAGATGTAGATACAACTGACCATGGTCATTGGAGCACTGGCTGCCTCCTGTGTCTCAAGATGTAGATACAACTGACCGTGGTCATTGGAACACTGGCTGCCTCTTGTGTCTCAAGACGTAGATACAACTGACCGTGGTCATTGGAGCACTGGCTGCATCCTGTGTCTAAAGACATAGATACAACTGACCATGTTCATTGGACCACTGGCTGCCTCCTGTGTCTAAAGACATAGATACAACTGACCGTGGTCATTGGAGCACTGGCTGCATCCTGTGTCTAAAGACATAGATACAACTGACCGTGGTCATTGGAACACTGGATGCCTCCTGTGTCTCAAGACATAGATACAACTGACCACGGTCATTTGAGCACTGGATGCCTCCTGTGTCTCAAGACATAGATACAACTGACCATGGTCATTGGAGCACTGGCTGCCTCCCGTGTCTCAAGATGTAGATACAACTGACCGTGGTCATTGGAGCACTGGCTGCCTCCTGTGTCTCAAGATGTAGATACAACTGAACATGGTCATTGGAGCACTGGCTGCCTCCTGTGTCTCAAGATCTAGATACAATTGACCATGGTCATTGGAGCACTGGCTGCCTCCTGTGTCTCAAGATGTAGATACAACTGACCGTGGTCATTGGAGCACTGGCTGCCTGCTGTGTCTCAAGACATAGATACAACTGACCATGGTCATTGGAGCACTGGCTGCCTCCTGTGTCTCAAGACATAGATACAACTGACCATGGTCATTGGAGCACTGGCTGCCTCCTGTGTATCAAGATGTAGATACAACTGACCGTGGTCATTGGAGCACTGGCTGCCTCCTGTGTCTCAAGATCTAGATAAAACTGACCATGGTCATTGGAGCACTGGCTGCCTCCTGTGTCTCAAGATGTAGATACAACTGACCGTGGTCATTGGAGCACTGGCTGCCTCCTGTGTCTCAAGATGTAGATACAACTGACCGTGGTCATTGGAGCACTGGCTGCCTCCTGTGTCTCAAGATGTAGATACAACTGACCATGGTCATTGGGGCACTGGCTGCCTCCTGTATCTCAAGATCTAGATACAACTGACCGTGGTCATTGGAGCACTGGCTGCCTCCTGTGTCTCAAGATGTAGATACAACTGACCGTGGTCATTGGAGCACTGGCTGCCTCCTGTGTCTCAAGACATAGATACAACTGACCATGGTCATTGGAGCACTGGCTGCCTCCTGTGCCTCAAGATGTAGATACAACTGACCGTGGTCATTGGAGCACTGGCTGCCTCCTGTGTCTCAAGACATAGATACAACTGACCATGGTCATTGGAGCACTGGCTGGCCTCCTGTGTCTCAAGATGTAGATACAACTGACCATGGTCATTGGAGCACTGGCTGCCTCCTGTGTCTCAAGATGTAGATACAACTGACCGTGGTCATTGGAACACTGGCTGCCTCCTGTGTCTCAAGATGTAGATACAACTGACCGTGGTCATTGGAGCACTGGCTGCCTCCTGTGTCTCAAGACATAGATACAACTGACCGTGGTCATTGGAGCACTGGCTGCATCCTGTGTCTAAAGACATAGATACAACTGACCGTGGTCATTGGAGCACTGGCTGCATCCTGTGTCTAAAGACATAGATACAACTGACCGTGGTCATTGGAGCACTGGCTGCATCCTGTGTCTAAAGACATAGATACAACTGACCATGGTCATTGGAGCACTGGCTGCCTCCTGTGTCTCAAGATGTAGATACAACTGACCGTGGTCATTGGAGCACTGGCTGCCTCCTGTGTCTCAAGACATAGATACAACTGACCATGGTCATTGGAGCACTGGCTGCCTCCTGTGTCTCAAGATGTAGATACAACTGACCGTGGTCATTGGAGCACTGGCTGCCTCCTGTGTCTCAAGACATAGATACAACTGACCGTGGTCATTGGAGCACTGGCTGCCTCCTGTGTCTCAAGACATAGATACAACTGACCATGGTCATTGGAGCACTGGCTGCCTCCTGTGTATCAAGATGTAGATACAACTGACCGTGGTCATTGGAACACTGGCTGCCTCCTGTGTCTCAAGATGTAGATACAACTGACCGTGGTCATTGGAACACTGGCTGCCTCCTGTGTCTCAAGACATAGATACAACTGACCGTGGTCATTGGAGCACTGGCTGCATCCTGTGTCTAAAGACATAGATACAACTGACCGTGGTCATTGGAGCACTGGCTGCATCCTGTGTCTAAAGACATAGATACAACTGACCATGGTCATTGGAGCACTGGCTGCCTCCTGTGTCTCAAGATGTAGATACAACTGACCATGGTCATTGGAGCACTGGCTGCCTCCTGTGTCTCAAGATGTAGATACAACTGACCATGGTCATTGGAGCACTGGCTGCCTCCTGTGTCTCAAGATGTAGATACAACTGACCATGGTCATTGGAGCACTGGCTGCCTCCTGTGTCTCAAGATGTAGATACAACTGACCGTGGTCATTGGAGCACTGGCTGCCTCCTGTGTCTCAAGATGTAGATACAACTGACCGTGGTCATTGGAGCACTGGCTGCCTCCTGTGTCTCAAGACATAGATACAACTGACCATGGTCATTGGAGCACTGGCTGCCTCCTGTGTCTCAAGATGTAGATACAACTGACCGTGGTCATTGGAACACTGGCTGCCTCCTGTGTCTCAAGATGTAGATACAACTGACCGTGGTCATTGGAGCACTGGCTGCCTCCTGTGTCTCAAGATGTAGATACAACTGACCATGGTCATTGGAGCACTGGCTGCCTCCTGTGTCTCAAGATGTAGATACAACTGACCATGGTCATTGGAGCACTGGCTGCCTCCTGTGTCTCAAGATGTAGATACAACTGACCGTGGTCATTGGAGCACTGGCTGCCTCCTGTGTCTCAAGATGTAGATACAACTGACCATGGTCATTGGAGCACTGGCTGCCTCCTGTGTCTCAAGATGTAGATACAACTGACCATGGTCATTGGAGCACTGGCTGCCTCCTGTGTCTCAAGATGTAGATACAACTGACGGTGGTCATTGGAGCACTGGCTGCCTCCTGTGTCTCAAGACATAGATACAACTGACCATGGTCATTGGAGCACTGGCTGCCTCCTGTGTCTCAAGATGTAGATACAACTGACCGTGGTCATTGGAACACTGGCTGCCTCCTGTGTCTCAAGATGTAGATACAACTGACCGTGGTCATTGGAGCACTGGCTGCCTCCTGTGTCTCAAGATGTAGATACAACTGACCATGGTCATTGGAGCACTGGCTGCCTCCTGTATCTCAAGATGTAGATACAACTGACCATGGTCATTGGAGCACTGGCTGCCTCCTGTATCTCAAGATGTAGATACAACTGACCATGGTCATTGGAGCACTGGCTGCCTCCTGCATCTCAAGATCTAGATACAACTGACCGTGGTCATTGGAGCACTGGCTGCCTCCTGTATCTCAAGATGTAGATACAACTGACCGTGGTCATTGGAGCACTGGCTGCCTCCTGCATCTCAAGATCTAGATACAACTGACCGTGGTCATTGGAGCACTGGCTGCCTCCTGTGTCTCAAGACGTAGATACAACTGACCATGGTCATTGGAGCACTGGCTGCCTCCTGTGTCTCAAGACGTAGATAAAACTGACCATGGTCATTGGAGCACTGGCTGCCTCCTGTGTCTCAAGATGTAGATACAACTGACCGTGGTCATTGGAGCACTGGCTGCCTCCTGTGTCTCAAGACATAGATACAACTGACCATGGTCATTGGAGCACTGGCTGCCTCCTGTGTCTCAAGATGTAGAGACAACTGACCGTGGTCATTGGAGCACTGGCTGCCTCCTGTGTCTCAAGATGTAGATACAACTGACCGTGGTCATTGGAACACTGGCCGCCTCCTGTGTCTCAAGACGTAGATACAACTGACCGTGGTCATTGGAGCACTGGCTGCATCCTGTGTCTAAAGACATAGATACAACTGACCGTGGTCATTGGAACACTGGCTGCCTCCTGTGTCTCAAGACATAGATACAACTGACCATGGTCATTGGAGCACTGGCTGCCTCCTGTGTCTCAAGATGTAGATACAACTGACCGTGGTCATTGGAGCACTGGCTGCCTCCTGTGTCTCAAGATGTAGATACAACTGACCGTGGTCATTGGAGCACTGGCTGCCTCCTGTGTCTCAAGATGTATATACAACTGACCATGGTCATTGGAACACTGGCTGCCTCCTGTGAGTCAAGATGTAGATACAACTGACCGTGGTCATTGGAGCACTGGCTGCCTCCCGTGTCTCAAGATGTAGATACAACTGACCTTGGTCATTGGAACACTGGCTGCCTCCTGTGAGTCAAGATGTAGATACAACTGACCGTGGTCATTGGAGCACTGGCTGCCTCCCGTGTCTCAAGATGTAGATACAACTGACCGTGGTCATTGGAGCACTGGCTGCCTCCTGTGTCTCAAGATGTAGATACAACTGACCATGGTCATTGGAGCACTGGCTGCCTCCTGTGTCTCAAGATGTAGATACAACTGGCCATGGTCATTGGAACACTGGATGCCTCCTGTGTCTCAAGACATAGATACAACTGACCACGGTCATTTGAGCACTGGATGCCTCCTGTGTCTCAAGACATAGATACAACTGACCATGGTCATTGGAGCACTGGCTGCCTCCTGTGTCTCAAGACATAGATACAACTGACCATGGTCATTGGAGCACTGGCTGCCTCCTGTGTCTCAAGATGTAGATACAACTGACCGTGGTCATTGGAGCACTGGCTGCCTCCTGTGTCTCAAGATGTAGATAAAACTGACCATTGTCATTGGAGCACTGGCTGCCTCCCGTGTCTCAAGATGAAGATACAACTGACCGTGGTCATTGGAGCACTGGCTGCCTCCTGTGTCTCAAGATGTAGATACAACTGACCGTGGTCATTGGAGCACTGGCTGCCTCCTGTGTCTCAAGATGTAGATACAACTGACCGTGGTCATTGGAGCACTGGCTGCCTCCCGTGTCTCAAGATGTAGATACAACTGACCGTGGTCATTGGAGCACTGGCTGCCTCCTGTGTCTCAAGATGTAGATACAACTGACCGTGGTCATTGGAGCACTGGCTGCCTCCTGTGTCTCAAGATGTAGATACAACTGACCGTGGTCATTGGAGCACTGGCTGCCTCCTGTGTCTCAAGATGTAGATACAACTTACCATGGTCATTGGAACACTGGCTGCCTCCTGTGAGTCAAGATGTAGATACAACTGACCATGGTCATTGGAGCACTGGCTGCCTCCCGTGTCTCAAGATGTAGATACAACTGACCGTGGTCATTGGAGCACTGGCTGCCTCCTGTGTCTCAAGATGTAGATACAACTGACCGTGGTCATTGGAGCACTGGCTGCCTCCTGTGTCTCAAGATGTAGATACAACTGACCGTGGTCATTGGAGCACTGGCTGCCTCCTGTGTCTCAAGACATAGATACAACTGACCATGGTCATTGGAGCACTGGCTGCCTCCTGTGTCTCAAGACATAGATACAACTGACCATGGTCATTGGAGCACTGGCTGCCTCCTGTGTCTCAAGATGTAGATACAACTGACCGTGGTCATTGGAGCACTGGCTGCCTCCTGTGTCTCAAGACATAGATACAACTGACCGTGGTCATTGGAGCACTGGCTGCCTCCTGTGTCTCAAGACATAGATACAACTGACCATGGTCATTGGAGCACTGGCTGCCTCCTGTGTATCAAGACATAGATACAACTGACCATGGTCATTGAAGCACTGGCTGCCTCCTGTGTCTCAAGACATAGATACAACTGACCGTGGTCATTGGAGCACTGGCTGCATCCTGTGTCTAAAGACATAGATACAACTGACCGTGGTCATTGGAGCACTGGCTGCATCCTGTGTCTAAAGACATAGATACAACTGACCGTGGTCATTGGAACACTGGCTGCCTCCTGTGTCTCAAGATGTAGATACAACTGACCGTGGTCATTGGAGCACTGGCTGCCTCCTGTGTCTCAAGATGTAGATACAACTGACCATGGTCATTGGAGCACTGGCTGCCTCCTGTATCTCAAGATGTAGATACAACTGACCGTGGTCATTGGAGCACTGGCTGCCTCCTGTGTCTCAAGATGTAGATACAACTGACCATGGTCATTGGAGCACTGGCTGCCTCCTGTATCTCAAGATGTAGATACAACTGACCATGGTCATTGGAGCACTGGCTGCCTCCTGTATCTCAAGATGTAGATACAACTGACCATGGTCATTGGAGCACTGGCTGCCTCCTGTATCTCAAGATGTAGATACAACTGACCATGGTCATTGGAGCACTGGCTGCCTCCTGTGTCTCAAGATGTAGATACAACTGACCGTGGTCATTGGAGCACTGGCTGCCTCCTGTGTCTCAAGACATAGATACAACTGACCATGGTCATTGGAGCACTGGCTGCCTCCTGTGTCTCAAGATGTAGATACAACTGGCCATGGTCATTGGAACACTGGATGCCTCCTGTGTCTCAAGACATAGATACAACTGACCACGGTCATTTGAGCACTGGATGCCTCCTGTGTCTCAAGACATAGATACAACTGACCATGGTCATTGGAGCACTGGCTGCCTCCTGTGTCTCAAGACATAGATACAACTGACCATGGTCATTGGAGCACTGGCTGCCTCCTGTGTCTCAAGATGTAGATACAACTGACCGTGGTCATTGGAGCACTGGCTGCCTCCTGTGTCTCAAGATGTAGATAAAACTGACCATTGTCATTGGAGCACTGGCTGCCTCCCGTGTCTCAAGATGAAGATACAACTGACCGTGGTCATTGGAGCACTGGCTGCCTCCTGTGTCTCAAGATGTAGATACAACTGACCGTGGTCATTGGAGCACTGGCTGCCTCCTGTGTCTCAAGATGTAGATACAACTGACCGTGGTCATTGGAGCACTGGCTGCCTCCCGTGTCTCAAGATGTAGATACAACTGACCGTGGTCATTGGAGCACTGGCTGCCTCCTGTGTCTCAAGATGTAGATACAACTGACCGTGGTCATTGGAGCACTGGCTGCCTCCTGTGTCTCAAGATGTAGATACAACTGACCGTGGTCATTGGAGCACTGGCTGCCTCCTGTGTCTCAAGATGTAGATACAACTTACCATGGTCATTGGAACACTGGCTGCCTCCTGTGAGTCAAGATGTAGATACAACTGACCATGGTCATTGGAGCACTGGCTGCCTCCCGTGTCTCAAGATGTAGATACAACTGACCGTGGTCATTGGAGCACTGGCTGCCTCCTGTGTCTCAAGATGTAGATACAACTGACCGTGGTCATTGGAGCACTGGCTGCCTCCTGTGTCTCAAGATGTAGATACAACTGACCGTGGTCATTGGAGCACTGGCTGCCTCCTGTGTCTCAAGACATAGATACAACTGACCATGGTCATTGGAGCACTGGCTGCCTCCTGTGTCTCAAGACATAGATACAACTGACCATGGTCATTGGAGCACTGGCTGCCTCCTGTGTCTCAAGATGTAGATACAACTGACCGTGGTCATTGGAGCACTGGCTGCCTCCTGTGTCTCAAGACATAGATACAACTGACCGTGGTCATTGGAGCACTGGCTGCCTCCTGTGTCTCAAGACATAGATACAACTGACCATGGTCATTGGAGCACTGGCTGCCTCCTGTGTATCAAGACATAGATACAACTGACCATGGTCATTGAAGCACTGGCTGCCTCCTGTGTCTCAAGACATAGATACAACTGACCGTGGTCATTGGAGCACTGGCTGCATCCTGTGTCTAAAGACATAGATACAACTGACCGTGGTCATTGGAGCACTGGCTGCATCCTGTGTCTAAAGACATAGATACAACTGACCGTGGTCATTGGAACACTGGCTGCCTCCTGTGTCTCAAGATGTAGATACAACTGACCGTGGTCATTGGAGCACTGGCTGCCTCCTGTGTCTCAAGATGTAGATACAACTGACCATGGTCATTGGAGCACTGGCTGCCTCCTGTATCTCAAGATGTAGATACAACTGACCGTGGTCATTGGAGCACTGGCTGCCTCCTGTGTCTCAAGATGTAGATACAACTGACCATGGTCATTGGAGCACTGGCTGCCTCCTGTATCTCAAGATGTAGATACAACTGACCATGGTCATTGGAGCACTGGCTGCCTCCTGTATCTCAAGATGTAGATACAACTGACCATGGTCATTGGAGCACTGGCTGCCTCCTGTATCTCAAGATGTAGATACAACTGACCATGGTCATTGGAGCACTGGCTGCCTCCTGTGTCTCAAGATGTAGATACAACTGACCGTGGTCATTGGAGCACTGGCTGCCTCCTGTGTCTCAAGACATAGATACAACTGACCATGGTCATTGGAGCACTGGCTGCCTCCTGTGTCTCAAGATGTAGATACAACTGACCGTGGTCATTGGAGCACTGGCTGCCTCCTGTGTCTCAAGACATAGATACAACTGACCATGGTCATTGGAGCACTGGCTGCCTCCTGTGTCTCAAGATGTAGATACAACTGACCGTGGTCATTGGAGCACTGGCTGCCTCCTGTGTCTCAAGACATAGATACAACTGACCATGGTCATTGGAGCACTGGCTGCCTCCTGTGTCTCAAGATGTAGATACAACTGACCGTGGTCATTGGAGCACTGGCTGCCTCCTGTGTCTCATGACATAGATACAACTGACCATGGTCATTGGAGCACTGGCTGCCTCTTGTGTCTCAAGACGTAGATACAACTGACCGTGGTCATTGGAGCCCTGGCTGCATCCCGTGTCTAAAGACATAGATACAACTGACCGTGGTCATTGGAACACTGGATGCCTCCTGTGTCTCAAGACATAGATACAACTGACCACGGTCATTTGAGCACTGGATGCCTCCTGTATATCAAGATCTAGATAAACTGACCGTGGTCATTGGAGCACTGGCTGCCTCCTGTGTCACAAGATGTAGATACAACTGACCGTGGTCATTGGAGCACTGGCTGCCTCCTGCATCTCAAGATCTAGATACAACTGACCGTGGTCATTGGAGCACTGGCTGCCTCCTGTGTCTCAAGACGTAGATACAACTGACCATGGTCATTGGAGCACTGGCTGCCTCCTGTGTCTCAAGACGTAGATAAAACAGACCATGGTCATTGGAGCACTGGCTGCCTCCTGTGTCTCAAGATGTAGATACAACTGACCGTGGTCATTGGAGCACTGGCTGCCTCCTGTGTCTCAAGACATAGATACAACTGACCATGGTCATTGGAGCACTGGCTGCCTCCTGTGTCTCAAGATGTAGAGACAACTGACCGTGGTCATTGGAGCACTGGCTGCCTCCTGTGTCTCAAGATGTAGATACAACTGACCGTGGTCATTGGAACACTGGCCGCCTCCTGTGTCTCAAGACGTAGATACAACTGACCGTGGTCATTGGAGCACTGGCTGCATCCTGTGTCTAAAGACATAGATACAACTGACCGTGGTCATTGGAACACTGGCTGCCTCCTGTGTCTCAAGACATAGATACAACTGACCATGGTCATTGGAGCACTGGCTGCTTCCTGTGTCTCAAGATGTAGATACAACTGACCGTGGTCATTGGAGCACTGGCTGCCTCCTGTGTCTCAAGATGTAGATACAACTGACCGTGGTCATTGGAGCACTGGCTGCCTCCTGTGTCTCAAGATGTAGATACAACTGACCATGGTCATTGGAACACTGGCTGCCTCCTGTGAGTCAAGATGTAGATACAACTGACCGTGGTCATTGGAGCACTGGCTGCCTCCCGTGTCTCAAGATGTAGATACAACTGACCATGGTCATTGGAACACTGGCTGCCTCCTGTGAGTCAAGATGTAGATACAACTGACCGTGGTCATTGGAGCACTGGCTGCCTCCCGTGTCTCAAGATGTAGATACAACTGACCGTGGTCATTGGAGCACTGGCTGCCTCCTGTGTCTCAAGATGTAGATACAACTGACCATGGTCATTGGAGCACTGGCTGCCTCCTGTGTCTCAAGATGTAGATACAACTGGCCATGGTCATTGGAACACTGGATGCCTCCTGTGTCTCAAGACATAGATACAACTGACCACGGTCATTTGAGCACTGGATGCCTCCTGTGTCTCAAGACATAGATACAACTGACCATGGTCATTGGAGCACTGGCTGCCTCCTGTGTCTCAAGACATAGATACAACTGACCATGGTCATTGGAGCACTGGCTGCCTCCTGTGTCTCAAGATGTAGATACAACTGACCGTGGTCATTGGAGCACTGGCTGCCTCCTGTGTCTCAAGATGTAGATAAAACTGACCATGGTCATTGGAGCACTGGCTGCCTCCCGTGTCTCAAGATGAAGATACAACTGACCGTGGTCATTGGAGCACTGGCTGCCTCCTGTGTCTCAAGATGTAGATACAACTGACCGTGGTCATTGGAGCACTGGCTGCCTCCTGTGTCTCAAGATGTAGATACAACTGACCGTGGTCATTGGAGCACTGGCTGCCTCCCGTGTCTCAAGATGTAGATACAACTGACCGTGGTCATTGGAGCACTGGCTGCCTCCTGTGTCTCAAGATGTAGATACAACTGACCGTGGTCATTGGAGCACTGGCTGCCTCCTGTGTCTCAAGATGTAGATACAACTGACCATGGTCATTGGAACACTGGCTGCCTCCTGTGAGTCAAGATGTAGATACAACTGACCATGGTCATTGGAGCACTGGCTGCCTCCCGTGTCTCAAGATGTAGATACAACTGACCGTGGTCATTGGAGCACTGGCTGCCTCCTGTGTCTCAAGATGTAGATACAACTGACCGTGGTCATTGGAGCACTGGCTGCCTCCTGTGTCTCAAGATGTAGATACAACTGACCGTGGTCATTGGAGCACTGGCTGCCTCCTGTGTCTCAAGATGTAGATACAACTGACCGTGGTCATTGGAGCACTGGCTGCCTCCTGTGTCTCAAGATGTAGATACAACTGACCATGGTCATTGGAGCACTGGCTGCCTCCTGTGTCTCAAGATGTAGATACAACTGACCATGGTCATTGGAGCACTGGCTGCCTCCCGTGTCTCAAGATGTAGATACAACTGACCATGGTCATTGGAACACTGGCTGCCTCCTGTGTCTCAAGATGTAGATACAACTGACCGTGGTCATTGGAGCACTGGCTGCCTCCTGTGTCTCAAGATGTAGATACAACTGACCATGGTCATTGGAGCACTGGCTGCCTCCCGTGTCTCAAGATGTAGATACAACTGACCGTGGTCATTGGAGCACTGGCTGCCTCCTGTGTCTCAAGATGTAGATACAACTGACCGTGGTCATTGGAGCACTGGCTGCCTCCTGTGTCTCAAGATGTAGATACAACTGACCGTGGTCATTGGAGCACTGGCTGCCTCCTGTGTCTCAAGATGTAGATACAACTGACCGTGGTCATTGGAGCACTGGCTGCCTCCTGTGTCTCAAGATGTAGATACAACTGACCATGGTCATTGGAACACTGGCTGCCTCCTGTGTCTCAAGATGTAGATACAACTGACCATGGTCATTGGAGCACTGGCTGCCTCCTGTGTCTCAAGATGTAGATACAACTGACCGTGGTCATTGGAGCACTGGCTGCCTCCTGTGTCTCAAGATGTAGATACAACTGACCGTGGTCATTGGAGCACTGGCTGCATCCTGTGTCTCAAGATGTAGATACAACTGACCATGGTCATTGGAGCACTGGCTGCCTCCTGTGTCTCACGACATAGATACAACTGACCATGGTCATTGGAGCACTGGCTGCCTCCTGTGTCTCAAGATGTAGATACAACTGACCATGGTCATTGGAGCACTGGCTGCCTCCTGTGTCTCAAGATGTAGATACCACGGACCGTGGTCATTGGAGCACTGGCTGCCTCCTGTGTCTCAAGACGTAGATACAACTGACCATGGTCATTGGAGCACTGGCTGCCTCCTGTGTCTCAAGATGTAGATACCACGGACCGTGGTCATTGGAGCACTGGCTGCCTCCTGTGTCTCAAGACGTAGATACAACTGACCATGGTCATTGGAGCACTGGCTGCCTCCTGTGTCTCAAGATGTAGATACCACGGACCGTGGTCACTGGAACACTGGCTGCCTCTTGTGTCTCAAGATGTAGATACAACTGACCATGGTCATTGGAGCACTGGCTGCCTCCTGTGTCTCAAGATGTAGATACCACGGACCGTGGTCATTGGAGCACTGGCTGCCTCCTGTGTCTCAAGACGTAGATACAACTGACCATGGTCATTGGAGCACTGGCTGCCTCCTGTGTCTCAAGATGTAGATACCACGGACCGTGGTCATTGGAACACTGGCTGCCTCCTGTGTCTCAAGATGTAGATACAACTGACCGTGGTCATTGGAACACTGGCTGCCTCTTGTGTCTCAAGATGTAGATACAACTGACCATGGTCATTGGAGCACTGGCTGCCTCCTGTGTCTCAAGATGTAGATACAACTGACCATGGTCATTGGAGCACTGGCTGCCTCCTGTGTCTCAAGATGTAGATACAACTGACCATGGTCATTGGAGCACTGGCTGACTCCTGTGTCTCAAGATGTAGATACAACTGACCATGGTCATTGGAGCACTGGCTGCCTCCTGTGTCTCAAGATGTAGATACAACTGACCATGGTCATTGGAGCACTGGCTGCCTCCTCTGTCTCAAGATGTAGATACAACTGACCATGGTCATTGGAACACTGGCTGCCTCCTGTGTCTCAAGATGTAGATACAACTGACCATGGTCATTGGAGCACTGGCTGCCTCCTGTGTCTCAAGATGTAGATACAACTGACCGTGGTCATTGGAGCACTGGCTGCCTCCTGTGTCTCAAGTTGTAGATACAACTGACCGTGGTCATTGGAGCACTGGCTGCCTCCTGTGTCTCAAGACGTAGATACAACTGACCGTGGTCATTGGAGAACTGGCTGCCTCCTGTGTCTCAAGATGTAGATACAACTGACCATGGTCACTAGAGCACTGGCTGCCTCCTGTGTCTCAAGATGTAGATACAACTGGCCATGGTCATTGGAGCACTGGCTGCCTCCTGTGTCTCAAGATGTAGATACAACTGACCGTGGTCATTGGAGCACTGGCTGCCTCTTGTGTCTCAAGACGTAGATACAACTGACCGTGGTCATTGGAGCACTGGCTGCATCCTGTGTCTCAAGATGTAGATACAACTGACCGTGGTCATTGGAACACTGGCTGCCTCCTGTGTCTCAAGATGTAGATACAACTGACCGTGGTCATTGGAACACTGGCTGCCTCCTGTGTCTCAAGATGTAGATACAACTGACCATGGTCATTGGAGCACTGGCTGCCTCCTGTGTCTCAAGATGTAGATACAACTGACCAAGGTCATTGGAGCACTGGCTGCATCCTGTGTCTCAAGATGTAGATACAACTGACCAAGGTCATTGGAGCACTGGCTGCATCCTGTGTCTCAAGATGTAGATACAACTGACCGTGGTCATTGGAACACTGGCTGCCTCTTGTGTCTCAAGATGTAGATACAACTGACCGTGGTCATTGGAACACTGGCTGCCTCCTGTGTCTCAAGATGTAGATACAACTGACCATGGTCATTGGAGCACTGGCTGCCTCCTGTGTCTCAAGATGTAGATACAACTGACCGTGGTCATTGGAACACTGGCTGCCTCTTGTGTCTCAAGATGTAGATACAACTGACCGTGGTCATTGGAACACTGGCTGCCTCCTGTGTCTCAAGATGTAGATACAACTGACCATGGTCATTGGAGCACTGGCTGCCTCCTGTGTCTCAAGATGTAGATACAACTGACCAAGGTCATTGGAGCACTGGCTGCATCCTGTGTCTCAAGATGTAGATACAACTGACCGTGGTCATTGGAACACTGGCTGCCTCCTGTGTCTCAAGATGTAGATACAACTGACCATGGTCATTGGAGCACTGGCTGCCTCCTGTGTCTCAAGATGTAGATACAACTGACCAAGGTCATTGGAGCACTGGCTGCCTCCTGTGTCTCAAGACGTAGATACAACTGACCGTGGTCATTGGAACACTGGCTGCCTCCTGTGTCTCAAGATGTAGATACAACTGACCGTGGTCATTGGAGCACTGGCTGCCTCCTGTGTCTCAAGATGTAGATACAACTGACCAAGGTCATTGGAGCACTGGCTGCATCCTGTGTCTCAAGATGTAGATACAACTGACCGTGGTCATTGGAACACTGGCTGCCTCTTGTGTCTCAAGACGTAAGACGTAGATACAACTGACCGTGGTCAATGGAGCACTGGCTGCATCCTGTGTCTAAAGACATAGATACAACTGACCGTGGTCATTGGAGCACTGGCTGCCTCCTGTGTCTCAAGACATAGATACAACTGACCACGGTCATTTGAGCACTGGATGCCTCCTGTGTCTCAAGACATAGATACAACTGACCGTGGTCATTGGAGCACTGGCTGCTTCCTGTGTCTAAAGACATAGATACAACTGACCGTGGTCATTGGAGCACTGGCTGCCTCCTGTGTCTCAAGACATAGATACAACTGACCGTGGTCATTGGAGCACTGGATGCCTCCTGTGTCTCAAGACATAGATACAACTGACCACGGTCATTTGAGCACTGGATGCCTCCTGTGTCTCAAGACATAGATACAACTGACCATGGTCATTGGAGCACTGGCTGCCTCCTGTGTCTCAAGATGTAGATACAACTGACCATGGTCATTGGAACACTGGCTGCCTCCTGTGAGTCAAGATGTAGATACAACTGACCATGGTCATTGGAGCACTGGCTGCCTCCCGTGTCTCAAGATGTAGATACAACTGACCGTGGTCATTGGAGCACTGGCTGCCTCCTGTGTCTCAAGATGTAGATACAACTGACCGTGGTCATTGGAGCACTGGCTGCCTCCTGTGTCTCAAGATGTAGATACAACTGACCATGGTCATTGGGGCACTGGCTGCCTCCTGTATCTCAAGATGTAGATACAACTGACCGTGGTCATTGGAGCACTGGCTGCCTCCTGTGTCTCAAGATGTAGATACAACTGACCATGGTCATTGGGGCACTGGCTGCCTCCTGTATCTCAAGATGTAGATACAACTGACCATGGTCATTGGAGCACTGGCTGCCTCCTGTGTCTCAAGATGTAGATACAACTGACCATGGTCATTGGGGCACTGGCTGCCTCCTGTGTCTCAAGACATAGATACAACTGACCATGGTCATTGGAGCACTGGCTGCCTCCTGTGTCTCAAGATGTAGATACAACTGACCATGGTCATTGGAGCACTGGCTGCCTCCTGTGTCTCAAGACATAGATACAACTGACCATGGTCATTGGAGCACTGGCTGCCTCCTGTGTCTCAAGATGTAGATACAACTGACCGTGGTCATTGGAGCACTGGCTGCCTCCTGTGTCTCAAGATGTAGATACAACTGACCGTGGTCATTGGAGCACTGGCTGCCTCCTGTGTCTCAAGACATAGATACAACTGACCATGGTCATTGGAGCACTGGCTGCCTCCTGTGTCTCAAGATGTAGATACAACTGACCGTGGTCATTGGAGCACTGGCTGCCTCCTGTGTCTCAAGATGTAGATACAACTGACCATGGTCATTGGAGCACTGGCTGCCTCCTGTATCTCAAGATGTAGATACAACTGACCATGGTCATTGGAGCACTGGCTGCCTCCTGTGTCTCAAGATGTAGATACAACTGACCATGGTCATTGGAGCACTGGCTGCCTCCTGTGTCTCAAGATGTAGATACAACTGACCGTGGTCATTGGAGCACTGGCTGCCTCCTGTGTCTCAAGACATAGATACAACTGACCATGGTCATTGGAGCACTGGCTGCCTCCTGTGTCTCAAGATGTAGATACAACTGACCGTGGTCACTAGAGCACTGGCTGCCTCCTGTGTCTCAAGACATAGATACAACTGACCGTGGTCATTGGAGCACTGGCTGCCTCCTGTGTCTCAAGATGTAGATACAACTGACCATGGTCATTGGAGCACTGGCTGCCTCCTGTATCTCAAGATGTAGATACAACTGACCATGGTCATTGGAGCACTGGCTGCCTCCTGTGTCTCAAGATGTAGATACAACTGACCATGGTCATTGGAGCACTGGCTGCCTCCTGTGTCTCAAGATGTAGATACAACTGACCGTGGTCATTGGAGCACTGGCTGCCTCCTGTGTCTCAAGACATAGATACAACTGACCATGGTCATTGGAGCACTGGCTGCCTCCTGTGTCTCAAGATGTAGATACAACTGACCGTGGTCATTGGAGCACTGGCTGCCTCCTGTGTCTCAAGATGTAGATACAACTGACCGTGGTCATTGGAGCACTGGCTGCCTCCTGTGTCTCAAGACATAGATACAACTGACCATGGTCATTGGAGCACTGGCTGCCTCCTGTGTCTCAAGATGTAGATACAACTGACCGTGGTCATTGGAGCACTGGCTGCCTCCTGTGTCTCAAGACATAGATACAACTGACCATGGTCATTGGAGCACTGGCTGCCTCCTGTGTCTCAAGATGTAGATACAACTGACCGTGGTCATTGGAGCACTGGCTGCCTCCTGTGTCTCAAGACATAGATACAACTGACCATGGTCATTGGAGCACTGGCTGCCTCCTGTATCTCAAGATGTAGATACAACTGACCGTGGTCATTGGAGCACTGGCTGCCTCCTGTGTCTCAAGATGTAGATACAACTGACCGTGGTCATTGGAGCACTGGCTGCCTCCTGTGTCTCAAGACATAGATACAACTGACCATGGTCATTGGAGCACTGGCTGCCTCCTGTGTCTCAAGATGTAGATACAACTGACCGTGGTCATTGGAGCACTGGCTGCCTCCTGTGTCTCAAGACATAGATACAACTGACCATGGTCATTGGAGCACTGGCTGCCTCCTGTGTCTCAAGATGTAGATACAACTGACCGTGGTCATTGGAACACTGGCTGCCTCGTGTCTCAAGACGTAGATACAACTGACCGTGGTCATTGGAGCCCTGGCTGCATCCTGTGTCTAAAGACATAGATACAACTGACCGTGGTCATTGGAACACTGGATGCCTCCTGTGTCTCAAGACATAGATACAACTGACCACGGTCATTTGAGCACTGGATGCCTCCTGTATCTCAAGATCTAGATAAACTGACCGTGGTCATTGGAGCACTGGCTGCCTCCTGTGTCTCAAGATGTAGATACAACTGACCGTGGTCATTGGAGCACTGGCTGCCTCCTGCATCTCAAGATCTAGATACAACTGACCGTGGTCATTGGAGCACTGGCTGCCTCCTGTGTCTCAAGATGTAGATACAACTGACCATGGTCATTGGAGCACTGGCTGCCTCCTGTGTCTCAAGACGTAGATACAACTGACCGTGGTCATTGGGGCACAGGCTGCCTGTTGTGTCTCAAGATGTAGATACAACTGACCATGGTCATTGGAGCACTGGCTGCCTCCTGTGTCTCAAGACGTAGATAAAACTGACCATGGTCATTGGAGCACTGGCTGCCTCCTGTGTGTCAAGACGTAGATAACTGACCGTGGTCATTGGAGCACTGGCTGCCTCCTGTGTCTCAAGATGTAGATACAACTGACCGTGGTCATTGGAGCACTGGCTGCCTCCTGTGTCTCAAGACATAGATACAACTGACCATGGTCATTGGAGCACTGGCTGCCTCCTGTTTCTCAAGATGTAGAGACAACTGACCGTGGTCATTGGAGCACTGGCTGCCTCCTGTGTCTCAAGATGTAGATACAACTGACCGTGGTCATTGGAACACTGGCTGCCTCCTGTGTCTCAAGACGTAGATACAACTGACCGTGGTCATTGGAGCACTGGCTGCATCCTGTGTCTAAAGACATAGATACAACTGACCGTGGTCATTGGAACACTGGCTGCCTCCTGTGTCTCAAGACATAGATACAACTGACCATGGTCATTGGAGCACTGGCTGCCTCCTGTGTCTCAAGATGTAGATACAACTGACCGTGGTCATTGGAGCACTGGCTGTCTCCTGTGAGTCAAGATGTAAATACAACTGACCGTGGTCATTGGAGCACTGGCTGCCTCCCGTGTCTCAAGATGTAGATACAACTGACCATGGTCATTGGAACACTGGCTGCCTCCTGTGAGTCAAGATGTAGATACAACTGACCGTGGTCATTGGAGCACTGGCTGCCTCCCGTGTCTCAAGATGTAGATACAACTGACCGTGGTCATTGGAGCACTGGCTGCCTCCTGTGTCTCAAGATGTAGATACAACTGACCATGGTCATTGGAGCACTGGCTGCCTCCTGTGTCTCAAGATGTAGATACAACTGACCATGGTCATTGGAGCACTGGCTGCCTCCTGTGTCTCAAGATGTAGATACAACTGACCGTGGTCACTAGAGCACTGGCTGCCTCCTGTGTCTCAAGACATAGATACAACTGACCGTGGTCATTGGAGCACTGGCTGCCTCCTGTGTCTCAAGATGTAGATACAACTGACCGTGGTCATTGGAGCACTGGCTGCCTCCTGTGTCTCAAGATGTAGATACAACTGACCGTGGTCATTGGAGCACTGGCTGCCTCCTGTGTCTCAAGATGTAGATACAACTGACCGTGGTCATTGGAGCACTGGCTGCCTCCTGTGTCTCAAGATGTAGATACAACTGACCGTGGTCATTGGAGCACTGGCTGCCTCCTGTGTCTCAAGATGTAGATACAACTGACCGTGGTCATTGGAGCACTGGCTGCCTCCTGTATCTCAAGATGTAGATACAACTGACCGTGGTCATTGGAGCACTGGCTGCCTCCTGTGTCTCAAGATGTAGATACAACTGACCGTGGTCATTGGAGCACTGGCTGCCTCCTGTGTCTCAAGACATAGATACAACTGACCATGGTCATTGGAGCACTGGCTGCCTCCTGTGTCTCAAGATGTAGATACAACTGACCATGGTCATTGGAGCACTGGCTGCGTCCTGTATCTCAAGATGTAGATACAACTGACCATGGTGATTGGAGCACTGGCTGCCTCCTGTGTCTCAAGATGTAGATACAACTGACCATGGTCATTGGAGCACTGGCTGCCTCCTGTGTCTCAAGATGTAGATACAACTGACCGTGGTCATTGGAGCACTGGCTGCCTCCTGTGTCTCAAGACATAGATACAACTGACCATGGTCATTGGAGCACTGGCTGCCTCCTGTGTCTCAAGATGTAGATACAACTGACCATGGTCATTGGAGCACTGGCTGCGTCCTGTATCTCAAGATGTAGATACAACTGACCATGGTGATTGGAGCACTGGCTGCCTCCTGTGTCTCAAGACATAGATACAACTGACCATGGTCATTGGAGCACTGGCTGCCTCCTGTGTCTCAAGATGTAGATACAACTGACCGTGGTCATTGGAGCACTGGCTGCCTCCTGTGTCTCAAGACATAGATACAACTGACCATGGTCATTGGAGCACTGGCTGCCTCCTGTGTCTCAAGATGTAGATACAACTGACCGTGGTCATTGGAGCACTGGCTGCCTCCTGTGTCTCAAGACATAGATACAACTGACCATGGTCATTGGAGCACTGGCTGCCTCCTGTATCTCAAGATGTAGATACAACTGACCGTGGTCATTGGAGCACTGGCTGCCTCCTGTGTCTCAAGATGTAGATACAACTGACCGTGGTCATTGGAGCACTGGCTGCCTCCTGTGTCTCAAGACATAGATACAACTGACCATGGTCATTGGAGCACTGGCTGCCTCCTGTGTCTCAAGATGTAGATACAACTGACCGTGGTCATTGGAGCACTGGCTGCCTCCTGTGTCTCAAGACATAGATACAACTGACCATGGTCATTGGAGCACTGGCTGCCTCCTGTGTCTCAAGATGTAGATACAACTGACCGTGGTCATTGGAACACTGGCTGCCTCGTGTCTCAAGACGTAGATACAACTGACCGTGGTCATTGGAGCCCTTGGCTGCATCCTGTGTCTAAAGACATAGATACAACTGACCGTGGTCATTGGAACACTGGATGCCTCCTGTGTCTCAAGACATAGATACAACTGACCACGGTCATTTGAGCACTGGATGCCTCCTGTATCTCAAGATCTAGATAAACTGACCGTGGTCATTGGAGCACTGGCTGCCTCCTGTGTCTCAAGATGTAGATACAACTGACCGTGGTCATTGGAGCACTGGCTGCCTCCTGCATCTCAAGATCTAGATACAACTGACCGTGGTCATTGGAGCACTGGCTGCCTCCTGTGTCTCAAGATGTAGATACAACTGACCATGGTCATTGGAGCACTGGCTGCCTCCTGTGTCTCAAGACGTAGATACAACTGACCGTGGTCATTGGGGCACAGGCTGCCTGTTGTGTCTCAAGATGTAGATACAAGTGACCATGGTCATTGGAGCACTGGCTGCCTCCTGTGTCTCAAGACGTAGATAAAACTGACCATGGTCATTGGAGCACTGGCTGCCTCCTGTGTGTCAAGACGTAGATAACTGACCGTGGTCATTGGAGCACTGGCTGCCTCCTGTGTCTCAAGATGTAGATACAACTGACCGTGGTCATTGGAGCACTGGCTGCCTCCTGTGTCTCAAGACATAGATACAACTGACCATGGTCATTGGAGCACTGGCTGCCTCCTGTGTCTCAAGATGTAGAGACAACTGACCGTGGTCATTGGAGCACTGGCTGCCTCCTGTGTCTCAAGATGTAGATACAACTGACCGTGGTCATTGGAACACTGGCTGCCTCCTGTGTCTCAAGACGTAGATACAACTGACCGTGGTCATTGGAGCACTGGCTGCATCCTGTGTCTAAAGACATAGATACAACTGACCGTGGTCATTGGAACACTGGCTGCCTCCTGTGTCTCAAGACATAGATACAACTGACCATGGTCATTGGAGCACTGGCTGCCTCCTGTGTCTCAAGATGTAGATACAACTGACCATGGTCATTGGAACACTGGCTGCCTCCTGTGAGTCAAGATGTAGATACAACTGACCGTGGTCATTGGAGCACTGGCTGCCTCCCGTGTCTCAAGATGTAGATACAACTGACCGTGGTCATTGGAGCACTGGCTGCCTCCTGTGTCTCAAGATGTAGATACAACTGACCATGGTCATTGGAGCACTGGCTGCCTCCTGTGTCTCAAGATGTAGATACAACTGACCATGGTCATTGGAGCACTGGCTGCCTCCTGTGTCTCAAGATGTAGATACAACTGACCGTGGTCATTGGAGCACTGGCTGCATCCTGTGTCTAAAGACATAGATACAACTGACCGTGGTCATTGGAGCACTGGCTGCCTCCTGTGTCTCAAGATGTAGATACAACTGACCGTGGTCATTGGAGCACTGGCTGCCTCCTGTGTCTCAAGATGTAGATACAACTGACCATGGTCATTGGAGCACTGGCTGCCTCCCGTGTCTCAAGATGTAGATACAACTGACCGTGGTCATTGGAGCACTGGCTGCCTCCTGTGTCTCAAGATGTAGATACAACTGACCATGGTCATTGGAGCACTGGCTGCCTCCCGTGTCTCAAGATGTAGATACAACTGACCATGGTCATTGGAGCACTGGCTGCCTCCTGTGTCTCAAGATGTAGATACAACTGACCGTGGTCATTGGAACACTGGCTGCATCCTGTGTCTCAAGATGTAGATACAACAGACCGTGGTCATTGGAGCACTGGCTGCATCCTGTGTCTCAAGATGTAGATACAACTGACCATGGTCATTGGAGCACTGGCTGCCTCCTGTGTCTCAAGATGTAGATACAACTGACCATGGTCATTGGAGCACTGGCTGCCTCCTGTGTCTCAAGACATAGATACAACAGACCGTGGTCATTGGAGCACTGGCTGCCTCCTCTGTCTCAAGACATAGATACAACTGACCATGGTCATTGGAGCACTGGCTGCCTCCTGTGTCTCAAGATGTAGATACAACTGACCGTGGTCATTGGAGCACTGGCTGCCTCCTGTGTCTCAAGACATAAATACAACTGACCGTGGTCATTGGAGCACTGGCTCCCTCCTGTGTCTCAAGATGTAGATACAACTGACCGTGGTCATTGGAGCACTGGCTGCCTCCTGTGTCTCAAGATGTAGATACAACTGACCATGGTCATTGGAGCACTGGCTGCCTCCTGTGTCTCAAGATGTAGATACAACTGACCGCGGTCATTGGAACACTGGCTGCCTCTTGTGTCTCAAGACGTAGATACAACTGACCGTGGTCATTGGAGCACTGGCTGCCTCCTGTGTCTAAAGATGTAGATACAACTGACCATGGTCATTGGAGCACTGGCTGCCTCCTGTGTCTAAAGACATAGATACAACTGACCGTGGTCATTGGAGCACTGGCTGCATCCTGTGTCTAAAGACATAGATACAACTGACCGTGGTCATTGGAACACTGGATGCCTCCTGTGTCTCAAGACATAGATACAACTGATCACGGTCATTTGAGCACTGGATGCCTCCTGTGTCTCAAGACATAGATACAACTGACCATGGTCATTGGAGCACTGGCTGCCTCCTGTGTCTCAAGATGTAGATACAACTGACCATGGTCATTGGAGCACTGGCTGCCTCCCGTGTCTCAAGATGTAGATACAACTGACCGTGGTCATTGGAGCACTGGCTGCCTCCTGTGTCTCAAGATGTAGATACAACTGACCGTGGTCATTGGAGCACTGGCTGCCTCCTGTGTCTCAAGATGTAGATACAACTGACCGTGGTCATTGGAGCACTGGCTGCCTCCTGTGTCTCAAGATGTAGATACAACTGACCGTGGTCATTGGAGCATTGGCTGCTTCCTGTGTCTCAAGATGTAGATACAACTGACCATGGTCATTGGGGCACTGGCTGCCTCCTGTATCTCAAGATCTAGATACAACTGACCGTGGTCATTGGAGCACTGGCTGCCTCCTGTGTCTCAAGACATAGATACAACTGACCATGGTCATTGGAGCACTGGCTGCCTCCTGTGTCTCAAGACATAGATACAACTGACCATGGTCATTGGAGCACTGGCTGGCCTCCTGTGTCTCAAGATGTAGATACAACTGACCATGGTCATTGGAGCACTGGCTGCCTCCTGTGTCTCAAGATGTAGATACAACTGACCATGGTCATTGGAGCACTGGCTGCCTCCTGTGTCTCAAGACATAGATACAACTGACCGTGGTCATTGGAGCACTGGCTGCCTCCTGGGTCTCAAGACATAGATACAACTGACCGTGGTCATTGGAACACTGGCTGCCTCCTGTGTCTCAAGACATAGATACAACTGACCATGGTCATTGGAGCACTAGCTGGCCTCCTGTGTCTCAAGATGTAGATACAACTGACCGTGGTCATTGGAACACTGGCTGCCTCCTGTGTCTCAAGATGTAGATACAACTGACCGTGGTCATTGGAGCACTGGCTGCCTCCTGTGTCTCAAGACATAGATACAACTGACCGTGGTCATTGGAACACTGGCTGCCTCCTGTGTCTCAAGACATAGATACAACTGACCATGGTCATTGGAGCACTGGCTGGCCTCCTGTGTCTCAAGATGTAGATACAACAGACCGTGGTCATTGGAACACTGGCTGCCTCCTGTGTCTCAAGATGTAGATACAACTGACCGTGGTCATTGGAGCACTGGCTGCCTCCTGTGTCTCAAGACATAGATACAACTGACCGTGGTCATTGGAGCACTGGCTGCATCCTGTGTCTAAAGACATAGATACAACTGACCGTGGTCATTGGAGCACTGGCTGCATCCTGTGTCTAAAGACATAGATACAACTGACCGTGGTCATTGGAGCACTGGCTGCATCCTGTGTCTAAAGACATAGATACAACTGACCATGGTCATTGGAGCACTGGCTGCCTCCTGTGTCTCAAGATGTAGATACAACTGACCGTGGTCATTGGAGCACTGGCTGCCTCCTGTGTCTCAAGACATAGATACAACTGACCATGGTCATTGGAGCACTGGCTGCCTCCTGTGTCTCAAGATGTAGATACAACTGACCGTGGTCATTGGAGCACTGGCTGCCTCCTGTGTCTCAAGACATAGATACAACTGACCATGGTCATTGGAGCACTGGCTGCCTCCTGTGTCTCAAGATGTAGATACAACTGACCGTGGTCATTGGAGCACTGGCTGCCTCCTGTGTCTCAAGACATAGATACAACTGACCGTGGTCATTGGAGCACTGGCTGCCTCCTGTGTCTCAAGACATAGATACAACTGACCATGGTCATTGGAGCACTGGCTGCCTCCTGTGTATCAAGATGTAGATACAACTGACCGTGGTCATTGGAACACTGGCTGCCTCCTGTGTCTCAAGATGTAGATACAACTGACCGTGGTCATTGGAACACTGGCTGCATCCTGTGTCTCAAGACATAGATACAACTGACCGTGGTCATTGGAGCACTGGCTGCATCCTGTGTCTAAAGACATAGATACAACTGACCGTGGTCATTGGAGCACTGGCTGCATCCTGTGTCTAAAGACATAGATACAACTGACCGTGGTCATTGGAACACTGGCTGCCTCCTGTGTCTCAAGATGTAGATACAACTGACCGTGGTCATTGGAGCACTGGCTGCCTCCTGTGTCTCAAGATGTAGATACAACTGACCATGGTCATTGGAGCACTGGCTGCCTCCTGTGTCTCAAGATGTAGATACAACTGACCATGGTCATTGGAGCACTGGCTGCCTCCTGTGTCTCAAGACATAGATACAACTGACCGTGGTCATTGGAGCACTGGCTGCCTCCTGTGTCTCAAGATGTAGATACAACTGACCATGGTCATTGGAGCACTGGCTGCCTCCTGTATCTCAAGATGTAGATACAACTGACCATGGTCATTGGAGCACTGGCTGCCTCCTGTGTCTCAAGATGTAGATACAACTGACCGTGGTCATTGGAGCACTGGCTGCCTCCTGTGTCTCAAGACATAGATACAACTGACCATGGTCATTGGAGCACTGGCTGCCTCCTGTGTCTCAAGATGTAGATACAACTGACCGTGGTCATTGGAGCACTGGCTGCCTCCTGTGTCTCAAGACATAGATACAATTGACCATGGTCATTGGAGCACTGGCTGCCTCCTGTGTCTCAAGATGTAGATACAACTGACCGTGGTCATTGGAGCACTGGCTGCCTCCTGTGTCTCAAGATGTAGATACAACTGACCGTGGTCATTGGAGCACTGGCTGCCTCCTGTGTCTCAAGACAGAGATACAACTGACCATGGTCATTGGAGCACTGGCTGCCTCCTGTGTCTCAAGATGTAGATACAACTGACCGTGGTCATTGGAACACTGGCTGCCTCTTGTGTCTCAAGACGTAGATACAACTGACCGTGGTCATTGGAGCCCTGGCTGCATCCTGTGTCTAAAGACATAGATACAACTGACCGTGGTCATTGGAACACTGGATGCCTCCTGTGTCTCAAGACATAGATACAACTGACCACGGTCATTTGAGCACTGGATGCCTCCTGTATCTCAAGATCTAGATAAACTGACCGTGGTCATTGGAGCTCTGGCTGCCTCCTGTGTCTCAAGATGTAGATACAACTGACCGTGGTCATTGGAGCACTGGCTGCCTCCTGCATCTCAAGATCTAGATACAACTGACCGTGGTCATTGGAGCACTGGCTGCCTCCTGTGTCTCAAGACGTAGATACAACTGACCATGGTCATTGGAACACTGGCTGCCTCCTGTGTCTCAAGACGTAGATAAAACTGACCATGGTCATTGGAGCACTGGCTGCCTCCTGTGTGTCAAGACGTAGATAACTGACCGTGGTCATTGAAGCACTGGCTGCCTCCTGTGTCTCAAGATGTAGATACAACTGACCGTGGTCATTGGAGCACTGGCTGCCTCCTGTGTCTCAAGACATAGATACAACTGACCATGGTCATTGGAGCACTGGCTGCCTCCTGTGTCTCAAGATGTAGAGACAATTGACCGTGGTCATTCGAGCACTGGCTGCCTCCTGTGTCTCAAGACATCGATACAACTGACCATGGTCATTGGAGCACTGGCTGCCTCCTGTGTCTCAAGATGTAGAGACAACTGACCATGGTCATTGGAGCACTGGCTGCCTCCTGTGTCTCAAGACATAGATACAACTGACCGTGGTCATTGGAGCACTGGCTGCCTCCTGTGTCTCAAGATGTAGATACAACTGACCATGGTCATTGGAGCACTGGCTGCCTCCTGTGTCTCAAGATGTAGATACAACTGACCGTGGTCATTGGAACACTGGCTGCCTCCTGTGTCTCAAGACGTAGATACAACTGACCGTGGTCATTGGAGCACTGGCTGCATCCTGTGTCTAAAGACATAGATACAACTGACCGTGGTCATTGGAACACTGGCTGTCTCCTGTGTCTCAAGACATAGATACAACTGACCATGGTCATTGGAGCACTGGCTGCCTCCTGTGTCTCAAGATGTAGATACAACTGACCGTGGTCATTGGAGCACTGGCTGCCTCCTGTGTCTCAAGATGTAGATACAACTGACCGTGGTCATTGGAGCACTGGCTGCCTCCTGTGTCTCAAGATGTAGATACAACTGACCATGGTCATTGGAACACTGGCTGCCTCCTGTGAGTCAAGATGTAGATACAACTGACCGTGGTCATTGGAGCACTGGCTGCCTCCCGTGTCTCAAGATGTAGATACAACTGACCATGGTCATTGGAACACTGGCTGCCTCCTGTGAGTCAAGATGTAGATACAACTGACCGTGGTCATTGGAGCACTGGCTGCCTCCCGTGTCTCAAGATGTAGATACAACTGACCGTGGTCATTGGAGCACTGGCTGCCTCCTGTGTCTCAAGATGTAGATACAACTGACCATGGTCATTGGAGCACTGGCTGCCTCCTGTGTCTCAAGATGTAGATACAACTGACCATGGTCATTGGAACACCGGATGCCTCCTGTGTCTCAAGACATAGATACAATTGACCACGGTCATTTGAGCACTGGATGCCTCCTGTGTCTCAAGACATAGATACAACTGACCATGGTCATTGGAGCACTGGCTGCCTCCTGTGTCTCAAGACATAGATACAACTGACCATGGTCATTGGAGCACTGGCTGCCTCCTGTGTCTCAAGACATAGATACAACTGACCATGGTCATTGGAGCACTGGCTGCCTCCTGTGTCTCAAGATGTAGATACAACTGACCGTGGTCATTGGAGCACTGGCTGCCTCCTGTGTCTCAAGATGTAGATACAACTGACCGTGGTCATTGGAGCACTGGCTGCCTCCCGTGTCTCAAGATGTAGATACAACTGACCATGGTCATTGGAACACTGGCTGCCTCCTGTGAGTCAAGATGTAGATACAACTGACCATGGTCATTGGAGCACTGGCTGCCTCCCGTGTCTCAAGATGTAGATACAACTGACCATGGTCATTGGAACACTGGCTGCCTCCTGTGAGTCAAGATGTAGATACAACTGACCATGGTCATTGGAGCACTGGCTGCCTCCCGTGTCTCAATATGTAGATACAACTGACCATGGTCATTGGAACACTGGCTGCCTCCTGTGAGTCAAGATGTAGATACAACTGACCATGGTCATTGGAGCACTGGCTGCCTCCCGTGTCTCAAGATGTAGATACAACTGACCATGGTCATTGGAACACTGGCTGCCTCCTGTGAGTCAAGATGTAGATACAACTGACCATGGTCATTGGAGCACTGGCTGCCTCCCGTGTCTCAAGATGTAGATACAACTGACCGTGGTCATTGGAGCACTGGCTGCCTCCTGTGTCTCAAGATGTAGATACAACTGACCATGGTCATTGGAGCACTAGCTGCCTCCTGTGTCTCAAGATGTAGATACAACTGACCGTGGTCATTGGAGCACTGGCTGCCTCCTGTGTCTCAAGATGTAGATACAACTGACCGTGGTCATTGGAGCACTGGCTGCCTCCTGTGTCTCAAGATGTAGATACAACCGACCGTGGTCATTGGAGCACTGGCTGCCTCCTGTGTCTCAAGATGTAGATACAACTGACCATGGTCATTGGAGCACTGGCTGCCTCCTGTGTCTCAAGATGTAGATACAACTGACCATGGTCATTGGAGCACTGGCTGCCTCCCGTGTCTCAAGATGTAGATACAACTGACCATGGTGATTGGAACACTGGCTGCCTCCTGTGTCTCAAGATGTAGATACAACTGACCATGGTCATTGGAGCACTGGCTGCCTCCTGTGTCTCAAGATGTAGATACAACTGACCATGGTCATTGGAGCACTGGCTGCCTCCTGTGTCTCAAGATGTAGATACAACTGACCGTGGTCATTGGGGCACTGGCTGCCTCCTGTGTCTCAAGATGTAGATACAACTGACCATGGTCATTGGAGCACTGGCTGCCTCCTGTGTCTCAAGACATAGATACAACTGACCATGGTCATTGGAGCACTGGCTGCCTCCTGTGTCTCAAGATGTAGATACAACTGACCGTGGTCATTGGAGCACTGGCTGCCTCCTGTGTCTCAAGACATAGATACAACAGACCGTGGTCATTGGAGCACTGGCTGGCCTCCTGTGTCTCAAGATGTAGATACAACTGACCATGGTCATTGGAGCACTGGCTGCCTCCTGTGTCTCAAGATGTAGATACAACTGACCATGGTCATTGGAGCACTGGCTGCCTCCTGTGTCTCAAGACATAGATACAACTGACCGTGGTCATTGGAGCACTGGCTGCCTCCTGGGTCTCAAGACATAGATACAACTGACCGTGGTCATTGGAACACTGGCTGCCTCCTGTGTCTCAAGACATAGATACAACTGACCATGGTCATTGGAGCACTAGCTGGCCTCCTGTGTCTCAAGATGTAGATACAACTGACCGTGGTCATTGGAACACTGGCTGCCTCCTGTGTCTCAAGATGTAGATACAACTGACCGTGGTCATTGGAGCACTGGCTGCCTCCTGTGTCTCAAGACATAGATACAACTGACCGTGGTCATTGGAACACTGGCTGCCTCCTGTGTCTCAAGACATAGATACAACTGACCATGGTCATTGGAGCACTGGCTGGCCTCCTGTGTCTCAAGATGTAGATACAACAGACCGTGGTCATTGGAACACTGGCTGCCTCCTGTGTCTCAAGATGTAGATACAACTGACCGTGGTCATTGGAGCACTGGCTGCCTCCTGTGTCTCAAGACATAGATACAACTGACCGTGGTCATTGGAGCACTGGCTGCATCCTGTGTCTAAAGACATAGATACAACTGACCGTGGTCATTGGAGCACTGGCTGCATCCTGTGTCTAAAGACATAGATACAACTGACCGTGGTCATTGGAGCACTGGCTGCATCCTGTGTCTAAAGACATAGATACAACTGACCATGGTCATTGGAGCACTGGCTGCCTCCTGTGTCTCAAGATGTAGATACAACTGACCGTGGTCATTGGAGCACTGGCTGCCTCCTGTGTCTCAAGACATAGATACAACTGACCATGGTCATTGGAGCACTGGCTGCCTCCTGTGTCTCAAGATGTAGATACAACTGACCGTGGTCATTGGAGCACTGGCTGCCTCCTGTGTCTCAAGACATAGATACAACTGACCATGGTCATTGGAGCACTGGCTGCCTCCTGTGTCTCAAGATGTAGATACAACTGACCGTGGTCATTGGAGCACTGGCTGCCTCCTGTGTCTCAAGACATAGATACAACTGACCGTGGTCATTGGAGCACTGGCTGCCTCCTGTGTCTCAAGACATAGATACAACTGACCATGGTCATTGGAGCACTGGCTGCCTCCTGTGTATCAAGATGTAGATACAACTGACCGTGGTCATTGGAACACTGGCTGCCTCCTGTGTCTCAAGATGTAGATACAACTGACCGTGGTCATTGGAACACTGGCTGCATCCTGTGTCTCAAGACATAGATACAACTGACCGTGGTCATTGGAGCACTGGCTGCATCCTGTGTCTAAAGACATAGATACAACTGACCGTGGTCATTGGAGCACTGGCTGCATCCTGTGTCTAAAGACATAGATACAACTGACCGTGGTCATTGGAACACTGGCTGCCTCCTGTGTCTCAAGATGTAGATACAACTGACCGTGGTCATTGGAGCACTGGCTGCCTCCTGTGTCTCAAGATGTAGATACAACTGACCATGGTCATTGGAGCACTGGCTGCCTCCTGTGTCTCAAGATGTAGATACAACTGACCATGGTCATTGGAGCACTGGCTGCCTCCTGTGTCTCAAGACATAGATACAACTGACCGTGGTCATTGGAGCACTGGCTGCCTCCTGTGTCTCAAGATGTAGATACAACTGACCATGGTCATTGGAGCACTGGCTGCCTCCTGTATCTCAAGATGTAGATACAACTGACCATGGTCATTGGAGCACTGGCTGCCTCCTGTGTCTCAAGATGTAGATACAACTGACCGTGGTCATTGGAGCACTGGCTGCCTCCTGTGTCTCAAGACATAGATACAACTGACCATGGTCATTGGAGCACTGGCTGCCTCCTGTGTCTCAAGATGTAGATACAACTGACCGTGGTCATTGGAGCACTGGCTGCCTCCTGTGTCTCAAGACATAGATACAATTGACCATGGTCATTGGAGCACTGGCTGCCTCCTGTGTCTCAAGATGTAGATACAACTGACCGTGGTCATTGGAGCACTGGCTGCCTCCTGTGTCTCAAGATGTAGATACAACTGACCGTGGTCATTGGAGCACTGGCTGCCTCCTGTGTCTCAAGACAGAGATACAACTGACCATGGTCATTGGAGCACTGGCTGCCTCCTGTGTCTCAAGATGTAGATACAACTGACCGTGGTCATTGGAACACTGGCTGCCTCTTGTGTCTCAAGACGTAGATACAACTGACCGTGGTCATTGGAGCCCTGGCTGCATCCTGTGTCTAAAGACATAGATACAACTGACCGTGGTCATTGGAACACTGGATGCCTCCTGTGTCTCAAGACATAGATACAACTGACCACGGTCATTTGAGCACTGGATGCCTCCTGTATCTCAAGATCTAGATAAACTGACCGTGGTCATTGGAGCACTGGCTGCCTCCTGTGTCTCAAGATGTAGATACAACTGACCGTGGTCATTGGAGCACTGGCTGCCTCCTGCATCTCAAGATCTAGATACAACTGACCGTGGTCATTGGAGCACTGGCTGCCTCCTGTGTCTCAAGACGTAGATACAACTGACCATGGTCATTGGAACACTGGCTGCCTCCTGTGTCTCAAGACGTAGATAAAACTGACCATGGTCATTGGAGCACTGGCTGCCTCCTGTGTGTCAAGACGTAGATAACTGACCGTGGTCATTGAAGCACTGGCTGCCTCCTGTGTCTCAAGATGTAGATACAACTGACCGTGGTCATTGGAGCACTGGCTGCCTCCTGTGTCTCAAGACATAGATACAACTGACCATGGTCATTGGAGCACTGGCTGCCTCCTGTGTCTCAAGATGTAGAGACAATTGACCGTGGTCATTCGAGCACTGGCTGCCTCCTGTGTCTCAAGACATCGATACAACTGACCATGGTCATTGGAGCACTGGCTGCCTCCTGTGTCTCAAGATGTAGAGACAACTGACCATGGTCATTGGAGCACTGGCTGCCTCCTGTGTCTCAAGACATAGATACAACTGACCGTGGTCATTGGAGCACTGGCTGCCTCCTGTGTCTCAAGATGTAGATACAACTGACCATGGTCATTGGAGCACTGGCTGCCTCCTGTGTCTCAAGATGTAGATACAACTGACCGTGGTCATTGGAACACTGGCTGCCTCCTGTGTCTCAAGACGTAGATACAACTGACCGTGGTCATTGGAGCACTGGCTGCATCCTGTGTCTAAAGACATAGATACAACTGACCGTGGTCATTGGAACACTGGCTGTCTCCTGTGTCTCAAGACATAGATACAACTGACCATGGTCATTGGAGCACTGGCTGCCTCCTGTGTCTCAAGATGTAGATACAACTGACCGTGGTCATTGGAGCACTGGCTGCCTCCTGTGTCTCAAGATGTAGATACAACTGACCGTGGTCATTGGAGCACTGGCTGCCTCCTGTGTCTCAAGATGTAGATACAACTGACCATGGTCATTGGAACACTGGCTGCCTCCTGTGAGTCAAGATGTAGATACAACTGACCGTGGTCATTGGAGCACTGGCTGCCTCCCGTGTCTCAAGATGTAGATACAACTGACCATGGTCATTGGAACACTGGCTGCCTCCTGTGAGTCAAGATGTAGATACAACTGACCGTGGTCATTGGAGCACTGGCTGCCTCCCGTGTCTCAAGATGTAGATACAACTGACCGTGGTCATTGGAGCACTGGCTGCCTCCTGTGTCTCAAGATGTAGATACAACTGACCATGGTCATTGGAGCACTGGCTGCCTCCTGTGTCTCAAGATGTAGATACAACTGACCATGGTCATTGGAACACCGGATGCCTCCTGTGTCTCAAGACATAGATACAATTGACCACGGTCATTTGAGCACTGGATGCCTCCTGTGTCTCAAGACATAGATACAACTGACCATGGTCATTGGAGCACTGGCTGCCTCCTGTGTCTCAAGACATAGATACAACTGACCATGGTCATTGGAGCACTGGCTGCCTCCTGTGTCTCAAGACATAGATACAACTGACCATGGTCATTGGAGCACTGGCTGCCTCCTGTGTCTCAAGATGTAGATACAACTGACCGTGGTCATTGGAGCACTGGCTGCCTCCTGTGTCTCAAGATGTAGATACAACTGACCGTGGTCATTGGAGCACTGGCTGCCTCCCGTGTCTCAAGATGTAGATACAACTGACCATGGTCATTGGAACACTGGCTGCCTCCTGTGAGTCAAGATGTAGATACAACTGACCATGGTCATTGGAGCACTGGCTGCCTCCCGTGTCTCAAGATGTAGATACAACTGACCATGGTCATTGGAACACTGGCTGCCTCCTGTGAGTCAAGATGTAGATACAACTGACCATGGTCATTGGAGCACTGGCTGCCTCCCGTGTCTCAATATGTAGATACAACTGACCATGGTCATTGGAACACTGGCTGCCTCCTGTGAGTCAAGATGTAGATACAACTGACCATGGTCATTGGAGCACTGGCTGCCTCCCGTGTCTCAAGATGTAGATACAACTGACCATGGTCATTGGAACACTGGCTGCCTCCTGTGAGTCAAGATGTAGATACAACTGACCATGGTCATTGGAGCACTGGCTGCCTCCCGTGTCTCAAGATGTAGATACAACTGACCGTGGTCATTGGAGCACTGGCTGCCTCCTGTGTCTCAAGATGTAGATACAACTGACCATGGTCATTGGAGCACTAGCTGCCTCCTGTGTCTCAAGATGTAGATACAACTGACCGTGGTCATTGGAGCACTGGCTGCCTCCTGTGTCTCAAGATGTAGATACAACTGACCGTGGTCATTGGAGCACTGGCTGCCTCCTGTGTCTCAAGATGTAGATACAACCGACCGTGGTCATTGGAGCACTGGCTGCCTCCTGTGTCTCAAGATGTAGATACAACTGACCATGGTCATTGGAGCACTGGCTGCCTCCTGTGTCTCAAGATGTAGATACAACTGACCATGGTCATTGGAGCACTGGCTGCCTCCCGTGTCTCAAGATGTAGATACAACTGACCATGGTGATTGGAACACTGGCTGCCTCCTGTGTCTCAAGATGTAGATACAACTGACCATGGTCATTGGAGCACTGGCTGCCTCCTGTGTCTCAAGATGTAGATACAACTGACCATGGTCATTGGAGCACTGGCTGCCTCCTGTGTCTCAAGATGTAGATACAACTGACCGTGGTCATTGGGGCACTGGCTGCCTCCTGTGTCTCAAGATGTAGATACAACTGACCATGGTCATTGGAGCACTGGCTGCCTCCTGTGTCTCAAGATGTAGATACAACTGACCGTGGTCATTGGGGCACTGGCTGCCTCCTGTGTCTCAAGATGTAGATACAACTGACCATGGTCATTGGAGCACTGGCTGCCTCCTGTGTCTCAAGATGTAGATACAACTGACCGTGGTCATTGGAGCACTGGCTGCATCCTGTGTCTCAAGATGCAGATACAACTGACCATGGTCATTGGAGCACTGGCTGCCTCCTGTGTCTCAAGACATAGATACAACTGACCGTGGTCATTGGAGCACTGGCTGCCTCCTGTGTCTCAAGATGTAGATACAACTGACCATGGTCATTGGAGCACTGGCTGCCTCCTGTGTCTCAAGATGTAGATACAACTGACCATGGTCATTGGGGCACTGGCTGCCTCCTGTGTCTCAAGATGTAGATACAACTGACCATGGTCATTGGAGCACTGGCTGCCTCCTGTGTCTCAAGACATAGATACAACTGACCATGGTCATTGGAGCACTGGCTGCCTCCTGTGTCTCAAGACATAGATACAACAGACCGTGGTCATTGGAGCACTGGCTGCCTCCCCTGTCTCAAGACATAGATACAACTGACCATGGTCATTGGAGCACTGGCTGCCTCCTGTGTCTCAAGATGTAGATACAACTGACCGTGGTCATTGGAACACTGGCTGCCTCTTGTGTCTCAAGACGTAGATACAACTGACCGTGGTCATTGGAGCACTGGCTGCATCCTGTGTCTAAAGACATAGATACAACTGACCATGGTCATTGGAGCACTGGCTGCCTCCTGTGTCTAAAGACATAGATACAACTGACCGTGGTCATTGGAGCACTGGCTGCATCCTGTGTCTAAAGACATAGATACAACTGACCGTGGTCATTGGAACACTGGATGCCTCCTGTGTCTCAAGACATAGATACAACTGACCATGGTCATTGGAGCACTGGCTGCCTCCTGTGTCTCAAGATGTAGATACAACTGACCATGGTCATTGGAGCACTGGCTGCCTCCCGTGTCTCAAGATGTAGATACAACTGACCGTGGTCATTGGAGCACTGGCTGCCTCCTGTGTCTCAAGATGTAGATACAACTGACCGTGGTCATTGGAGCACTGGCTGCCTCCTGTGTCTCAAGATGTAGATACAACTGACCATGGTCATTGGAACACTGGCTGCCTCCTGTGAGTCAAGATGTAGATACAACTGACCATGGTCATTGGAGCACTGGCTGCCTCCCGTGTCTCAAGATGTAGATACAACTGACCATGGTCATTGGAACACTGGCTGCCTCCTGTGAGTCAAGATGTAGATACAACTGACCATGGTCATTGGAGCACTGGCTGCCTCCCGTGTCTCAAGATGTAGATACAACTGACCATGGTCATTGGAACACTGGCTGCCTCCTGTGAGTCAAGATGTAGATACAACTGACCATGGTCATTGGAGCACTGGCTGCCTCCCGTGTCTCAAGATGTAGATACAACTGACCGTGGTCATTGGAGCACTGGCTGCCTCCTGTGTCTCAAGATGTAGATACAACTGACCATGGTCATTGGAGCACTAGCTGCCTCCTGTGTCTCAAGATGTAGATACAACTGACCGTGGTCATTGGAGCACTGGCTGCCTCCTGTGTCTCAAGATGTAGATACAACTGACCGTGGTCATTGGAGCACTGGCTGCCTCCTGTGTCTCAAGATGTAGATACAACCGACCGTGGTCATTGGAGCACTGGCTGCCTCCTGTGTCTCAAGATGTAGATACAACTGACCATGGTCATTGGAGCACTGGCTGCCTCCTGTGTCTCAAGATGTAGATACAACTGACCATGGTCATTGGAGCACTGGCTGCCTCCCATGTCTCAAGATGTAGATACAACTGACCATGGTGATTGGAACACTGGCTGCCTCCTGTGTCTCAAGATGTAGATACAACTGACCATGGTCATTGGAGCACTGGCTGCCTCCTGTGTCTCAAGATGTAGATACAACTGACCATGGTCATTGGAGCACTGGCTGCCTCCTGTGTCTCAAGATGTAGATACAACTGACCGTGGTCATTGGGGCACTGGCTGCCTCCTGTGTCTCAAGATGTAGATACAACTGACCATGGTCATTGGAGCACTGGCTGCCTCCTGTGTCTCAAGATGTAGATACAACTGACCGTGGTCATTGGGGCACTGGCTGCCTCCTGTGTCTCAAGACATAGATACAACTGACCATGGTCATTGGAGCACTGGCTGCCTCCTGTGTCTCAAGATGTAGATACAACTGACCGTGGTCATTGGAGCACTGGCTGCCTCCTGTGTCTCAAGACATAGATACAACAGACCGTGGTCATTGGAGCACTGGCTGCCTCCCCTGTCTCAAGACATAGATACAACTGACCATGGTCATTGGAGCACTGGCTGCCTCCTGTGTCTCAAGATGTAGATACAACTGACCGTGGTCATTGGAACACTGGCTGCCTCTTGTGTCTCAAGACGTAGATACAACTGACCGTGGTCATTGGAGCACTGGCTGCATCCTGTGTCTAAAGACATAGATACAACTGACCATGGTCATTGGAGCACTGGCTGCCTCCTGTGTCTAAAGACATAGATACAACTGACCGTGGTCATTGGAGCACTGGCTGCATCCTGTGTCTAAAGACATAGATACAACTGACCGTGGTCATTGGAACACTGGATGCCTCCTGTGTCTCAAGACATAGATACAACTGACCATGGTCATTGGAGCACTGGCTGCCTCCTGTGTCTCAAGATGTAGATACAACTGACCATGGTCATTGGAGCACTGGCTGCCTCCCGTGTCTCAAGATGTAGATACAACTGACCGTGGTCATTGGAGCACTGGCTGCCTCCTGTGTCTCAAGATGTAGATACAACTGACCGTGGTCATTGGAGCACTGGCTGCCTCCTGTGTCTCAAGATGTAGATACAACTGACCGTGGTCATTGGAGCACTGGCTGCCTCCTGTGTCTCAAGATGTAGATACAACTGACCGTGGTCATTGGAGCACTGGCTGCCTCCTGTGTCTCAAGATGTAGATACAACTGACCGTGGTCATTGGAGCACTGGCTGCCTCCTGTGTCTCAAGATGTAGATACAACTGACCGTGGTCATTGGAGCACTGGCTGCCTCCTGTGTCTCAAAATGTAGATACAACTGACCGTGGTCATTGGAACACTGGCTGCCTCCTGTGTCTCAAGACGTAGATACAACTGACCGTGGTCATTGGAGCACTGGCTGCATCCTGTGTCTAAAGACATAGATACAACTGACCGTGGTCATTGGAACACTGGCTGCCTCCTGTGTCTCAAGACATAGATACAACTGACCGTGGTCATTGGAGCACTGGCTGCCTCCTGTGTCTCAAGATGTAGATACAACTGACCGTGGTCATTGGAGCACTGGCTGCCTCCTGTGTCTCAAGATGTAGATACAACTGACCGTGGTCATTGGAGCACTGGCTGCCTCCTGTGTCTCAAGATGTAGATACAACTGACCATGGTCATTGGAACACTGGCTGCCTCCTGTGAGTCAAGATGTAGATACAACTGACCGTGGTCATTGGAGCACTGGCTGCCTCCTGTGTCTCAAGATGTAGATACAACTGACCGTGGTCATTGGAGCACTGGATGCCTCCTGTGTCTCAAGATGTAGATACAACTGACCGTGGTCATTGGAGCACTGGCTGCCTCCTGTGTCTCAAGATGTAGATACAACTGACCGTGGTCATTGGAGCACTGGCTGCCTCCTGTGTCTCAAGATGTAGATACAACTGACCGTGGTCATTGGAGCACTGGCTGCCTCCTCTGTCTCAAGACGTAGATACAACTGACCATGGTCATTGGAGCACTGGCTGCCTCCTCTGTCTCAAGACGTAGATACAACTGACCATGGTCATTGGAGCACTGGCTGCCTCCTCTGTCTCAAGACGTAGATACAACTGACCATGGTCATTGGAGCACTGGCTGCCTCCTCTGTCTCAAAACGTAGATACAACTGACCATGGTCATTGGAACACTGGCTGCCTCCTGTGAGTCAAGATGTAGATACAACTGACCGTGGTCATTGGAACACTGGCTGCCTCCTGTGTCTCAAGACGTAGATACAACTGACCGTGGTCATTGGAGCACTGGCTGCATCCTGTGTCTAAAGACATAGATACAACTGACCGTGGTCATTGGAACACTGGCTGCCTGCTGTGTCTCAAGACATAGATACAACTGACCATGGTCATTGGAGCACTGGCTGCCTCCTGTGTCTCAAGATGTAGATACAACTGACCATGGTCATTGGAACACTGGCTGCCTCCTGTGAGTCAAGATGTAGATACAACTGACCGTGGTCATTGGAGCACTGGCTGCCTCCTGTGTCTCAAGATGTAGATACAACTGACCGTGGTCATTGGAGCACTGGATGCCTCCTGTGTCTCAAGATGTAGATACAACTGACCGTGGTCATTGGAGCACTGGCTGCCTCCTGTGTCTCAAGATGTAGATACAACTGACCGTGGTCATTGGAGCACTGGCTGCCTCCTCTGTCTCAAGACGTAGATACAACTGACCATGGTCATTGGAGCACTGGCTGCCTCCTCTGTCTCAAGACGTAGATACAACTGACCATGGTCATTGGAGCACTGGCTGCCTCCTCTGTCTCAAGACTTAGATACAACTGACCATGGTCATTGGAGCACTGGCTGCCTCCTGTGTCTCAAGACTTAGATACAACTGACCGTGGTCATTGGAGCACTGGCTGCCTCCTGTGTCTCAAGACTTAGATACAACTGACCATGGTCATTGGAGCACTGGCTGCCTCCCGTGTCTCAAGATGTAGATACAACTGACCATGGTCATTGGAACACTGGCTGCCTCCTGTGAGTCAAGATGTAGATACAACTGACCGTGATCATTGGAGCACTGGCTGCCTCCCGTGTCTCAAGATGTAGATACAACTGACCGTGGTCATTGGAGCACTGGCTGCCTCCTGTGTCTCAAGATGTAGATACAACTGACCATGGTCATTGGAGCACTGGCTGCCTCCTGTGTCTCAAGATGTAGATACAACTGACCATGGTCATTGGAACACTGGATGCCTCCTGTGTCTCAAGACATAGATACAACTGACCACGGTCATTTGAGCACTGGATGCCTCCTGTGTCTCAAGACATAGATACAACTGACCATGGTCATTGGAGCACTGGCTGCCTCCTGTGTCTCAAGACATAGATACAACTGACCATGGTCATTGGAGCACTGGCTGCCTCCTGTGTCTCAAGACATAGATACAACTGACCATGGTCATTGGAGCACTGGCTGCCTCCTGTGTCTCAAGATGTAGATACAACTGACCGTGGTCATAGGAGCACTGGCTGCCTCCTGTGTCTCAAGATGTAGATACAACTGACCATGGTCATTGGAGCACTGGCTGCCTCCCGTGTCTCAAGATGTAGATACAACTGACCGTGGTCATTGGAGCACTGGCTGCCTCCTGTGTCTCAAGATGTAGATACAACTGACCGTGGTCATTGGAGCACTGGCTGCCTCCTGGGTCTCAAGATGTAGATACAACTGACCATGGTCATTGGAGCACTGGCTGCCTCCTGTGTCTCAAGATGTAGATACAACTGACCATGGTCATTGGAGCACTGGCTGCCTCCCGTGTCTCAAGATGTAGATACAACTGACCATGGTCATTGGAGCACTGGCTGCCTCCTGTGTCTCAAGATGTAGATACAACTGACCATGGTCATTGGAGCACTGGCTGCCTCCTGTGTCTCAAGATGTAGATACAACTGACCATGGTCATTGGAGCACTGGCTGCCTCCTGTGTCTCAAGATGTAGATACAACTGACCATGGTCATTGGAGCACTGGCTGCCTCCCGTGTCTCAAGATGTAGATACAACTGACCATGGTCATTGGAGCACTGGCTGCCTCCCGTGTCTCAAGATGTAGATACAACTGACCGTGGTCATTGGAGCACTGGCTGCCTCCTGTGTCTCAAGATGTAGATACAACTGACCATGGTCATTGGAGCACTGGCTGCCTCCTGTGTCTCAAGACGTAGATACAACTGACCGTGGTCATTGGAGCACTGGCTGCCTCCTGTGTCTCAAGATGTAGATACAACTGACCGTGGTCATTGGAGCACTGGCTGCCTCCTGTGTCTCAAGATGTAGATACAACTGACCATGGTCATTGGTGCACTGGCTGCCTCCCGTGTCTCAAGATGTAGATACAACTGACCATGGTCATTGGAACACTGGCTGCCTCCTGTGTCTCAAGATGTAGATACAACTGACCATGGTCATTGGAGCACTGGCTGCCTCCTGTGTCTCAAGATGTAGATACAACTGACCGTGGTCATTGGAGCACTGGCTGCCTCCTGTGTCTCAAGATGTAGATACAACTGACCGTGGTCATTGGAGCACTGGCTGCATCCTGTGTCTCAAGATGTAGATACAACTGACCATGGTCATTGGAGCACTGGCTGCCTCCTGTGTCTCAAGATGTAGATACAACTGACCGTGGTCATTGGAGCACTGGCTGCCTCCTGTGTCTCAAGATGTAGATACAACTGACCATGGTCATTGGAGCACTGGCTGCCTCCTGTGTCTCAAGATGTAGATACAACTGACCGTGGTCATTGGAGCACTGGCTGCCTCCTGTGTCTCAAGACATAGATACAACAGACCGTGGTCATTGGAGCACTGGCTGCCTCCTCTGTCTCAAGACATAGATACAACTGACCATGGTCATTGGAGCACTGGCTGCCTCCTGTGTCTCAAGATGTAGATACAACTGACCGTGGTCATTGGAGCACTGGCTGCCTCCTGTGTCTCAAGATGTAGATACAACTGACCGTGGTCATTGGAGCACTGGCTGCCTCCTGTGTCTCAAGACATAGATACAACTGACCGTGGTCATTGGAGCACTGGCTGCCTCCTGTGTCTCAAGACGTAGATACAACTGACCGTGGTCATTGGAGCACTGGCTGCCTCCTGTGTCTCAAGATGTAGATACAACTGACCATGGTCATTGGAGCACTGGCTGCCTCCTGTGTCTCAAGATGTAGATACAACTGACCGTGGTCATTGGAACACTGGCTGCCTCTTGTGTCTCAAGACGTAGATACAACTGACCGTGGTCATTGGAGCACTGGCTGCATCCTGTGTCTAAAGACATAGATACAACTGACCATGGTCATTGGAGCACTGGCTGCCTCCTGTGTCTAAAGACATAGATACAACTGACCGTGGTCATTGGAGCACTGGCTGCATCCTGTGTCTAAAGACATAGATACAACTGACCGTGGTCATTGGAACACTGGATGCCTCCTGTGTCTCAAGACATAGATACAACTGACCATGGTCATTGGAGCACTGGCTGCCTCCTGTGTCTCAAGATGTAGATACAACTGACCATGGTCATTGGAGCACTGGCTGCCTCCCGTGTCTCAAGATGTAGATACAACTGACCGTGGTCATTGGAGCACTGGCTGCCTCCTGTGTCTCAAGATGTAGATACAACTGACCGTGGTCATTGGAGCACTGGCTGCCTCCTGTGTCTCAAGATGTAGATACAACTGACCGTGGTCATTGGAGCACTGGCTGCCTCCTGTGTCTAAAGACATAGATACAACTGACCATGGTCATTGGAGCACTGGCTGCATCCTGTGTCTAAAGACATAGATACAACTGACCATGGTCATTGGAGCACTGGCTGCCTCCTGTGTCTCAAGATGTAGATACAACTGACCGTGGTCATTGGAGCACTGGCTGCATCCTGTGTCTAAAGACATAGATACAACTGACCGTGGTCATTGGAGCACTGGCTGCATCCTGTGTCTAAAGACATAGATACAACTGACCGTGGTCATTGGAGCACTGGCTGCATCCTGTGTCTAAAGACATAGATACAACTAACCATGGTCATTGGAGCACTGGCTGCCTCCTGTGTCTCAAGACATAGATACAACTGACCATGGTCATTGGAGCACTGGCTGCCTCCCGTGTCTCAAGATGTAGATACAACTGACCGTGGTCATTGGAGCACTGGCTGCCTCCTGTGTCTCAAGATGTAGATACAACTGACCGTGGTCATTGGAGCACTGGCTGCCTCCTGTGTCTCAAGATGTAGATACAACTGACCGTGGTCATTGGAGCACTGGCTGCCTCCTGTGTCTAAAGACATAGATACAACTGACCATGGTCATTGGAGCACTGGCTGCCTCCTGTGTCTCAAGATGTAGATACAACTGACCGTGGTCATTGGAGCACTGGCTGCATCCTGTGTCTAAAGACATAGATACAACTGACCGTGGTCATTGGAGCACTGGCTGCATCCTGTGTCTAAAGACATAGATACAACTGACCGTGGTCATTGGAGCACTGGCTGCATCCTGTGTCTAAAGACATAGATACAACTGACCATGGTCATTGGAGCACTGGCTGCCTCCTGTGTCTCAAGACATAGATACAACTGACCATGGTCATTGGAGCACTGGCTGCCTCCTGTGTCTCAAGATGTAGATACAACTGACCGTGGTCATTGGAGCACTGGCTGCCTCCTGTGTCTCAAGACATAGATACAACTGACCATGGTCATTGGAGCACTGGCTGCCTCCTGTGTCTCAAGATGTAGATACAACTGACCATGGTCATTGGAGCACTGGCTGCCTCCTGTGTCTCAAGATGTAGATACAACTGACCGTGGTCATTGGAGCACTGGCTGCCTCCTGTGTCTCAAGACATAGATACAACTGACCGTGGTCATTGGAGCACTGGCTGCCTCCTGTGTCTCAAGATGTAGATACAACTGACCATGGTCATTGGAGCACTGGCTGCCTCCTGTGTCTCAAGATGTAGATACAACTGACCGTGGTCATTGGAGCACTGGCTGCCTCCTGTGTCTCAAGACATAGATACAACAGACCGTGGTCATTGGAGCACTGGCTGCCTCCTCTGTCTCAAGACATAGATACAACTGACCATGGTCATTGGAGCACTGGCTGCCTCCTGTGTCTCAAGATGTAGATACAACTGACCGTGGTCATTGGAGCACTGGCTGCCTCCTGTGTCTCAAGATGTAGATACAACTGACCGTGGTCATTGGAGCACTGGCTGCCTCCTGTGTCTCAAGACATAGATACAACTGACCGTGGTCATTGGAGCACTGGCTGCCTCCTGTGTCTCAAGACGTAGATACAACTGACCGTGGTCATTGGAGCACTGGCTGCCTCCTGTGTCTCAAGATGTAGATACAACTGACCATGGTCATTGGAGCACTGGCTGCCTCCTGTGTCTCAAGATGTAGATACAACTGACCGTGGTCATTGGAACACTGGCTGCCTCTTGTGTCTCAAGACGTAGATAAAACTGACCGTGGTCATTGGAGCACTGGCTGCATCCTGTGTCTAAAGACATAGATACAACTGACCATGGTCATTGGAGCACTGGCTGCCTCCTGTGTCTAAAGACATAGATACAACTGACCGTGGTCATTGGAGCACTGGCTGCATCCTGTGTCTAAAGACATATATACAACTGACCGTGGTCATTGGATCACTGGATGCCTCCTGTGTCTCAAGACATAGATACAACTGACCATGGTCATTGGAGCACTGGCTGCCTCCTGTGTCTCAAGATGTAGATACAACTGACCATGGTCATTGGAGCACTGGCTGCCTCCCGTGTCTCAAGATGTAGATACAACTGACCGTGGTCATTGGAGCACTGGCTGCCTCCTGTGTCTCAAGATGTAGATACAACTGACCGTGGTCATTGGAGCACTGGCTGCCTCCTGTGTCTCAAGATGTAGATACAACTGACCGTGGTCATTGGAGCACTGGCTGCCTCCTGTGTCTCAAGATGTAGATACAACTGACCGTGGTCATTGGAGCACTGGCTGCCTCCTGTGTCTCAAGATGTAGATACAACTGACCGTGGTCATTGGAGCACTGGCTGCCTCCTGTGTCTCAAGATGTAGATACAACTGACCGTGGTCATTGGAGCACTGGCTGCCTCCTGTGTCTCAAGATGTAGATACAACTGACCATGGTCATTGGGGCACTGGCTGCCTCCTGTATCTCAAGATCTAGATACAACTGACCGTGGTCATTGGAGCACTGGCTGCCTCCTGTGTCTCAAGATGTAGATACAACTGACCGTGGTCATTGGAGCACTGGCTGCCTCCTGTGTCTCAAGACATAGATACAACTGACCATGGTCATTGGAGCACTGGCTGCCTCCTGTGTCTCAAGATGTAGATACAACTGACCGTGGTCATTGGAGCACTGGCTGCCTCCTGTGTCTCAAGACATAGATACAACTGACCATGGTCATTGGAGCACTGGCTGGCCTCCTGTGTCTCAAGATGTAGATACAACTGACCATGGTCATTGGAGGACTGGCTGCCTCCTGTGTCTCAAGATGTAGATACAACTGACCGTGGTCATTGGAACACTGGCTACCTCCTGTGTCTCAAGATGTAGATACAACTGACCGTGGTCATTGGAGCACTGGCTGCCTCCTGTGTCTCAAGACATAGATACAACTGACCGTGGTCATTGGAGCACTGGCTGCATCCTGTGTCTAAAGACATAGATACAACTGACCGTGGTCATTGGAGCACTGGCTGCATCCTGTGTCTAAAGACATAGATACAACTGACCGTGGTCATTGGAGCACTGGCTGCATCCTGTGTCTAAAGACATAGATACAACTGACCATGGTCATTGGAGCACTGGCTGCCTCCTGTGTCTCAAGATGTAGATACAACTGACCGTGGTCATTGGAGAACTGGCTGCATCCTGTGTCTAAAGACATAGATACAACTGACAGTGGTCATTGGAGCACTGGCTGCATCCTGTGTCTAAAGACATAGATACAACTGACCGTGGTCATTGGAGCACTGGCTGCATCCTGTGTCTAAAGACATAGATACAACTGACCATGGTCATTGGAGCACTGGCTGCCTCCTGTGTCTCAAGACATAGATACAACTGACCATGGTCATTGGAGCACTGGCTGCCTCCTGTGTCTCAAGATGTAGATACAACTGACCGTGGTCATTGGAGCACTGGCTGCCTCCTGTGTCTCAAGATGTAGATACAACTGACCGTGGTCATTGGAGCACTGGCTGCCTCCTGTGTCTCAAGATGTAGATACAACTGACCGTGGTCATTGGAGCACTGGCTGCCTCCTGTGTCTCAAGATGTAGATACAACTGACCGTGGTCATTGGAGCACTGGCTGCCTCCTGTGTCTCAAGATGTAGATACAACTGACCGTGGTCATTGGAGCACTGGCTGCCTCCTGTGTCTCAAGACATAGATACAACTGACCGTGGTCATTGGAGCACTGGCTGCCTCCTGTGTCTCAAGACATAGATACAACTGACCATGGTCATTGGAGCACTGGCTGCCTCCTGTGTATCAAGATGTAGATACAACTGACCGTGGTCATTGGAACACTGGCTGCGTCCTGTGTCTCAAGATGTAGATACAACTGACCGTGGTCATTGGAGCACTGGCTGCCCCCTGTGTCTAAAGACATAGATACAACTGACCGTGGTCATTGGAGCACTGGCTGCATCCTGTGTCTAAAGACATAGATACAACTGACCGTGGTCATTGGAACACTGGCTGCCTCCTGTGTCTCAAGATGTAGATACATCTGACCATGGTCATTGGAGCACTGGCTGCCTCCTGTGTCTCAAGACATAGATACAACTGACCATGGTCATTGGAGCACTGGCTGCCTCCTGTGTCTCAAGATGTAGATACAACTGACCGTGGTCATTGGAGCACTGGCTGCCTCCTGTGTCTCAAGATGTAGATACAACTGACCGTGGTCATTGGAGCACTGGCTGCCTCCTGTGTCTCAAGATGTAGATACAACTGACCGTGGTCATTGGAGCACTGGCTGCCTCCTGTGTCTCAAGATGTAGATACAACTGACCATGGTCATTGGAGCACTGGCTGCCTCCTGTGTCTCAAGACATAGATACAACTGACCATGGTCATTGGAGCACTGGCTGCCTCCTGTGTATCAAGATGTAGATACAACTGACCGTGGTCATTGGAACACTGGCTGCGTCCTGTGTCTCAAGATGTAGATACAACTGACCGTGGTCATTGGAGCACTGGCTGCCCCCTGTGTCTCAAGACATAGATACAACTGACCGTGGTCATTGGAGCACTGGCTGCATCCTGTGTCTAAAGACATAGATACAACTGACCGTGGTCATTGGAGCACTGGCTGCATCCTGTGTCTAAAGACATAGATACAACTGACCGTGGTCATTGGAACACTGGCTGCCTCCTGTGTCTCAAGATGTAGATACAACTGACCATGGTCATTGGAGCACTGGCTGCCTCCTGTGTCTCAAGATGTAGATACAACTGACCGTGGTCATTGGAGCACTGGCTGCCTCCTGTGTCTCAAGATGTAGATACAACTGACCGTGGTCATTGGAGCACTGGCTGCCTCCTGTGTCTCAAGATGTAGATACAACTGACCGTGGTCATTGGAGCACTGGCTGCCTCCTGTGTCTCAAGATGTAGATACAACTGACCGTGGTCATTGGAGCACTGGCTGCCTCCTGTGTCTCAAGATGTAGATACAACTGACCGTGGTCATTGGAGCACTGGCTGCATCCTGTGTCTAAAGACATAGATACAACTGACCGTGGTCATTGGAGCACTGGCTGCCTCCTGTGTCTCAAGATGTAGATACAACTGACCGTGGTCATTGGAGCACTGGCTGCCTCCTGTGTCTCAAGATGTAGATACAACTGACCGTGGTCATTGGAGCACTGGCTGCCTCCTGTGTCTCAAGATATAGATACAACTGACCGTGGTCATTGGAGCACTGGCTGCCTCCTGTGTCTCAAGATGTAGATACAACTGACCGTGGTCATTGGAGCACTGGCTGCATCCTGTGTCTAAAGACATAGATACAACTGACCGTGGTCATTGGAGCACTGGCTGCCTCCTGTGTCTCAAGATGTAGATACAACTGACCGTGGTCATTGGAGCACTGGCTGCCTCCTGTGTCTCAAGATGTAGATACAACTGACCGTGGTCATTGGAGCACTGGCTGCCTCCTGTTTCTCAAGATGTAGATACAACTGACCGTGGTCATTGGAGCACTGGCTGCCTCCTGTGCCTCAAGATGTAGATACAACTGACCGTGGTCATTGGAGCACTGGCTGCATCCTGTGTCTAAAGACATAGATACAACTGACCGTGGTCATTGGAGCACTGGCTGCCTTCTGTGTTTCAAGATGTAGATACGACTGACCGTGGTCATTGGAGCACTGGCTGCCTCCTGTGTCTCAAGATGTAGATACAACTGACCGTGGTCATTGGAGCACTGGCTGCATCCTGTGTCTAAAGACATAGATACAACTGACCGTGGTCATTGGAGCACTGGCTGCCTCCTGTGTCTCAAGATGTAGATACAACTGACCGTCGTCATTGGAACACTGGCTGCCTCCTGTGTCTCAAGATGTAGATACAACTGACCGTGGTCATTGGAGCACTGGCTGCCTCCTGTGTCTCAAGATGTAGATACAACTGACCGTGGTCATTGGAGCACTGGCTGCCTCCTGTGTCTCAAGACATAGATACAACTGACCATGGTCATTGGAGCCCTGGCTGCCTCCTGTGTCTCAAGATGTAGATACAACTGACCGTGGTCATTGGAGCACTGGCTGCCTCCTGTGTCTCAAGATGTAGATACAACTGACCGTGGTCATTGGAGCACTGGCTGCATCCTGTGTCTAAAGACATAGATACAACTGACCGTGGTCATTGGAGCACTGGCTGCCTCCTGTGTCTCAAGATGTAGATACAACTGACCGTGGTCATTGGAGCACTGGCTGCATCCTGTGTCTAAAGACATAGATACAACTGACCGTGGTCATTGGAGCACTGGCTGCATCCTGTGTCTAAAGACATAGATACAACTGACCGTGGTCATTGGAGCACTGGCTGCCTCCTGTGTCTCAAGATGTAGATACAACTGACCGTGGTCATTGGAGCACTGGCTGCCTCCTGTGTCTCAAGATGTAGATACAACTGACCGTGGTCATTAGGGCACTGGCTGCCTCCTGTATCTCAAGATCTAGATAAACTGACCGTGGTCATTGGAGCACTGGCTGCCTCCTGTGTCTCAAGATGTAGATACAACTGACCGTGGTCATTGGAGCACTGGCTGCCTCCTGTGTCTAAAGACATAGATACAACTGACCATGGTCATTGGAGCACTGGCTGCCTCCTGTATCTCAAGATCTAGATAAACTGACCGTGGTCATTGGAGCACTGGCTGCCTCCTGTGTCTCAAGATGTAGATACAACTGACCATGGTCATTGGAGCACTGGCTGCCTCCTGTGTCTCAAAATGTAGACACAACTGTCCATGGTCATTGGAGCACTGGCTGCCTCCTGTGTCTCAAGACGTAGATACAACTGACCGTGGTCATTGGGGCACAGGCTGCCTGTTGTGTCTCAAGATGTAGATACAACTGACCGTGGTCATTGGAGCACTGGCTGCCTCCTGTGTCTCAAGATGTAGATACAACTGACCGTGGTCATTGGAACACTGGCTGCCTCTTGTGTCTCAAGATGTAGATACAACTGACCGTGGTCATTGGAGCACTGGCTGCCTCCTGTGTCTCAAGATGTAGATACAACTGACCGTGGTCATTGGAGCACTGGCTGCCTCCTGTGTCTCAAGATGTAGATACAACTGACCGTGGTCATTGGAGCACTGGCTGCATCCTGTGTCTAAAGACATAGATACAACTGACCGTGGTCATTGGAGCACTGGCTGCCTCCTGTGTTTCAAGATGTAGATACAACTGACCGTGGTCATTGGAGCACTGGCTGCCTCCTGTGTCTCAAGATGTAGATACAACTGACCGTGGTCATTGGAACACTGGCTGCATCCTGTGTCTCAAGATGTAGATACAACTGACCGTGGTCATTGGAGCACTGGCTGCATCCTGTGTCTAAAGACATAGATACAACTGACCGTGGTCATTGGAGCACTGGCTGCCTCCTGTGTCTCAAGATGTAGATACAACTGACCGTGGTCATTGGAACACTGGCTGCCTCCTGTGTCTCAAGATGTAGATACAACTGACCGTGGTCATTGGAGCACTGGCTGCCTCCTGTGTCTCAAGATGTAGATACAACTGACCGTGGTCATTGGAGCACTGGCTGCCTCCTGTGTCTCAAGACATAGATACAACTGACCATGGTCATTGGAGCCCTGGCTGCCTCCTGTGTCTCAAGATGTAGATACAACTGACCATGGTCATTGGAGCACTGGCTGCCTCCTGTGTCTCAAGATGTAGATACAACTGACCGTGGTCATTGGAGCACTGGCTGCATCCTGTGTCTAAAGACATAGATACAACTGACCATGGTCATTGGAGCACTGGCTGCCTCCTGTGTCTCAAGATGTAGATACAACTGACCGTGGTCATTGGAGCACTGGCTGCATCCTGTGTCTAAAGACATAGATACAACTGACCGTGGTTATTGGAGCACTGGCTGCCTCCTGTGTCTCAAGACGTAGATACAACTGACCGTGGTCATTGGAGCACTGGCTGCATCCTGTGTCTAAAGACATAGATACAACTGACCGTGGTCATTGGAGCACTGGCTGCATCCTGTGTCTAAAGACATAGATACAACTGACCGTGGTCATTGGAGCACTGGCTGCCTCCTGTGTCTCAAGATGTAGATACAACTGACCGTGGTCATTGGAGCACTGGCTGCCTCCTGTGTCTCAAGATGTAGATACAACTGACCGTGGTCATTGGAGCACTGGCTGCCTCCTGTGTCTCAAGATGTAGATACAACTGACCGTGGTCATTAGGGCACTGGCTGCCTCCTGTATCTCAAGATCTAGATAAACTGACCGTGGTCATTGGAGCACTGGCTGCCTCCTGTGTCTCAAGATGTAGATACAACTGACCGTGGTCATTGGAGCACTGGCTGCCTCCTGTGTCTCAAGACATAGATACAACTGACCGTGGTCATTGGAGCACTGGCTGCATCCTGTGTCTAAAGACATAGATACAACTGACCGTGGTCATTGGAGCACTGGCTGCATCCTGTGTCTAAAGACATAGATACAACTGACCGTGGTCATTGGAGCACTGGCTGCCTCCTGTGTCTCAAGACATAGATACAACTGACCGTGGTCATTGGAGCACTGGCTGCATCCTGTGTCTAAAGACATAGATACAACTGACCGTGGTCATTGGAGCACTGGCTGCATCCTGTGTCTAAAGACATAGATACAACTGACCGTGGTCATTGGAGCACTGGCTGCCTCCTGTGTCTCAAGACATAGATACAACTGACCGTGGTCATTGGAGCACTGGCTGCATCCTGTGTCTAAAGACATAGATACAACTGACCGTGGTCATTGGAGCACTGGCTGCATCCTGTGTCTAAAGACATAGATACAACTGACCGTGGTCATTGGAGCACTGGCTGCCTCCTGTGTCTAAAGACATAGATACAACTGACCGTGGTCATTGGAGCACTGGCTGCCTCCTGTGTCTCAAGATGTAGATACAACTGACCATGGTCATTGGAGCACTGGCTGCCTCCTGTATCTCAAGATCTAGATAAACTGACCGTGGTCATTGGAGCACTGGCTGCCTCCTGTGTCTCAAGATGTAGATACAACTGACCATGGTCATTGGAGCACTGGCTGCCTCCTGTGTCTCAAAATGTAGACACAACTGACCATGGTCATTGGAACACTGGCTGCCTCCTGTGTCTCAAGACGTAGATACAACTGACCGTGGTCATTGGGGCACAGGCTGCCTGTTGTGTCTCAAGATGTAGATACAACTGACCGTGGTCATTGGAGCACTGGCTGCCTCCTGTGTGTCAAGATGTAGATACAACTGACCATGGTCATTGGAGCACTGGCTGCCTCCTGTGTGTCAAGATGTAGATACAACTGACCGTGGTCATTGGAGCACTGGCTGCCTCCTGTGTGTCAAGATGTAGATACAACTGACCATGGTCATTGGAGCAGTCTATAGTCAGTATTAAACTCTCTAGTCAGTATTATACTCTCTAGTCAGTATTATACTCTCTAGTCAGTATAACACTCTCTAGTCAGTATAACACTCTCTAGTCAGTATAACACTCTAGTCAGTATTACACTCTCTAGTCAGTATAACACTCTCCAGTCAGTATTACACTCTGTAGTCAGTATAACACTCTCTAGTCAGTATAACACTCTAGTCAGTATTACACTCTCTAGTCAGTATAACACTCTCCAGTCAGTATTACACTCTGTAGTCAGTATAACACTCTCTAGTCAGTATTACACTCTCTAGTCAGTATTACACTCTCTAGTCAGTATAACACTCTCTAGTCAGTATTACACTCTCTAGTCAGTATTACACTCTCTAGTCAGTATTACACTCTCTAGTCAGTATAACACTCTCTAGTCAGTATAACACTCCCTAGTCAGTATTACACTCTCTAGTCAGTATTACACTCTCTAGTCAGTATTACACTCTCTAGTCAGTATAACACTCTCTAGTCAGTATAACACTCTCTAGTCAGTATAACAGTCTCTAGTCAGTATTACACTCTCTAGTCAGTATTATACTCTCTAGTCAGTATTACACTCTCTAGTCAGTATTATACTCTCTAGTCAGTATTATACTCTCTAGTCAGTATTATACTCGCTACTAAAAGAAATGTTGTTTAACAGACTTTATGATATTAATGAAAATATAAAAATTTATTAAGAAATTGATTATAAGAGAAAATTTAATTTAAAAATATAATAGTTGAAGATTATCTAAATGGAAAGATATAGGAAAATGTGAAGACTGTGAAGGGAAATGTGAAGAATGCGAAAGAAAATGTGAAGAATATGAAGGAGAACGTGAAGGAAAATGTCAGATTGCTGAAGTGAAGAAATACGTGGAGTGTCTTGAAACGATAAAGTAAGAGATTGACTGAAATCTGAAGACTTTTTCACGTCTTTGCATCAACAAAACAATTTTGTTGTACATTTATTTACTGATTCCTGGATTAGCAGAATTGGTAGAGCATCGGATTAAATGCTGTTGTTGTAGCTGTTCTGGTTGTTTACATTCTGAGTTCAAATCCTGCCTTTCATTCTTCTGGGATCAATAAAGTACCAGTGACGTACTGAGATTGACTTAAGGAACTTTCTCTTTCACCCCAAAGTGTTGCAACTGGTAGATAGAATCAACAATGGAAAGACCAATGGAAACATTGTTTCTTGATCCTTCTGGGATTGATAAAGAACCAGTCCAGTACTGGGATTGATTTAATCAACTTTGCCCTCACCCCCCACACACATTCCACAGTTTTCTAGCCTTATATCTAAATTAGAAATAATTTATTTACTGATAATTTAGAAGAAGTGTCCTTGCCAGGGTCACAATACAGCACTTGTGACATAGCAAAAACTGTTAACATGCCAGCTAATCAAAGGACACCATATCATTTAAGTCACCTACAACTCTCAAATATATATTCATTCCATTTACATGTACACACTTATATAAACTTGACAAGACATCATCATCTTCATCATCATTGTCATCATCTTTACATTGATTTTTCCATACTGGCATGGGTTGGATGGGACTTTTTGAGGCAATGTTTTACAGCCAGGTGCCATTTCTCACACTAACTCTTTTAGTCACTTCTTACACATGCAGGGATACAGTGTGTACCTATTCTAAACTGAATATACACTTAACGATATTCATAAATATGTTTACACTCATGCAGATAACATTTTACTCATCTCTCATAGTTACGTCACTCCCCTCACATTTCTTTTCAAAAACTATTCCACTTTATATCTCTACAATTCCCTCTCTACTTCCTCTAGGATTGTATCACTCAATCATTTGTTTACAATAGAAAAATAATACTAAATTGTCGGTCTTACTTCCCACTACATCTTTAACAACCACTACATCTTGACCTACCTGTCCCTCTTACATCGTCTATCTTTGCTCAACACATTCAAGTAAGTCCCTTCACTATTAATATCACCAACACCTGTTTTCATTACCAAACACCTACCCACCCACTTCAGCAAACATCTTCTTTCTTACAGGCGTTCGTTAATCATTAACATTAAAATGAACTGCTTCCCTTTCATCTCACAGTCCCAGCCACTCTCTGTATAGAAGATTTCTCTAGAACTGCTGACCTTCTAGGTTATCCTATCCTAATTGATTGCTTGATACACAGCTAAATTTACGCTACATCCACTAATAAGAATTTGCCTTCTGTCTGCTGCCTGGCCACAGACAAACAGCCGATGATAAACAAGCAAGACATGAAATACATTAACAAGAGTGTTGCAGTTCTTTTGAAGTTTAGTCAGATTCTGTGCATTTAGAAGACAAAGGTTATAAAATGAATGACCCTTGTCTTCTAAACACTCGGCTAAGGCCACAGGTCTTTTTCTCACTGACATATAGCAATAGGTAAGTTTCCTTCTAACTTTACATCATTAAAAATGAAGCTATTGAGGAAAGTATTAATTTTTCTCTGACACAAATAAATTTACTTCTAAGAACAAAGTAAACTAGATAATAGAAAAGAAGCACCAATTCCATGGTAAATCTGCCAACAGACTCTATATGATTGCATCTGGTTTATTGACTTGAGACTGGATCAATTCTATGCCATAAGAATATAATTTCAATTTACCTAATTATTAATGTAGAGAGACAACAGGGTTGTCAATATTATGTACTGAATACAAGATGATAGATTGACAGAATTGGTAGAGCAGCAGATAAAATATCATTACAGCATTTCATCTGGTTCTTTACATTTGGGGTTCAAATCCTGCTGAGGTCAAATTTGCCTTTCATCCTTCTGGGGAGGGGTGGGGTCAATAAAATAAAGTACCAGTCAAGTATTGGGGTTGGCTTGATCAACTTTGTCTTTTCTTCCAAAGAATTGCAACTGGTAGTATCAACAATTGAAAGACCAATAGAAACATCGTTTCCTTGATTTAATGAGTTCCACCCCATTCTGAATGAGGTCTGTGATCTTGATGATTGACCCCCTTGCCCCAGGAGGCACAACATAGTTTTAATCCCTCAATTATAAAATTTCAACTCTATGCCTGATGATGCCCCTGGGACCACTAACCTAGGATGACCCCAGTCTCATCAAGCCAGAGAAAACAGAAGGAGAAATAAAATTACACTGAACAAAATATAAAAAGATAAAAAAAGAGAGTTGAATCAAAAGCAATCCTCTATTATTACAATGTTAACTCTTGCAGCTTCAAGCTATGTCTTTTCTCTGCTTTTCCTACTATTGTAAATCATGATCTCTGCTTCATTGATCTTGGTTCACTCACTAGAACACACTATTAAATATCACCATCACACACATATTGTTGTCGCATCACTTATATACTTGAATATAAGCTGAGGAATATGTGACAAAAAGAAATTAATGGTAGAAGAGGGTAGACTTATATTCGAGGTCAATATTTGGATGATTTTCACCAACTTCAAATTCTATGTAAATAAAGTTTAGATTTTTGCCCTCAGACGGCTTACATCCATATTGGTTTATATTCAAGTATATTCAGTATATGGAGGCATATGGCTTAGTGGTTAGAGCATTGGCCTTGCAATCGAAAGGTTGTGAGTTCAATTCTCAGACCAGGTGATGTGTTGTTTCCTTGAGCAAGACACTTTATTTCACATTGCTCCAGTTTACTCAGCTGTAGAAATGAGATGATAGGGACTGGGGTCCCTATCATTCCACTGCAAAGTGGTCGTGGAGGTGCCACGGCAAAAAAAAAAAAAGCACCCAGTACTCACTGTAAATGAGGTTGGTGTTAGGAAGGGCATCCAGCTGTAGAAATCAAGCCAGTATCAGTTCCCGTCCCACCCTTGCAAGCAGGGAAAAGCGGACGTAAAATGATGATGATGATGATTCAGTATAGTTTATATTCTCTACAAAATGCCAGAGAGTTTATAATTGTTAATAAATTTATTTGCCATGATAAATGAAAAAAAAGCCAGATGTTTCAGAAGGTCCTTTGACAAAGAACTTAGGTAAAATGCCCCTTCTTTCTCATCAGTCTCAGAACCCCTGAAAAAGGGTCAGTGACTGACCTTCCTCTCTCATTAAATGCATGTTAATCTCATTAACAACAGTTATCAGTAAGATTCACAATATGTTTAATTTACAATATAGTTAATGTATTAACCATGTTTTAATGTATTCTTCATGATGAGAGGCCAGGTCTGACAGAATCGGGAGAGTGTCCCATAAACTGACATTGCAGATCAACTTTACTTTTTCTCTTTGCTGGGTTGATAAAATAAAATACTAATCAAGTCCTGGGATCCATATAATCGACTCCTTTGATAGTCTTGAACCTTAATTAGAAACCAATATATCATTCATCAACGTTTTTACGACTGCCCCCCCCCCCCATGACATGGGTTATATAACTGTAATAATATAATAGACTGTAACATATATATGAAGCCACAAATTATAGAGAATCGGTTAACATCATAAACTCAGAATGTAAAGTAAAATCAATCTAGATAAGATTTGAAACCAGATAATTGTTTCTACTTTAGGCACAAGGCCAGCAATTACCCAGTGTATTACTGGTACTTTATTTTATCGACCCCGTAAGGATGAAAGACAAAGTCAACCTCGGCGGGATTTGAACTCAGATCGTAAAGGCACGTAACTATGCTGGAAAGCATGGCGTCCGACCCTCTACCGATACTGCCAATCCACCGCCATTTGAAACCAGATAATGGGATGTAACAAGACACCACAAGGCATTACCATTTCTGTTGCTCCTCCACCTCATAAAAAATATCAAGAATAATTTAAAACAATCAACCAGATCCAAGACCTCGTTCTCTTACCAAGTGGAGTCAAACATGTGAAATTGGACCAAGGAAACAATGTTTCCATTGCTGATACTTTCTACTAGTCACAACTCCTGGCAGAAAGAGCAACATGAAATAAAGTGTTTTGCTCAAGGACATAATACATCACCTGGTCTGGGAATCGAACTCACAACCTCATGATTGCAGATCCAATTTTCTAACCACTCAGCCACGCACCTTCACAAGAATAAGTTAAAAGCTTTCAGTATTTCATACATTATACTGTCTCTCTACCACTTGTAATCCCGTCGCTGTAACGTCTTCTGTCACTATAATATACCTCTATAATGGAGTGCTCCATCTACCTCTGTAATGGACTGCTCCATCTACAACCTCTATTATGGTCTTTACTTGTTACCACTTGTCCACAGCACCACTACATCTACAACCACAATAACTTTGTCACACTTCTACTTTCACTACAGTGGGCTTTGTTCCTCAAAACTTATTGATTATACCCAGCCTTTATTGCCCATATCTCTGTTGCTAGCCATACTTTGGTTTTCTCCTTAAAATCCATATAAAACATCTAATGCACTCCTTAATTCAAAGAATCATTGTACTGCAGAGATAAATTTTCTCTTTTTTTTCCAGGTAGCATAACCTAGCTTTCTAGTTCTTTAATCTTCATATTAACTTCGTTGATCTGAGGAAGACCTCTCTTCAGAAATCTATAGGAAATGCAGCATTTAAAAAATAAATGTAAAACTCTTATTTCTAGTTTGATATTTTTAATGCATTAAAATTGGATATGATCATATCATTTAAACTGAGATAAATGACGCTAAATGTAGTTATGAGCTAATATGGGATCTTTTACACAGTTAATCAATCTGCTAGAAATAGCATACTAATCTTTTACAAACCACACCCTACCATTTCAAAAGAAAAGGGGTACATTGGATAATGTAGTATTTGAGAAACTAGAAGGGATAGTTTAGGCTTTGATCATAGCTCTGGTGATTCGGGACAAACCTGGAGTTAATGACTGTGAAGTGAAGTAGACTGTGAAGATGGTACTTCAACTAAACTCCCAGTCAGAAGTAAGAAAATGTTTACAAGAAACTGATGTCCTTTTCAAGAGGAGATTTGTCTCATCTGCAATGGAAATGGAATTAAGCATTGACCCTTGTAAATAAATCCCTTAAAAGTGTGACATTTACTTAACTTAACTTTCATGTCTAGTGAAGACAAGGTAAGCTGGCCCTGTCCCTTGTATAAGACAAGGTAAACTGGCCCTGTACCTTGTATAAGACAAGGTAAACTGACCCTATATCTTGTATAAGACAAGGTAAACTGACCCTGTACTCTGTATAAGACAAGGTAAGCTGACCCTGTACCTTGTATAAGACAAGGTAAGCTGTATCTTGTATAAGACAAGATAAGCTAACCCTGTACCTTGTATAAGACAAGGTAAGCTGACCCTGTACCTTGTATAAGACAAGGCAAGCTGGTCCTGTCCCTTGTATAAGACAAGGTAAGCTGTATCTTGTATAAGACAAGATAAGCTAACCCTGCACCTTGTATAAGACAAGGTAAGCTGACCCTGTACCTTGTATAAGACAAGGCAAGCTGACCCTGTACCTTGTATAAGACAAGGTAAGCTGTATCTTGTATAAGACAAGATAAGCTAACCCTGTACCTTGTATAAGACAAGGTAAGCTGGCCCTGTCCCTTGTATAAGACAAGGTAAGCTGACCCTGTACCTTGTATAAGACAAGGTAAGCTGTATCTTGTATAAGACAAGATAAGCTAACCCTGTACCTTGTATAAGACAAGGTAAATTGACCCTGTCCCTTGTATAAGACAAGGTAAGCTGGCCCTGTACCTTGTATAAGACAAGGTAAGCTGACCCTGTATCTTGTATAAGACAAGGTAAGCTGACCCTGTCCCTTGTATAAGACAAGGTAAGCTGGCCCTGTACCTTGTATAAGACAAGGTAAGCTGACATTGTTCCTTATATAAGACAAGGTAAGCTGACCCTCTACCTTGTATAAGACAAGGTAAGCTGACCCTCTACCTTGTATAAGACAAGGTAAGCTGACCCTGTACCTTGTATAAGACAAGGTAAGCTGACCCTCTACCTTGTATAAGACAAGGTAAGCTGACCCTCTACCTTGTATAAGACAAGGTAAGCTGACCCTGTACCTTGTATAAGACAAGGTAAGCTGACCCTGTTCCTTGTATAGATCCTGAGTTGAATTTGGGGTAACCACAGTGAATAAAGTACTCAATTCATTATATATATATATAGATAGATAATTACAATGTACTTCTAAACCAAAATTAAAAGCTCAAGACATTTAATCACTGTCAACTATTTCTTCCCACAGTAATATATCAGTAATATACCCCAGTAATATATATATATAGTTTATAAAGGAAGAAAACAAATACAGGAATGCAAAAAAAATATAAGTTAAGGGTCAAAACCCTTGCTTAAGGGGGCTTTCTTCTCTGAAGACCTTCTCCTGTCCAGCGCTCACAGGCGATGACACAGGACCGTGACCTCTGACGTCACGCAGTAATACAGAAGACTCGACTTCCCACGAGAACAAGCCGAAGCATATAGACAATATTCCCCCACCCCCTCCCATTGCAAAGTGGTCGTGGAGGTGCCACGGCAAAAAAGCACCCAGCCCACACTGTAAAGTGGTTGTGTAGACACCACGAAAAAAACAAAAGCACCCAGCACTCACTGTAAATGAGGTTGGTGTTAGGAAGGGCATCCAGCTCTAGAAATCAAGCCAAAATCAGTTCCCGTATGAACAAAACAAAGTCACCCGACCTAACATCGCCCACAACAGGATAACCCGTCTAACCCATGCTAGCGTGGAAGAATGGACGTATAGAAAGAGATGAGGAGTTAAATATATCGTTTTACAACTACAAGTTGAAATCTTCCAAGGATCTTGTTTTTACAAATGATTATAAGAAAAATACCTCAGTCGATGTGTTTGTTGCTTCGTACTTGCAGAGACATGCTTCTGACTTCCATGATATAATTAAATGTCTCTTTAACACTCAATTCTCTATAAATATAAATTTATTGTCGAAAGCTGAGTTTCCGTACAGACAATAGAATATCTCGAATATCAGATAGGTCGTAGAAGAACAATTGACGAAATGTAGAACATGGTTTGTTGTTAACTGTTCTATTCCTTCTAACAGGATTATGGAAGGAATATAGCAGGAGTTAACCTGTAATAAGTCTTTACATCTTCTTCCAGTCTGGTTCATCTCCTTGTGTTCTCGTGTGCAGAGGTTTTCACTAGAAAGTGACAATGTATTCATACGCGACTTACCATTGGTCTGTTTAACCGAATTGCATATGAAATGTTGCTATTGCGAGGTGTGACGTAGTTCCCCTACAGACATAAAACGGTGATGATGATGATATAAATCTATATATACATCCTGGGACTCTATATATATATACTGGTACTATATTGACGTCTGTGGGATATTGACAGATTATTGGAAAAATAAACAGATTATGTACTTAGAAAGGGACATACACCCTATATATACATGCACATATACACACATACACATATTCACACTATATGCACACATACTCATAAACGTACATACACCCTATATACACACACACAATATACACATACACCCTATATTCACTATATACACACGTGCACCAAATCTATATGGATTCACACCTGAACAAACTCTCAAATAAATGTACATAGCCACATTTATAAACACACATGTATGTGTGTCTGTGTGTGTATCTGTGTGTGTGCATGTGTGTGTGTGTGAAGAGGCCCTTTAGTGTTTTTAATGCATCATCACTAGTTAACGGCAATTCTCCATGCTTGCATGGGCTACACACACACATTTATATATATATGTATGTTTATATATATATATGTGTGTGTGTGTGTTTATATATATATATATATGTTTATATGTATGTGTGTGTGTGTACATAGCCCAAGGTGAAACAGTTGTTCTTGGTATGGTGAACTAACTGTTGTGTTACTACCTCTCTCTCTCTATATATATATACGTATACGTACATATATTATATGTATATAACACATATACTATGTATATAGTATATGTACGCTATACTATATTGATATATATAGTTTTGCGAGGTTTTTGATATGAAATAGTGTGTCGAAACAAATATTGTTATACTTGGGGAGGGTCATATTGTTGTAATAATATTGCCAGAATTAATAACAGAACACACTCACTGTTTGGTTGGTTTTCGCTTCTGTATCTTTTATATTAGTTAATTTATTCGGTCCTCAATGTTGCCATTGATTGACCAACGGTAAAAAATACAGATTTAATACAGACATAAACACATATATATAGTCTAACAAAGTTCTTTCGTTGCACATCTGCAACATCGTCAGTGGTGCTATTATATTTCCTCCTGTTGTATTGTATGTCTACGCCATCTTTATTTAATCTGTTTATTTATTTATTTATTTATTTTTGTCTTCTTCTCTGCGCATGCGTTTGCGTGTGTGTATAGTGTTTGATGTGTGTTCGTGTTTGGGTGACTGTGTTTTGGTTATTGTATTCTATCTTAGTTTACTAGTGTGTGTTTATATGTGCTTGTGTATATATTTATTTATTTGTTTATATTTCTCTTAGGTCAGTATTGTTTGTTTGGGTGTTGTTATTCCATTCATTTTTTTCTGTTTAGCTTTGGCCTTCTAAGTTCTATTTCACTGGCCTCTCTGATTTGCCTATCTGCTGAGTCATTTCTATGTTTAGATATTATTCTAATTATTATGTTGTCTATGTTACCGTCATGTTGTTGTCTGGCGTGTTCGTATAGTACTGAACCGTTTTTTCGTCCTTTTAGTTCCCCCCAGTGTTGGTCTATTCTTTCTCCTATGCTACGAGCTGTCTCGCCTATGTATGTTGTTGTCATGTTTCTGCAAGTACCCTCTGTACATCTTATGCTATAGACTATGTTTCTAGTTTTTCAGTTTATCTGGGGGTTTACTTTACATATAATACATTTCCTATTAGTACAGTGGGTTTTCTTAAAAGGGTAGGTTTTGCTGATCAGGGATTTTATGGTGGTTCCTGGCTTTTCTACCACCTTAATCTTTAAGTGGGTCTTTCTCAGGGCATTTCTACACTGGTTAACTAATTCCCCTCTAGGGGTAGCGTCCACGAACACTCTGGTATCTCTGATTGTCGTACCATGAGGTGGCTTTCCCTATCTTATGTTTAGTCCTATCTAAGCTATTCCATGATTTTCTCCTGTATAATGGGAAAATTCCTTTCAAGTCCAGTTCTATGAGGGTCTTATACTTCTCCGAGGCTCCTTCGTATACTCTGATTCTGTCTCTTTGGTTGTAGTCAGAGAACTGCATGCGGTTGATGAAGTGTTGGCTGTGTCTTTCCATTTCTGTTGGGTCGCACATGCGGGACACGTTCTTCATCACTCGTACCAAGTCTGCGATCAGAATATTAAACTTAGCACTACTGGACATTGCTTAGTTTTTGAGTATCAGGTATTTGGAGGCCATGGGTTTAGCGTAGTGTGAGTGGAGAATTTGGGCTCTCTCGTCTATAGTGTTAATCCAGAGTTCCGTGTCTAATACAGGTAGTCTATTGTTAGGGTGTTTGGAAGGGTAGTCGATAGTTACAGTTATACTCTGGTGTATGGAATTAGCTATCTGCTGGATGCTTTCCATCGTGCTATATTCTAAATCATACTTGTTAGTACTCTCTTGTAGGGATGTCCTTATTACTATATTGATGTCGTCTACGTAACGAGAGTACATGATAAGGTCTATGAAACTCTCACCAATGAGATCTTTGAGTCTCCTTTCCCACCATACCATAAAAAGGTTGGCAACGTCACCAGCTATGCTGACGCCAATGGCTGCTCCCTCATTTTGGGTGTAACCATTTGGGAGCAGCCATTGGCGTCAGCATAGCTGGTGACGTTGCCAACCTTTTTACACTATATAAACTATATACAACTATAAATAGGAAAGGTCAGTAATTCATTACTACCTTATTACCAGTAAGAAAAAATAGCTGAATGTAAATACATCAGATGTTTTACAGAGCAGGAATATAAATTACACAATAATCAAAACTATGTTCAAATCATTTTATTGCTGACAATCATTTCTTCCAAACTTTCGTTTGGAATCCTCGGAGCACTAGCAAAGTTTGGACATATAATTAACTTCCTATTCAACTGAATAATCATATAGATACATGGATATTAATGTTGTCATCAACAGTTTCGTATTTACAGAGTGGAATGCATGTGACAGAGATTACAAGAGAATAGTATAATAATTAAAGCAGTATAGGGAGTGCAAATGCGTTAGGCGTATACAGGACAGTTAGGTAGGAAACAAGCAATGGCACTAGGCATATATAATTACTGCATGGCAAAGGTATCACATAAAATAACATAGGTTTACAAGCATATCAAGAAGGCAAAGGTGTTTGTGTATTAAAATTACAATTATCACACTACATCCACCATAAACTCATAATTTTAATACACAAACATCTTTGCCTGCTTGATATGCTTGTAAACCTATGTTATTTTATGTGATATCTTTGCCATGCAGTAATTATATATGCCTAGTATCATTGCTTGTTTCCTACCTAACTGTCCTGTATATGCCTAACGCATTTGCACTCCATATACTG